>SJYT01000884.1:208034-384895 GCA_006410635.1 Cephalophus harveyi | reverse complement strand
ACTGCAAGGAGATCCAACCAGTCCATTCTGAAGGAGATCAACCCTGGGATTTCTTTGGAAGGAATGATGCTAAAGCTGAAACTCCAGTACTTTGGCCACCTCATGCGAAGAGTTGACTCATTGGAAAAGACTCTGATGGTGGGAGGGATTGGGGGCAGGAGGAGAAGGGGACGACAGAGGATGAGATGGCTGGATGGCATCACGGACCTGATGGACGCGAGTCTGAGTGAACTCCGAGAGATGGTGATGGACAGGGAGGCCTGGTGTGCTGTGATTCATGGGGTCGCGAAGAGTCGGACACGACTGAGCGACTGAACCGAACTGATCTGTACCACACTTTTTATTTACGTATGTATTTAGTTTTGGCGGCTCTGGGTCTTCATCGCTGTGTGGGGGCTCTTCTCTAGCTGTGGCGGCAGGGGCTCCCCTCCCTTTGTGATGCGTGGGTTCTCTTTGCAGTGGCTTGTCTTGTTGCAGAGTGCGGGCTCAGCAGCTGTGGTGCGTGGGCTTAGCTGCCCTGGGGTGTGTGGAATCTCAGTCCCCGGGGTCCGGGACTGAACCCACGTTCCCTACACTGTCAGGTGGATTCTGAACCACTGGGCCAGCAGGGAAGTCAGACTTTCTCAATACCTCCCTATGGCTTGAATAATCAGGAGGGCTGTCAGCCAGCGTTCTTGACACCACACAACACATCTGCCTGGGAACAACTGGACAATCACCGGTTACTGAAATGCCCTATTTGGCGACACCTCCAGACAATAACTGATTACCAGGAAAAATGCAGCCTGCAAGGTTATTCTCTATAAACAAAGGCACAAAATGAAAACTATACAAACAGCAAACAGAAAAGAACAGGTCACAGTGAAATAGGACCATTTTCCTCTCACTGAAGAAGTATTTTATCACGGTAAAAATTCAGTTAGTTTCTCTAACTTGTTATAACCCATATGAAAGTAAGATACTGCAACAATAAAAATAAAGATGCGTGAGATGAATGTGAAATGATGCTTCAGCTTTCAGACGAGTTAGTTCTAATGCATGTGCTGTATAGATTCAGCAGGGCTTCCCAGGAGGCTCAGTGGTAAAGAATCTATGTGCTAATGTAGGAGACATAGGTTTGATCCCTGGATCAGGAAGCTCCCCTGGAAAAGGAAACAGCAACCCACTCCAGGATTCTCGCCTGGAAAACACCATGGACAGATAAAGGAGCCTAGCGGGTTCATAGGATCCCAGAGAGTCAGACATGACTGGCTGAGCGTGCACCCACAGGTTCAAAACTTTCAACTCAGCTATTTAAAAGGAAAAAGACAACAAAAACAGACTCAAACTATTACATGTAGAATGGATAAACGCCAAGGTCCCACTGTATAGCACAGGGAACCACATCCAATCTCCTGGGATAAACAATAATGGAAAAGAATATTGAGAATGTGTATGTGTATATAACTGAGTCACTTTTCTGTACAGCAGAGACCGGCACAATACTGTAAAGCAACTATACTTCAATAAAAAAAGAAAAAAATTCATAGTATTAACATTTCATAAAATCTTATTTATAACACCACAATTGATTCTTATCCCCATTTCCCTCCTCCCCGACTTTATTGTATGGGCTTCCCTGATGGCTCAGACGTTTAAGAATCCTGCTACAATGCAAGAGACCCAAGTTCAATCCCTGAGTCAGGAAGATTCCCCTGGAGAAGGGGATGGCTACCCACTCCAGTATTCTTCTCTGGATAATTCTATGGATAGAGGAGCCTGGCAATTTAAAGGAGAAAGGCTTCATGCATATTAATAAAGCTCTTTCAGAACTTAAAGGACTGAAATGAAATTTCATGTGTTTTTCAGCCTAGTGAGGCTAGACAGGAAACATTTAAGGCTTCTCTGTCAAAACTTCTCCAGTCTACCATTGTAGCTGGGAACAGCCACAGATATATAAGCTGTTGAGTGGAGCTGTGTTTCAATGAAATTTTACTTACAAAACTGGGTTGAGTCAGGCTGTAGTTTCCAGATCTCTATTTTAGAGCCTACCTCTTCTAGGATAAAAAGCTGAATTATGCTATATAAGGAGGTGAGAAAGGGCTGGTGATGAGCATGTCTTCATGATCTCATTCTGCTGGGTGACCCGGGTGGAGGGAGAGGAGAGACGTGATGAAGAATGAGCACCAGGCACAAGGGAAAAGGAAAGAGGAGCGGCTGCCAGGGATGCCAGGGGAACCTGAGTGGCTGCCTGGATCACCCAGAGGAGCTCTCTTTCGGGGAGGGGGTGGCGGGCGAGTCAGGGGGTACTCTCACTCTTTAGGCCTGCTTCGTGTGCAGGAAACCCTAGTTACTAACATGCCCCCAGTCTCTCCCTGCATTCCCGTCACTGGGCTGGTGGTGTGGCAGGGCAAAGCCAACGGGGTTCTTGTTCGACTCCCCTCCCCTCTCTCCTGCTGCCGCTCACTCCCCCTGCTCTGACCCCGCCCAGGGGCCCTCCCACTGGAGCAGCGCCCCAGCCCAGCACACTCGGTAACAGGGTGGAGGTCAACCTAATGGGGTTCAGAACAGGAAACCCACTTGCTTCGTGACAGAAGCCACGTTCTTCAACACCAGCTTTATAGGCAATAAAGATGAGACTCTGTTCTTCATCTGTCTTTATATTTTTTTAACTAAACTGTCCAGATCTTATCTGGGTAAGGAGGGTGTTATGACTGGAACACCCTAGAATCCAGGACAGGGAATGGCCTGGTGTGGACAGCACTGGAGCCTGCCTACAGATGAAAAACCGTGAACACAGAAACCTGTTTTCCTTCTTTCCTTTTATTAGAGAGGAATTATCTAGAGCTTCATATCTGAGAATGCAGTCTTCAAAACACTAGTTTCAAGGGGTTCCCATGGAAAACATAGCTCTCTGATCAAAAGTATGAGGAAAAACCTACCAAATGCATTCCCTTCTGACTGATTTTCAACGTACTCTGACGTAGTAAAGGCTCTGAAAAATTCAGTAAAGAAACTAAAAAGAAATTTTCACCATGTTTTTGACTAGAAAACCACTTAATTCACTCTATTAAAATCTTGCAGAGTGTCAGACTATAGGAAATGCTCCTATAACATTTCTGAAGTTAAAATTGAATATGAAATACTTTTACTGACTTTTAAGATCCTCCAAATTGTCAAATTTGTTATTTAGTTCCTGAGCGTTCATTTCATACAATGTTAACTCACACTTCTTTTCCTTTAGATGATTCTTTTTACAACTCCCTGTTAATTCATTCAGTTGCATTTGGGGCAGACTAGCAGATTGTGACTGCATTCTACTGCATGATTCTGATTCCAGAATAGCTGATCGTCTACAGAGGAGAAAAGGATAGCCAGACACCTTGAAGACACAGGAGAAAGCCCCAGCTCTCAGAAACATCCCCCCCACAATTCTACCAATTAGAGATTCATTAGGGTTAATGAGCTCCTCTTTTAAAATGCAAATACCCTGTGGGAGTGTTTGCTTATTAGTCATTCACAGAGTGAAGTAGTGGAAAGAACAGTGGAATAGCCTCTCCATTAACTCCTTTTCATTCCTCAGTCACACACTCATTACCCAAGGAGGCCTGGCACGGTGGCAACAGAATGGCTTTGGAACTGACAGAACTCAACCCAACGCCTTTGCCAAATCCATGACCTTGGGCACATTACTGAATTTCTCAGAGCCTCAATTTCCTCATCTGAAAAATGGGAATCATGACATATAATAAGGCTATTATGGTGGCATTAGTGGTAAAGAATCCGTCTGCCAATTCAGGAGATGCAAGACACACAGGTTTCGATCCCTGGGTGGGGAAGGTCTCCTGGAGGAGGGTATGGGAACCCACTTTGGTATTACCGCCTGGAGAATTTCATAGACAAGAGAGCCTGGTGGGCTACAGTCCATGGGGCTGCAAAGAGTCAGACACAGCTGAGCGGCTGCATGTGCACACACAGATTAAATGAGAAAACACGCTGAACACTAATGGCGGGGAGGAAGAAGGGAGAGGAGCCGGGGCAAAGATAAGCGTTGTGAATAGCTGTTGCCACGATCTTCAGCACAGCAGAGGTGAGAGAACCGCTCTCCTGTAAACTCATTTAGTGCCCCATGCAGGGTGGTGAGGTCTGCTTTGTAATAGCCATTTAAGGATGGCAGACCTGGAGGTGGAATCCAAGTCGGCCGACAGCGCCAAGTCATCACGTACCACCAGGCAGCTTCTCATTACTCCCCAAGACAAGTTATCCAACTCGGTTTCATACACATTATATTCTAGTCTCCTCCAGTTCCGTTCCGTTTTCTTTTCTTTTTTTTTAATTTTATTTTTACTTTATTTTACTTTACAATACCGTATTGGTTTTGCCATACATTGACATGAATCCACCATGGGTGTATACAAGCTCCCAATCCTGAATCCCCCTCCCACCTCCCACCCCATATCATCTCTCTGATCATCCCCGTGTACCAGCCCCAAGCATCCTGTATCCTGTATCGAACATAGGCTGGTGCTTCGTTCTTACATGATAGTATACACATTTCAATGCTATTCTCCCAAATCATCCCACCCTCTCCCTCTCCCACAGAGTCCAAAAGTCCATTCTATACATTTGTGTCTCTTTTGCTGTCTCGCATACAGGGTCATCATTGCCATCCTTCTAAATTCCATATATATGTGTCAGTATACTGTATTGGTGTTTTTCTTTCTGGCTTACTTCACTCTGTATAATAGGTTCCAGTTTCATCCATCTCATTAGAACTGATTCAAATGTATTCTTTTTAATGGCTGAGTAATACTCCATTGTGTATATGTACCACAGCTTTCTTATCCATTCATCTTTCTAAATTCCATATATATGTGTCAGTATACTGTATTGGTGTTTTTCTTTCTGGCTTACTTCACTCTGTATAATAGGTTCCAGTTTCATCCATCTCATTAGAACTGATTCAAATGTATTCTTTTTAATGGCTGAGTAATACTCCATTGTGTATATGTACCACAGCTTTCTTATCCATTCATCTGCTGATGGACATCTAGGTTGTTTCCATGTCCTGGCTATTATAAACAGTGCTGCAATGAACATTGGGGTACATGGTACATGTGTCTCTTTCAATTCTGGTTTCCTCGGTGTGTATGCCCAGCAGTGGGGTTGCTGGGTCATAAGGCAGTTTTATTTGCAGTTTTTTAAGGAATCTCCACTCTGTTCTCCATAGTGGCTGTATTAGTTTGCATTCCCACCAACAGTGGAAGAGGGTTCCCTTTTCTCCACACCCTCTCCAGCTTCCGTTTTCTTTTCCGCTTTTGAGAATATTGTCCACACACTCCCTGTTTTCCACTATAATGAAGAAAGGAAGGACAGAGAGAAAGCAGAAGGGCTAATTGCCAAAGCGGTGCCTTGCCCAGGAGCCTGCCGCTGTCAGGCTAGGACTCTTGACAACAACAGTGACCTCACAAGAAGCCAAGAATAAGAACACCTAAGCCATGGAGAGGGGACCGCAGTCAGCAAACACACAGAGGGAAAGGTTCAAACCAGCGAGGAATTAAAGAAAAGCAAATGAAAATGGTACCAAGAATATATTAAATGAGCATACCAAGATTATGACACCCAAATTAGCTAAGGATGCTGACAACTAACACACTGGCATCATTCTGATAAATGTAGTTAACACTGTTGATTCAACTGCATGTGAGAGGGGGATAGTTCAAAGATAATCCTACATACACATGAAGAGCTCCTGAAAAGAATTATAAATGACTGCTAAAATATGGAGAAAAATTAAAATTAAGGGTTCAGTAGAACACGCAATGCATTTTATAAGATATTACTGAGACTCTCAGTGGTAAAGAATCCACCTGCTAATGCAGGAGACTCGGGTAGGATCCCTGGGTTAGGAAGATCCCCCAGAGAAGGAAATGGCAACCCACTCCAGTATTATTGTCTGGCAAATTCCATGGACAGAGGAACCAGGCAGGCTACAGTCCATGGGGTCACAAAGAGTCAGACACAGCTGAGCAACGCAGCATGCAGGCACACACACAGTGTGAATCTTAATTTTAACACATATTTATATACAACTTTTAAGCAACATAACGGATTTTAATTTATGACTGCTACTAAAATCATACAGCTAAATTTTGCTTACTGCATTGCAAGCTGAGGGTCACTCACACTGGACACTTAGGGACATCTATTCAAGGAAGTAAGAATACCCGAAAATCCAACAGAAGTCAGACTCAATGATCAGTCCTCCTGGCCTGCTCTTAATTAATTCATCCTGTGATTCCAGATTTCTTTAGTTCTGAATCTTGTTACTATGTAGCTATGGGTAAAAACTTTTCTGGAAGATTTCAAGCAATCCAAAACATCAATTAAGTATTTAACACTACGTTAAACACATAAGCCCAGGCCTTTTTTTTTAGACTGGAAGACTAGACACTCAAAAGGCCAAAGTAATTTTGTGCTTGTACATTTGTAGAATGTTGTATCACACTATACAAACATGCCTTCAAAGGTGTTTTTTTTTTTTGATAGCTTTTCTAAATCAGAGTAAATTTATACCCTGCAAGAGTTATGTTAGGCGGCTCATCATTCCTGACCCTGGATCCCAAAATGCTGTGAAAGAACTCACTACACAAAGGTTAGCTCTGAGCAGGCCGCTGACAACACATCTCCAGGCCCTGTTGTAAACAAACAGGACTGATAAAAGAAGGATTTTCAATGTGTAGGGCTTGAAACCTAAATCTATAAACAGAAAAAAAATAAAATAAAAAACAGGCTCACTCTACCAGTTTATCTGGTATCCTGAAACAAAGACTCAAACGTGTTGCCTGTTGTTTGGGAAAAATGATGGCACTGATCCATCACCAATAATGCAACCGAGGCAGAGATCACTGGCACCAAGTCACTCACGCTCGGGAGTGTCTGGTCTCCTTTCCAACCAACAGAATAAACTTGTAGAGTTACTGGCTGAAGTCAGAAGTTCTGCTCAGTCAGTTTTCCACATAGAAATAAGGGATACCATGAGATCAAACGGAGAAGGCAATGGCACCCCACTCCAGTGTTCTTGCCTGGAAAATCCCAGGGACGGGGGAGCCTGGTGGGCTGCCGTCTATGGGGTCGCACAGAGTGGGACATGACTGAAGTGACTTAGCAGCAGCAGCAGCAGCATGAGATCAAATGTGTGTTTCCACCTACAGCATCCATTGGTCCAATCAGAGATATTAGGTAGATAAGCTGTCAGTGTCTTGAAACTGAGTTCTGATAGGGACCAAAGAGTTGCAGTGTAAGAAGTAAAGCTGCTCAGTCGTGTGCAACTCTGCAATCCGATGGACTGTAGCCTAACAGAGTCCTCCGTTCATGGAATTTTCCAGGCAAGATTACTGGGGTGGGTTGCCATTTCCTTCTCCAGGAGATCTTCCCGACTCAGGGATCTAACCCAGACCTCCCTGTAAGTAGTGTATGAGAACAGTGCGAAGAAAATTTCCAGCAGAAACAATAAAAGCAGGACATGAAACATACTACAATCAGCTTTGTGTTGTTTCATTCATTCAACAAATATCTGCTGAATACCTATTATGTTAGATAGCATCACTGACTCAGTGGACATGAATCTGGGCAAACTCCAGCAGAGAGTGGAGGACAGGGGAGTCTGGCGGGAGGCAGTCCATGGCAAAGAGTCGGACATGACTCAGTGATTGAACACAACAACAATCTATTACGTGCCACATATCACGCTGGGTACCATGTGAACTACAGTGATACCATCCCCGCCCTCAGAGCATTTACATCCTCAATTCAGTCGCTCAGTCGTGTCCGACTCTTTGCAACCCTATGGACAGCAGCACACCAGGCTTCCCTGTCCATTACCAACTCCTGGAGCTTACTCAAACTCATGTCCATTGAGTCAGTGATGCCATCCAGTCATCTCATCCTCTCTTGTCCCCTTCTCTTCCCGCCTTCAATCAATTTGCACCCTAGAGGAGATTTTTCAGCCAACAAAATGTAATCACAAAAACTGGTTGTAGAAATTAGCCCCAAACTGAAAATTATGGGAGTATCAAATCAATTAAGGAATAGAAATTTCATTCAAAGCACACCGTGGGAAAAGTGGCCAGTCATAACAAGAGCAAGCTTTGTATTAGGGCTTTCTTTCCCCCTCAGCTCCTTTCACTAAAAATTAAGTATATATTTTGTCAGCATCATTACTTTAAAAGGAAGAGAGTATTTCTAAAAATATATCACATTATTTGAAGAAAAGTTGATATTAAAAATGAATCACTTGCAAACCACAGATCACAACTTAGAAGCAAAGCCACGTGTGACAATGTGATGAGGTGGTGTGATGTTATCCCAGATGAAGAACGGGAGCTTGATTTCAAAATGCAAAAGAAGCTGGGCTGCTTTACTGAAGACGTCACACTTCTCATTTGATTATACAGTATGAGCATGTGACACTGCTGTCCTGAGGAGCACCGCATGCCACATTTAAAATGCCCATATGGGGGCTCCCCTGGCGGCTTAGTGGTAAAGCATCGGCCTGCCACTGCAGGAGATATGGGTTTGATCCCTGGTCAGGGAAGACCCCACGTAACATGGAGCAACGAAGCCCGTGTGCCCCAACTACTTAGCCTGTGCTCCAGAGTCCGAGAGCTGCAACTATGGAGGCCCATGTGCCTAGAGCCCAAGCTCTGCAACAGGAAAAGCCACTGCAAGGAGAAACCCACAGCTAGAGAGTAGCCCCCACTCACCACAGCTAGAGAGAAGCTTGCACAGCAATGAAGATTCAGCACAGCCAAGAAATTAAAAATAATTTTAATGCTCATATAAAGGGGGAGGGGACATATGTAAACCCATGGCTGATTCATCCTAATGTATGTCAGAAACCAACAGTGTATTGTAAAGCAATTATCCTTCCATTAAAAATAAATACATTAAAAAAAATGCTCATATAAAACAAGTGGTTTGGCCCCTTTAGGAACTCAGGTAAAACTCAACACCACAAGGTCTGAGGGAGAAAGTCCTAACCTGTACACCCGTCTACTAACTAGAAGCAGGTAAAGAGCCACAGTGAATCGCCAATTAGCCTCCTGAGGAAGGAGGAGCCCGACTGGGAGGCGAGCAAAGTTTAGGATTGTAAACCCGGGCCTGGCCATCCTCTTATATTTATGGAACTTCTAGCTGGACTATAATATACAGACAGGATGGAAAAGAAAGTGCATCATGGGCGAGCCTGGGACAAACGTGCCCTAAGGGAAAGCAGGGGCTAAGAGCAGCAGAGAGCAGGGCCTTCAAATACATCGATCTCTCCTACATGCCCCGTGGGGCACTGCATCTCACATCAGAGTGTGTGACAATCACCAGGGCTACAAATCCCCGAGTCTCATGGGAGATTCCGACTTGCGCAGCTCAGTGAACAGCCAAAGAGCCTAAATTTTTAGCTAGCATTCTAGGAGACTGTAATAGAGCTGATTCACAAACAATACTCTGAGACACACTGAAGCTGAGATAACCTTCCATGGCTGACAGAGTATCATCTGCCTGATTTTGGGAGTGACTGTCCCCGCCTTCATTTCTCCTTCCTGCCCATATTGTTTAAATGTTTAGAGAGTACATACATAGCTCTGTGCATAGCTCTAAGTCACGGCCCAAAACATTCCCCAAAGAACTGAAAGCAGGGAGGGTCTTGAAGAAATATTTGCACATCCATGTTCACAGCAGCATGATTCACAAGAGTCAAAAAGCTGAAGAAACACAACTATCCATCAACAGATGAATGGATAGACAAACTATGGTATATACATACAAAGGAGTATTATTCAGCCTCTCAAGGAAGAAAATTCTGACATATGCTATGACACGGATAAATCCTGAAGACGTCATGCCAAGTAAAACGTCAGTCATGAACAGATACATGCTATATGATTACTCTTATATGCGATGCCTAGAAGAGTCAAATTCATAGAGATAGAAAGTAGAATGGTGGTTGCCAGGGGCTGGAGGAAGGAGGGCAGAAAGCTGCTGTTTGATTGGTAGGTAGATAGCTTGAGTTTTGCAATATAAGAGTTCCAGAGACTGATTAACAACTTTGTGAATGTACTTAAGGAAACTGTACGTGTAAAACTGGTTAGGATGGTAAAACTTACAGGTATTTTACTACAATTATATATAAATATTTAAGATGTGTTATTATCCAAAATCACTGCAGATGGTGATTGCAGCCATGAAATTATAAGATGTTTACTCCTTTGAAGAAAAGTTATGACCAACCTAGATAGCATATTCAAAAGCAGAGACATTACTTTGCCAACAAAGGTCCATCTAGTCAAGGCTATGGTTTTTCCAGTAGTCATGTATGGATGCGAGAGTTGGACTGTGAAGAAAGCTGAGAGCTGAAGAATTGATGCTTTTGAACTGTGGTGTTGGAGAAGACTCTTGAGAGTCCCTTGGACTGCAAGGAGATCCAACCAGTCCATTCTGAAGGAGATCGGCCCTGGGATTTCTTTGGAAGGAATGATGCTAAAGCTGAAACTCCAATACTTTGGCCACCTCATGCAAAGAGTTGACTCACTGGAAAAGACTCTGATGCTGGGAGGGATTGAGGGCAGGAGGAGAAGGGGACGACAGAGGATGAGATGGCTGGATGGCATCACGGACTTGATGGACGTGAGTCTGAGTGAACTCTGGGAGATGGTGATGGACAGGGAGGCCTGGTGTGCTGCGATTCATGGGGTCACAAAGAGTCGGATATGACTGAGCAACTGAACTAAACAGATTGTCTATTTAGAACAATAACATGGTAGAAGTTAAAGGTAAGTCTGCTGACCGCTGATCAATACTGTAATTTACAGCTTATTTTAGCTTTGTCCTAATAAGTGTTTCCCTGGTGGCTCAGATGGTAAAGAATCCACCTGCAATAAAGGAGACCCCTATTCGACCCCTGGGTTGGGAAGATCCTGAGGGCATGGCAACCCACTCCAGTATTCTTGCCTGGAGAATCCCCGTGGACAGAGGAGCTTGGCAGGCTACAGTCCATGGGGTTGCAAAGAGTCAGACATGACTGAGCGACTAAGCATAACACAATAAGTGTTTACATACAAATGCTATAATTGGTATTTATTCTATGTTCATGCTGTTATTTAAATATATATATAAAGAAAAAAAGGAAAAAAATCAAGTGAAGCAAAATGTGTGTTTTCTTTCTGTTACAGGATTGTTTATGACTCAATTAAAGGGCCAATCTATAAGAAATAGTTTGCCCAATCAGAGAAGAAAAAGAAATAAAAGGAATCCAGATGAGAAAAGAAGTAAAACTCATATTGTTTGCAGCCAACATGATACTATACATAGAAAACCTTAAAGACACTATCAGAAAGTTACTAGAGCTAATCAGTGAATTTAGCAAAATTGCGGGATACAAAATCAATACACAGAAATCACTTGCACTCCTATACACTAACAATGAAATATCAGAAAGAGAAATTAAAGAATCAACCCCATTTACCATTGCAACAAAAGAATAAAATACCTAGGAATAAACCCACCTCAGGAGACAAAAGAGCTGTACACAGAAAACTGTAAGACACTGATGAAAGAAATCAAAGACAACATAAACAGATGGAGAGAGATTCCATCTTCCTGGGTAGGAGGAATCAATATTGTGAAAATGACAATACTACCAAATGCAATCTACAGATTCAACGTGACCCCTAACAAATTACCAATGGCATTTTTCACAGAATTAGAACAAAAAATCCTCACAATTCATATGGAAACACAAAAGATCACAAACAGCCAAAGCAATCTTGAGGACGCAGGATGAAACTGGAGGAATCAATCTTTCTGACTTCAGACTACACTGCAAAGCTACAGTCATCAAGACAGTACTGGCACAAAAACAGAAACACAGACCAATGGAACAAGACAGAAAGCCCAGAGATATACCCATGCACCATCAGTACCTTATATTTGACAAAGGAGGCAAGAATATACAATGGTATAGTATAGTCTCTTTAATAAATGCTGCTAAGAAAACTGAACAGCTATGTGAAAAAGAAAGAAATTAGAACACTTCCCAACTCCCCACACAAAGATAAACTCAAAATGGATTAAAGAGCTAAATGTAAGACCTGAAACTATAAAACTCAGTGAGGAAAACATAGGCAGAACACTCTATGACATAAATCACAGCAAGATCCTCTATAACCCACCTCCTACAGTAATGGAAATAAAAACAAAAATAAACAAGTGGGACCTAATCAAACTTTAAAAGCTTTTGCACAGTAAAGGAAACTATAAGCAAGGTGATAAGACAACCCTCAGAATGGAAGAAAATAATAGCAAATGAAACAACTAGCAAAGAATTAATTTCAAACATATATAAGCAACTCATACAAATCAAGACCAGAAAAACAAACAATCCAATCAAAAGGTGGGCAAAAGACCTAAACAGACATTTCTCCAAAGAAGACATACAGGTGTAATAAACACATGAAAAGATATTCAACATCACTCATTATTAAAGAAATGCAAATCAAAGGTACAATGAGATATCACCTCACACCAGACAGAATGGCCATCATCAAAAAATCTACAAACAATAAATCCTGGAGAAGGTGTGGATACAAGGGAACCCTCTTGCACTGTTGGTGGGAAGGTAAATTGATACAGCCACTATGAAAGACAGTATGGAGATTCCCTAAAAAACTAGGAATAAAAACACCATACGACTCAGCAATCCCACTCCTAGGCACAGACGTTGAGGAAACCAAAATTGAAAAAGACACTACTTGAAAAAGACATGTACCCCAATGTTCATTGCAGAACTATTTACAATAGCTAGGACATGAAGCAACGCAGATGTACGTCAACAGTTGAATGGATAAAGAAGTTGTGGTACACGCACACAATGGAATAATACTCGGCCATAAAAAGGAACGCGTTTGAGTCAGTACTAATGAGGTGGATGAACCTAGAGCTATTGAACAGAGTGAAGTGAGTCAGAGACATGTACTAAGGTATACATATGGAATGCAGAAAAACAGTACTGACGAACCTATCTGCAGGGCAGCAAGGGAGACAGAGAACAGCTTATGGATGTGGCGGGAGGAAGGAGAGGGTGGGATATATGGACAATACCATGGAGACATACATTATCATGTGTGAAACTGACAGCCAATGGGAATCTGCTGTATAACTCAGGGAACTCAAACGGGCTCAGTAACAACATAGAGGGGCGGGATGGGGAGGGAGGTCCAAGAGGGAGGGGACCTAAGAATATGACTGATTCATGTTGATGTTTGGCAGAAACCAACACAATACTGTGAAGTAATTATCCTTCCATTAAAAATAAATAAATTTAATTAAAAAATAAAATAGATAACCAACAGGGACCTACTGTGCAGCACAGTTGCTCAGTGCTGTTGCTCAGTGGTACATGGCAGCCTGGATGGGTGAGGAGTTTGGAGGAGATGGACATATGTATATGTATGATCAAGCCTCTTTACTTTCCACCTGAAACTGTCACAAAATTGTCAACTAGCCATACTATAATACAAAATAAAAAGTTTAATTAAAAAAAAAGAAATAGTTTGCCCAACTGCACAGTTACAATGCATTGCATTAATTAATAATAACATCAGAACACATTTTGGCCACTCAGTACTAGTACAGTAATGTTATAATGTTTTTGGAGATGTACATCTGCATACATATTTGTATAAACATTACCAGGTAACAAGGTAACAACACAGTGTTAATAATACTGAGTATCAACATGCTATACTTTAAAAGCATCTCAATTGCTGGTCATAAAAATTGAAATTTTCTAATAACTTGCAGATGACACCACCCTTATGGCAGAAAGTGAAGAGGAACTAAAAAGCCTCTTGATGAAAGTAAAAGAGGAGAGTGAAAAAGTTGGCTTAAAGCTCAACATTCAGAAAATGAAGATCATGGCATCCGGTCCCATCACTCCATGGGAAATAGAAGGAGAAACAGTGGAAACAGTGTCAAACTTTATTTTTGGGGGCTCCAAAATCACTGCAGATGGTGACTGCAGCCATGAAATTAAAAGACGCTTACTCCTTGGAAGAAAAGTTATGACCAACCTAGATAGCATTTTCAAAAGCAGAGACATTACTTTGCCAACTAAGGTCCGTCTAGTCAAGGCTATGGTTTTTCCTGTGGTCATGTATGGATGTGAGAGTTGGACTGTGAAGAAGGCTGAGCGCCGAAGAATTGATGCTTTTGAACTGTGGTGTTGGAGAAGACTCTTGAGAGTCCCTTGGACTGCAAGGAGATCCAACCAGTCCATTCTGAAGGAGATCGGCCCTGGGATTTCTTTGGAAGGAATGATGCTAAAGCTGAAACTCCAGTACTTTGGCCACCTCATGTGAAGAGTTGACTCACTGGAAAAGACTTTGATGCTGGGAGGGATTTGGGGCAGGATGAGAAGGGGATGACAGAGGATGAGATGGCTGGATGGCATCACTGACTCGATGGACACGAATCTGAGTGAACTCCGGGAGCTGGTGATGGACAGGGAGGCCTGGCGTGCTGTGATTCATGGGGTTGCAAAGAGTCGGACACAACTGAGCGACTGAACTGAACTGAACTGAATAACTTGAACCAAGAAATCTATAATATAAAGTACTAGATAAATAAAGCACAATTATAGATCATGTAAAATTTCAGAGCTAATATTCCTATCTTTTCATTATCTAATGCAAAACACCTAAACATCTTCTTAGAACAGATAGTTTTCAAGCCCCTAAGCCTTAATGTCACTAGGATGGGGAGAGGAGGTGGCTGACAGTGAAATCCAGGTTTGTTGGAAGAGATTACTATCAATAAATTAATTGTAAAGTCCCCAACTAGTGGCTTGAATTTCCCACAGAAATCCCTCCACATATGAGAGATTAAGGGAAGAAAAAGAAGAAACTAAGAGGGTAGGAGTCGGTGGACAAATCAGACTTGGGGAGCCCACTACTGGTAGGTCCTCAACTAACAACGAGGGGACGCTGAGCTCCGGAGCTCCAAGATAGACTGAGAGCACACCAATCGGAAAGGTGAGAGGGCAGAAGCTCATTAGGGAAGAAGTCCCTGGCTAGAAGGGGTAAGTCACACGGCTGAAGTATGAGAATTTACTTGATGACAAGGTGAAAAGTGATGACAGACGGAGGACCACTCTTGGCCTGCAGTGCTCCTCAACCTAGACCCCCACCAGCTGAAATGTGCTCCCTCCCCACATCTCAGCTCTCCAGACCCAGGAGAGCCCATGCCCCCCCCACACACTCCCATTCATGCCCATCCTCCAAAGCGCTCTCCACGTTCACTGTCCCTCAGTGATTTGCACCCACTCGTTTGATAGCTTTTGTTCCTACTAGTCTGTCAGCTCTACCAGGACAAGGGTGTGCTTCTTCACCACAGTATTTCCAGCACCTTCTACAGTAGACGGCAACCAGTATCCACCGGGTAGACCCTGATGGAATAACTCTGTTTGATACATTACAGGCAAAGTGGCCTTGTCATGAGGAGGGTCACACACAGTCTCAGAAACACAAGTTTCTGATGAAACGATGGGATAAGCAAAGAAAGCTGAAGAGGAGGCACTCTGATTGGTAAAAGGAAATACGTTGATTAAGGGCACTTAGACGTGAGTGGAGGGCAGAGTCTGGACAAAAAGGCTTTGGAAGAGATCAATAATCACAGCTCTGTCATCAAGTGTGGACAGGATTTCAGCAATAAGGAAGGTCAGGGTAGACCAGCTGTAAGATACGTAGAAACACTTGCCAGAAAGTTGTTGCTGCTGCTGTTGCTAAGTCGCGTCAGTCATGTCCGACTCTGTGCAACCCCATAGACAGCAGCCCACCAGGCTCCCCAGTCCCTGGAATTCTCCAGACAAGAACACTGGAGTGGGTTGCCATTTCCTTCTCCAATGCATGAAAGGGAAAAGTGAAAGGGAAGTCGCTCAGTCATGTCTGATTCTTAGTGACCCCATGGACTACAGCCTACAAGGCTCCTCCATCCATGGGATTTTCCAGGCAAGAGTACTGGAGGGGGGTGCCATTGCCTTCGGGTAGATAAAAAACGCCAAAGAGGCAACAGTGACTCTGAAGTCAGAGAAGAGATCTCACTGGGTTCTCTGTCATTACAGTGAATTTGAGGTAACTGCATGAAACAGAAGACATGGCTAAGATTCCAAAGGAATTCTGACACAGTATTTTTATTTATTTTATTGAATTTAAGGCTGCATTTTTAAGTTTACTACTAATATCTATTTGGCAAAATTTAAATGCCTTCTTTAAAAAACATAGAAACATTAGAAATATGTACTAACATTTGTGATTTTTTCAAAAATTTCTCTCTTATCACTTAAAGTTATGAAGAGTGTATAATGCTTATGTACTTAAAATTCCTCATTTATTACCACTGAATTCCACAGTATTGCTCCACCTCATGAATTCGATATTTTTGAAATTAGAATTTGTTGCTTAAATCCCTATTATATGCTTCATGACACAGCAATTTCAAATAAATTCATAGTCTCCTAGGGGCTGGCTCAGTGAAATTAGAATTCATCTAGACATGTGCCTAATTAGAACATGTTAAAAAAAAAAAAGAAAGAAAGAATTCCAATCTTCAGTAACATTTTTCCTAAGGCTTAAAGGATGAGGACAGAAAAGATGCACATATTAAGCAACCAGTTCTGTTATGGAAAGTTTTCTAAGAATAGTTGCTTCATTCAAATCAACCTGTCTCAATCAAATTTATCCTCTTCTCCACTTATCACTTTAACTTCCTTCAGACCTCATGAAGCAAACCTGCAGCTTCCAGATGCCCCCTCTTCACCCTGAAAGAAAGCACATCAGCCTACTGAGGGCAAGGCCCCTGCAACCGAGCCCAGCGGCAACAGGCAGAGCGCCTCCATCTAAGCAAAGAGCAGGTGGCTCTCCCCACGCAGCTTCCTAAGGGAAAACCGCTGAGCGCTGACTTCTCTCACAGTGCTGACCGATCTGGAGACCATGCATCTACCAACTCATCTCTTTGCCAAAGAAGCTGGGAAGAAGAGCATAGAGAATATTTTGTTGTTGTTGTTAAGACTGAGTCTAAGACGACCCGCAAATAGTGCGCTTAAGATGTTGTTTCTCAGACTGGGAGACAGTATGTAGGAGTGGGATAAAGAGCTGGAGCACTTAGATTTAGGCCATGAGTTCTCAAAACCATAAACAGACTCACTCATATTCAATATCAGTAAAAGAGAAAAACAATGTGGCTCAGTTGGTAAAGAATCTACCTGCAATGCAGGACACCCCAGTTTGATTCCTGGCTTGGAAAGACGGCAGCTCACTCCGTTATTCTTGCCTGGAGAATCCCATGGACAGAGGAGCCTGGCGGGCTACAGTCCATGGGGTCACAAAGATCAGACACGACTGAAGTGTCTTAACACGCAGGCACGTACATTCATCAGCTACTGAGTCTCTGATCATTTGTCATAGCAGGTGCAACGGACTAAGACACATTCTAAAATCAAAATAAATACATTATTTGGGGCTTAGCCATCACTTCTGGCTATCCAAATATCTGTTTCCTTACAAGATGGGTGAGCTGGTCTTTTTATTCCCAAATTTCGACAGGCAGATTTTTAAGTCACTCATCTAGCTACCTAGCTAGAAAGACTACCAACTTGTCTTTCTACCATTTTCTCTCTCTTCTGAAGTAACTGAGTCCCAGAAAGGTAAGTGGTGGCAAGAAGACACAGAGCAAGTGAAGAAAGGAGGATACAGGGGAGGCCGTGGCGGCATGGCCTTGTTCAGGGTGTTGAAGATAGAGCTAGACCATCTCACTCTGCCATAAAGCACTCAAAGAAAGAGGAGGACAGTCTGCAGGGGCTCCCACAGGCCCAAACTAGGACATTTCAAGCAGCAAAATACATGGCACTAACAGATTATAATCCATTCAAATATCCGTAAATAATAAACTCATTTTAAAAATCCATGAACTCACATTAATATAAAAAAAAGAATGAATACATAAAGAGAGGAGGATGCTTTGCTGTGCACTGGAATGCCAACTGATGAATGGAGAAGGAGTGAAGGAATTAGAAAAATCACCATTTGGCAACTACTATCATAATAATTCAGCCAGAAAACACAGATAGATGCTAAAGCTATCTAAGTTTGGGTAGCTGATAAGGAAAAGTATATTACATAATCGCAAAATGCCGTGCTGTGCTTAGTCATGCCTGGCTCTTAGCAACTCCATGGACTGTAGCCCGCCAGGCTCCTCTGTAAATGGAGATTCTCCAGGCAAGAATAATGGAGTGGGGTGCCATGACCCCCTCCAGGGCATCTTCCCAACTCAGGGATTGAGCCCAGTCTCCCGCATCGCAGGTGGGTTCTATTCCCAAATACTGATTTTAAAGGGAGAATGAGCAGTTCATGGCAGAGAAATCTGGTAGACACAGCCTTCAGAAATGATGAGCAATGGCCCTAGGGCTTCCCTGGTGGCTCAGTGCTAAAAAAATCCACCTGCCAATGCCGGAGATGTGGGTTCCCTGGAGAAGGAAATGGCAACTCCAGTATTCTTGCCTGGGAATCCCATGGACAGAGGAGCCTGGCGGGCTACAGTCCACATGGTCACAAAGAGTCAGACACAACTGAGTGACAGAACAACAACAAAAATTTAACAAAGGAGAACTATGTCCTACCCAATATGATACATCATTTCTGTGATATTCCTGAGAAAATGCATAATCCAAATCTAATTTTGAGGACATGCCACCCAAACCCAAGTGCTAGTCACCCACTCATGTCTGACACTTTCAGACCCCATGGACTGTAGCCCACCAGGCTCCTCTGTCCATGGAATCCCTCAGGCAAGAATACTGGAGTAGGATGCGCTCCTCCAAGGGAATCTTCCTGATCTGGGGATCAAACTCAGGTCTTCTGCATGGCAGGCAAATTCTTTACTGCCTGAGCCACCAGAGAAGCCCCATCACATAAACTCAAACTGAGGGATATTTTACAAAATAACTGACCTGTAATCTTCAAAAGTGTCCAGCAATTGAAAGTCAAGGAAAGACCAAGGAGCTATTCCAGACTAAAGGGAATTAAAGAGACAAGGCAACTAAATGTAACATGCGATACTGAACTGGATCCTTTTGTTATAAAGTGCATCATTTGGACAAAACAGAAATGAAGCATCTATGGCTTTGATGGTTAGTGTCCTGATTTTGATCACTGATGTAGGATATATCCTTGCACACTCAAGTATTTGGAAGTAGTGATACATAATATTGCTAATTTACTATCAAGTGGTAAAAC
This sequence comes from Cephalophus harveyi, assembly GCA_006410635.1. Lineage (NCBI taxonomy): Eukaryota > Metazoa > Chordata > Mammalia > Artiodactyla > Bovidae > Cephalophus > Cephalophus harveyi. Next base: position 365,576 of record SJYT01000884.1, on the reverse strand, counting down.
AAAGAGATCTCTGTATATTTTTGCAAACTTTCTGTAAATTTAAAATTATTTCAAAATAAACAGAAAATAAAAGAGAGGAACAGTTAGGAAGGTTAGAGTACAGATATATGATTTAAAGATAAAGAGAGAGACAGTGGTAGAGATTTCAATGGTCCCTTTAACTCATCAACGAAAAGAGAACTAACTAACCCTTTATCCTTTTCACCATTTTTACTCACAAGTGAGTGAATGCACTATGCGCAGTTACCCAGGGATGTTTTTATGTAGCAACAAAAACTCTTAGCACAGTTTAGATAAATAAGGAATCTTTCTAAGAAGGAGGAGCAGGAGCAAATTTAAAAATACACTCAGAAAATACAATAATGTGTCACCAGGCTAATCTCATTTATTTTCTTATATAGAAATTTTCCTCAAAAAATTTTAAGCAAATATGATTTTCCTACTTTTCAATAAAGCTGTGACAGTTTCATGAACGGAGAGGCAACGGAGAGGCAAACTTCTTCGCAACAGCTTTAAGAAGAAGGAATAATTTTGCTTATTTAACAGGAGACAAAAATAATGAAAAAGATATTTCAAAGTTCTGAGCATCACAAAATGCCTAAGTGGTAGGACCAGTATTCAAACTAAACTCTGGGTTCAAGACCCACAACCCTACTCCAGACCCATATTCCTACTCAAGACCCATGCCCCTTCACACAGAATTATAAAAAGAAAGAGTTAATTCTGAATTCTCACCATGAACAATATCCACCTTTAGAATGGCGTACTCTCACAGGCAAATAAGATCCATTTATCATCTTAAATTTCTTCTTTATTTAGCCCCCTTTGTGTGAATGTATTGAATGAGGACAAAGTACAATGTCTATTTCTGGCTTCATTTTGCTTAACCAGAAGTACTGACCGTTTTATAACACTGTGCAAAACAAAATGAGTACCGCAGGGTGCCTGCCTGTTGGAGCAGTTTTGTTACTGGTTTTTAAGCAGATGTTTGGTGTGACTGTTTCTGGTTCCAACATTTCATTTCTATTTTCTCCTTCAGGACTGAGAACCAGTTTTACATTTTTCTAATGAAAGCACATCACTTTACTTCTACAATTTACAAGAGTTCATCTTTCAAACTAAGCTCTGGTAGTTAAGACGTGAGAGCAAACTTTGAGACTGTCTCGGCTACTGCTCTCCATCTCTGCCTTCAATTCCATTTTATAAGTGAGACCAGGAACATGATGTCCTTATTGTCCACTTTATTCTCATCTCCCAGCCCCAATGCTTAAAAAACACCCACAGAAACACCCCCAACAGAATTTTGCCTTTTTAAAAAGATCATTTCTTTTTACAAAAGGTCAGGATTCTTAGTTCTTAATGTTCCAATTCTACTGTCATACAGAGAGGGTGAATTTTTTTTGACAAAGGAAGTATGTCTTCCAATAATAACAGCAGCCTTGGCTTACAGGCCACTTAGAGTGCGTTATAACTATCTGTAACCGACCTGACCTAGTTTCATCTTATAAATAAGACAAGATACTACAACCAGCTTCTCTCTTACAAGGGTGAAATGAGACTCTAACATAGTCTCTTCCTACATATCAGCAAAACTACCATCTCAAAAGAGGACAGTTCATTTCTAGATTAGGCTTTGCCCGTGAGTCTGTATCCACACAGGAGATTATATGCCAGATATTCTGCTATTGTTGCTGATACAGGCACAGAAGGACAATAATGTAGATTGAGTTCAGTTCACTTCAGTCGCTCAGTCGTGTCCGACCCTTTGCGACCCCATGAATCGCAGCACGCCAGGCCTCCCTGTCCATCACCATCTCCCGGAGTTCACTCAGTCTCACGTCCATCGAGTCAGTGATGCCATCCAGCCATCTCATCCTCTGTCGTCCCCTTCTCCTCCTGCCCCCAATCCCTCCCAGCATCAGATTCTGTCGCTCAGTCGTGTCCAATTCTTTGCGACCCCATGAATCGCAGCACGCCAGGCCTCCCTGTCCATCACCAACTCCCGGAGTTCACTCAGTCTCACGTCCATAGAGTCAGTGATGCCATCCAGCCATCTCATCCTCTGTCGTCCCCTTCTCCTCCTGCCCCCAATCCCTCCCAGCATCAGAGTCTTTTCCAATGAGTCAACTCTTCCCATGAGGTGGCCAAAGCACTGGAGTTTCAGCTTCAGCACCATTCCTTCCAAAGAAATCCCAGGGTTGATCTCCTTCAGAATGGACTGGTTGGATCTCTTTGCAGTCCAAGGGACGCTCAAGAGTCTTCTCCAACACCACAGTTCAAAAGCATCAATTCTTCGGCACTCAGCCTTCTTCATAGTCCAACTCTCACATCCATACATGACTACTGGAAAAACCATAGCCTTGACTAGACAGACCTTAGTCGGCAAAGTAATGTCTCTGCTTTTGAATATGCTATCTAGGTTGGTCATTACTTTTCTTCCAAGGAGTATTAATGTGTTATTTTCTGATTATATTGTAGTTCAAGTTTCAACTATTCTTAAGAGTAAACAAAAACCCTACAGTTTAAACTAATAAAAAAGAAAATAAAACAAATAAAAAGGTTTAAAAAATTCAAAGTAAACTATTCAACTGAGAAATTTCTATTTTCATTGTATATGCAATAGCTTCTATATACATGACCTAGACATACCGTCTTACCTCTGAGGAGGATGTGATACATAAGATCCAGTATTCAGGGGATCTTCCTGACCCAGGAATCAAACCCAGGTCTCTTGCATTGCAAGCAGATTCATTACTACCTGAGCTACATTGGAAGCCCAGACATACTGTCTTACCTCTGAGAAGGAAGTGATATAAAAGACAGCCTGGGACACAAATATGTGTATCACACATGGACACGTGTTAAAGGTTTCAGATAGATAAATGGTATAAGGAGATAGAGGATCATGAGAATCATCCAGAAGAACAGAAAGGTACTGAGAAAAACACATAGGAAAGGTACACAGGAAAAAATCTGAAAGCAAAAAAACTGCAAATTTTCCTTTTTCCCTTGTTTATGCCCTAGTTTATTTTCCATTAGTGTTAAAAAAGATTTCTTCCCTTCTTCCCAAACTACTATATATCTAAAAAGAAACAGAGAAGCAAAACAAAGAACAGATAAGGGGAAATTTTAAAAATGAAAGAATGGAAATAAATTCAGAGTAACACAAATGGTAAATGATGTGGTTTTCATCATACAAGTAGCATGCCTAAATGAGAGATTTTCATGTTTAAATTTTTTTTCATTAATTTTATGTTTAACTTTGTAATCTGCTTCTTCATTCAAAAATGTAAGCTTGAGATAATGGCTTGAATGTGACAAAGACAATACCTCAATGCATGAAAAAAAAAATGGGAGTTTTCCAAATGACCAGAGTTCTATAATTCTATTTTAAAAACAGTTTTCCAGATTACTGTTTCTATTTCTTTATTCCAGGTATCAACTTCTCCTTTTCTGAATTTAGAAATCAAATGGCCCCAATCCCCAAAGCATTTATGGTCCTAAACTCAAACAAAAACTGTTAGTGTTAATAAGAGCTCAGTAAAGAAGAAGAAGACAAAATGAATATAGAAACTGAATAACTTTCAAATAATTAGTTATAAATAAAATGTAAAGAAATTATTTAATCCCAGAAAGTCACAAGATATAAAATATTTGAAAGTAACTTAAGAAAAGAGATTCTGTAAGAATAAACCTATAAATTTTACTGAGTGACATTTAATAAAAATATTTGAGTAAATAAAGAATAATTCCTAGGTAGACTGCTGCTGCGTTGCTGTCTCTGGGGTCGCACAGAGTCAGACACAACTGAAGCGACTTAGCAGCAGCAGCAGCTTTTTGTAGCTGAAAACATGCTAACTCCAAATACTGCCATTATACAAGCCACATTCTTTGGCAGAAAAATATTTTTTAAAAATTCTATAGAATTTTTGATTTATAGTTTCTGTTTCAATCGTGAAAATAGGTTCAGGAAGAATGAGTTTAATATCTGTACAAATAGGAAAAAACATATTACTTAGCATCCAGCTGCATAAAGTTTACTTTTTTGAAAAGAGCTTATTTGATTGTTTTCAGTGAGATGTGTATAAGAGACAGGGTCAACAAAATTTTATTGAATACCTATGTGTCAATACTGTGTTAGTACGAAAGGAAACCAGTAAAATTTTTCTTGAAAGCTATTTGGCAATATGTATCAAGAACATTTAAAGAGTTTACATTCTTTTAGGCAGCAAATGCACTGGTAGAATTTATTCGAAGGAACGGTTATTTATACAAAAATATTTTGTATAAGCAGTTATTTATAAGCTATTTATACAAAAATATTCATTATAGACATTTCTAATAGTGAAAAACAAGCCAAAATAATAGAATTAATAAATAATATTCACACAATGGAATAATACATAACTCCAAACATTGTTTTAAAACTTATTAATGTATATTCACACAATAGAAAATTTCATAACAAGAATAATGAACTACAACTGCATGTAATATGGATGAATTCACAAACATAGTAATTTTTACTGAAGGAGCAAGACACAGAATGTACACACCATCTGATTCACTGACACACGTTTCATACACACGAAACAATCTGTGCTATTACATGTCAGGATAATTTGAGGGAGTAGGGTGAAGGGACTGAAAGGAGTTAGTTGGGAGGGGGGAGATTCTAGGACTTTATCTTCTATTTGTTGATGTGGATGCTAACAGCATTTTATGAAGTCACTGAACTCATCATTTGTATATGTCTCTGTAAGTTATTCATCAATGAGAAACTCTTCAAAATTAATGACATGAGAAAAAGTCTATTAAAGAGGAAAAATCAGGGTACACTACTGTATATAAAATAGAGTCTTGGTTTTGGGAATAAAAGTATAGCAAAGAACAATTGCTAGAAGGAAAACAGGTTGGTGTAAGTTGGGGGGCTGGGGAGGATTTGAGGAGCTAGTAAGAGACAGGAAAAGACGCCTCTCTGCGGTGTCTTGTAAGAGTCATGTGTTAGGAAAGCTTGGGGTGAAGATACGGTGGTGGGCAGGGTCTATGTGGAGTAAAGGGGAATGAATGGTCTCGAGACAGGAAAAGCCTAAACCTGTTTAATCTCTGATGGAAAAAGAGTCAGTAGATGGAAAGGTACAGAAAACATACAGAAAACAAGCAGTAATGTCCCTCAGAAGACTGGTAAGTGTACAGAGAAAAGGCAAACCCAGAAAAGGAGTGGGAAGGTTTTGACTGCTAATATGTACACAAAGCTCTTCTTTTTCATAGAGCTCTGCAAATTACTGTGTCAAGAAGGAGCTCAATTTCCCTCTCCATGTTTCCCCATTTGTAGTCTGTCATGAGGCCTTCAGATTATCATGCTATCTGGATCAGTCAACTGTAAGAGTTTCAGCTAGAGGACAACCAATCTCTCACTTCAAAATACTTCAGGCCAAAATAAAGAGCGACTGGGTCAAGCGAGGTCCAGGTCAAGTATAATGATAGCCAGTCTGGTTGCAAGGAGCGTTTCTATCACAGGCTAGCTGTGTGACCGGAGGCAAGTGATTTAATCGTACAGGCCCTGAGTGGCCTGATATGAAAAATGAAGAGGATAATAATAGATTGATAAGAGGCTTACACGAGCTGGTCCACATAAAATGCTGAGCCCAACATGTGACACAGAGGAAACCCTCAATAACTATAAACTGCTAACATCGCTATTTCTTAAGTCTAGGGGTGGAGTTTCGAAGACGTCTTCAGATCTAGAAACAGCAAAACAAAAACAGGATGTAATAGGTAATGAAACAGTCTCTCCTGATTCACAGTAAACAATCTCAGCAAAGAATATGCTTGCTCCCAACTTTTCTATTTTGAAAAATATTAAATCTTCAGAAATTGTGAAAGAACAGTACCATGAACATCTTTGGTTATCCACCTTCATCTGTTTTCACCAGTTGCTAAATTTTGCCATATTACTATCTCCCACCCTTGGGCTACCCTGGTGGCCCAGCTGGTAAAGAATCAGCCTGCCAATGCAGGAGATGTGGGTCAGGAAGGTCCCCTGGAGAAGGAAATGGCAACCCACTCCAGTATTCTTGCCTGGGGAGTTCCATGGACAGAGGACCCTGGAGGGCGACAGTCCATGGGGTCGCGAAGAGTCGGACACGACTCAGCGACTAAACCACCACCACCACCATCTCCTGCTCATGCAGAAAAACTCACAATCAGTGTTAGAGAATCCAAGACTCCAGCTGGCTGACTCACTGTGTAGAAGGACATACTTGCCATGTGTACAAAGAAAACCACCTTTTTTCGGAGAACATGATGTCAAAACCTAGTGTCATGAAACTTAAGCTGCAATAATTACAGAGAACAATGGAGGCTAACTAACACTGATAGTGGATGAAAAGGCATTTTTTGCAATGCCCCTTAGGGAAAGAAAGAGAGTTTCAGAGCTCTGTTCTTAGGCCATTAATAAGGAGAGAGCAAAGGCTTTCATTTAGAGGCAAAGAAGCCCGACACAGCTGGATCAGGGTTAGACATGTTACTTAATGAAGTTACTGCACAGGGCTTAGAGAAGTTTTCCCCTTCGGTATACTGAATGACATTTAAGTGAAGGTTCTTCACTCCCTTTTTTAAGCATCCAATAATCATGCATATCTGGCAGTGGATCCAAAAACCGAAAGGACACTAGAAACTTCATCTCAAATAATTACACACTTATGAGTGTATTTGGCAGATTTTAGGTTAAACCACATAAGTTTTTTTTTTTCCAGGTTAAGAAGTCAATACTGGAAATTTCATGCTGCTGCTGCTGCTGCTAAGTCGCTTCAGTCGTGTCCGACTCTGTGCGACCCCATAGATGGCAGCCCACCAGGCTGCCCCGTCCCTGGGATTCTCCAGGCAAGAACACTGGAGTGGGTTGCCGTTTCCTTCTCCAGTGCATGAAAGTGAAGAGTGAAAGTAAAGTCGCCCGGTCGTGTCTGACTCTTAGCAACCCCATGGACTGCAACCTACCAGGCTCCTCCATCCATGGGATTTTCCAGGCAAGAGTACTGGAGTGGGGTGCCATTGCCTTCTCCGGAAATTTCATATATTCGCATATATTTGTTCAAGAGGGAAATGATATACATATAAGGCTATTCACTATAGTATTGTTTACAGAAGTGGAAGTCTGGGAATAATCTAAAGGTCAACATGTCAGGATCAGTACATAAACTATAGCATGGCCACGTAATGGAATATTATGCAACTGTCAAAAGAAGAAGAAGTAAGAAGATGCACACCAAATGGAAACTTTCCAAAGACATGACTGTTGAGCAAAAAAATGTATGGTGCAAAACACTAAGTCAACTTCCTTGTATGTAAAAGCAGGGAGAAAGGTTAAAAAAAGATGTATTTATATTTACTTATATGGACGAAAGGAAATTCAGAAAGAATATGCAAGAAATTAATAGTATACAGTTGTTTAATTTGGGGGGAGCATGAGCATCTACAGATGTTGGAGAAGACTTCTCAGTGTATCCCTTTTTATGTATGTTTGAACCATCTGTATCTATTATCTAGTCAGAGAAATATAAATAATAATCTCTGAGAAAGAAAATTAAGGTGTTGAATATTCAGATAGGGAACCAGAAATTGAAAGTGATTCTTGCTATGTCTTCTATCTGCAATGATGCAATGTTAAGCTGCCATCATTTCCATAAAAGCATAGTTTCTAGTGTTTGCATGGTAACCATTATTGAGATCTAAAAAATTGATCACTTTTGGCATGTTATTTTTGTTTCATGTTAGGGAACACAATAATACCCAAAAGATTTTTTCAAAGAAACTCTTTAATTTTCTGATAATTATAGATTCATTAATTATGTATTATATAGTAGCAGAAATAGCACTGAAAATTCCCGTGTAACATTCACCTATCTTCCCCCGTGGTTTCCAACCCTAAACCCTGGAAAGCACTAATCTGTCTTCCATCTCTGTAACTTTGTCATTTAAGGATATTATCTACATGGAATCATACAGTATGCAACCTTTCAAGATTAGCTTTTAAAAGTATTTTGCATCTTTAAATCCCCATATTTCATTTTCCCATATTTTTTTTATTTCTTTTTTAAGTCAGGGATACTGAGGGATAATTTACATGCTGTAATATTCATCCTTTTTAGTATGAGGTTCTATTAAATGTGTTATTGTTTTATTGTGATATAAGTAATGTATTACAAACTCACATTTTCAAGTGCTAGGTCTGATGAGTTCTGACATAAGTATGCATTTGTTAAAGCAGCATCACATTCAGCACCAAGAAAACATCCTCCACCTCACGTTTCCTCATGCCCACCTGTAATCCACACTCCCATCCCCAGACAATGACTTTGCTTTCATCACCACAGGTCTGGGTCATGTGGTTCCATAACTACACACAGGAAACACAATTCTCTGTTTGTTTTTTTTTTTCTCTAAGATTCACAACCTGTTGGGTACATAGAACAGGTGTCCCAGTTCCACTTTACACACGAAGAAATAGAAGCTGGGAGAACAACTTTCCCAAAATACTTGGCTAGCTGGGACTTGAATTCAGATCTTTTAATTCCAGTAATTAAGAGATAAAAAAAGATTAGAATTTCCAGTAATTCCCTCTCTGCACCATGCTGCTCTCTTTTCTCCGATGCTCTTCATCATCATTCTTGTCTTAAAACTTGGCCCCAGACATTCCTTGATAGCTATTCTACCTTTCCAGCCCACCCTTCGCCTTTTTGTGTTCACTTTCCCCAACTCAGCTTCTCTCAGGTTCATCAGAGGCAGGAGCCAGCAGAAGAGTTTGGTGCACACGAGGGTTCAGGGTGCAAACAGAACCACCAACTCCCAGCTGCAGTCATAGTTTGCCAAGATTTAGAATGAACTCACGCCCGGTTCTTAGGGCCTTAGTGTTTTCTTAGGGCCTCTGGGGAGGAAAGACACAAGGAATCAGGAGAGAGCAGTCACCAGAGAGTGGGGGGAATGACAGGGGGGTTTTCTTATTGAAAACACCCAGTGTAGAGTCCTCCTCCCAAATTAATCCCCAAGATGACAGCTGTAAAACCGGAAACAGGCTTTAGGGTAGTAACTCCTTGCCAATCTTCGACTGGAAATAAAGCCCAAGAGTCTCCACTAGAAAATCATCAATACAGGATAAACTCTTAGAGCAAAACGTGATCCTGGCACCCTTGTTTTGTCTAGGGTGAAAATTTTGTTTTAGTATGTTGGGCAATTAGCATAAAAACTTAGAAATGGATGAGTGTCTAGTACAATCTCGGTTATTTGTGAACACAATTGCTTCTGTTTTTTTTTTTTTTAATTAATCTCCCTCTGACCTTGCAACAGTTATTTTGCTACTGTAGATTGTGACGCAAATTAAGGCATTTCTATTCTTATTTCAGAGTCTGCTGTATAAAATAAGTGTATGCTTTTCAAAGCTAACTGACAGTCTAATGTTCCACATTTAACTATAACAAGTCAACATGTTGCCAGATTATTTCATCACTAGAATGACTAATTCATTAAAAAATTTATCAAGAAAAATGTAATTTTCACCTCTCGTAGTTTCTGATCTTAAAAAAGAGATTATCCTCCTTATGTTGCAACTTGTATATAAAATGAGTTTTGAAAATGGCCTTAACTTTTTCCTACAAAAGTAAATTACTAACTCTTTTAATGCATTAGGGTTGACATGTGTAATCTCTTATTAAACATTATTTGAAAAGCAAATCTTTGATGAGCTAAATCATCCCTAAAACCCATACCTTTTAGCTTGTATCTGTTACAAAAACAACTACCTTATAGTAGAATGCCTTATATTTCCAAGAGCTAAATGATACTGTGAAACAGCAAAATCTTACAGAGCAGTACAGGGACATTTCAGCTTTTAAGCATTAAAGAAAAAAATGAATAAATTTAAGGTGAACCCCTCCCCACTTAAAAAAAAAAGGCTTCTTCTGTTATATTTAATCCATTTTCACACAGTTTTTCTTAATTACACTACAGCTGTCTGGTACGGCACAACTGACCACTTTCCATCATGAAAACAAACTGTACCCCACCATCCAAAGTTCTTGATTAAAAAGCAAATGTTTTTGTGAGCCCGCAGAACCGGGTGCAGCTGCTGCGTTTCACGAGGCAGGCACCTCTCCTCCATTCAGCTGTGAAGAATGGCGATGACTGTAAATTGCTCTTCCCGATCGGTTCCACAATAAAAACAAACCACCCTACTTTCAATTTTTCAAAGCCAATTTTTGTAAGCCTCTACTACGCTGGAAACAAGAGTTGTGTTCTTCTGATTCATGGCCTTTGATTTCTACAGAAACGTCCCTGTATGCATGTAAAAACAGGTCCCGGCAGGCTACTCAGAGACTGTATAGATTAACTTACCAGATGTACCAGAAGATAGAAACGCCATCAGCCTACCTTTTAAAGCGAGATACTATTTAACAGCTTCAACTGCCTGTGACTAAAGGGGGACTGTAAAGAACACAGTGTATGTGGAAGGGCCCTGGGCAGCTCCCGAGAAAGCAGCAATGTGTTCACACAACGTGCAACCAACGGTTTTCAGCTTGCGTTTTCATGTGCTCAGTTAAAATCCCAACAGTGGAAGGAAGGCTTAGTCACACATCTGCATTTGACTCAAACGCTGGGCCTCTAGATCACAGCTAGAGTCCTTAACAAATTGTGATAAGAAACCTCTAAATGTTCCTAGTTTACTCATGACACCCAAACAGTTATCTATGCTTTCAACTTGAGGTCTCCAAAGTATTCTCAAACAAGCACTTAATCAATTAAAAAATGTTTGCACATGCCTCCCCTGCATATAAAAATAGAATTTACTTACAAACATGGAGCACTGTACTACCTAATACCTAATGCACATTCGAAAACATACACAAAAATAGACAGCTGTTTGTTAAGGATGGGAATAAACATAATTCATAAGTGTAAGTTTTAAAACTGTCTTTGCACATCTCCAAAGGCCCCTGCTGGACAGCTCTCGGGGGAATGTCCACCTCCTCCCCCACCTCCATGGAGACCCTAAGGGGGCCAGGGCTAGTGTGAGGCCAAGCTAACTTGTTAGTAACTTTGGACAAATTAATTGCTGTAACTTTCAACTCCTGTTCCCATGAAGATTTTCCATGGAAACAAAAGTATATACTCTATAGTTTCCATGTGCAGGCTCAGTAGCTCAGTTGTGTCCACCTCTTTGGGACCCCATGGACTGTAGCTACCTCTGTGCATGCAGGCTCCTCTGTGCATGAGATTCTCCAGGCAAGAATACTGGAATGGGTTGTCATGCCCTCTTCCAGGGGATCTTCCCGACCCAGGGACTGAACCCACATCACCTGCATTGCAAGCAAATTCTTTACTGCTGAGCCACTGGGGAAGCCCTGAACTAATTCAGACAGCTCGAAATTCCAAGTCACGACCACAGGGCTGCAGTGGAACTCAAATGTGAACAGAGATAAAACAGGAAAATGCTTAGATTCCTGACCTTCCACTTTGGTGGCAAAGCTGCTGGCATGATGTTATCAGTGATTCCTAACACAAGACAGCAAGCAATACCACCTACACTGACAAATGGTTTCCACTGAAAGTAACACCCTGGGCTGCTGCAGTGACTGGATCGCCTAACCATGCTAGTCACCCAGCCTTTCCATGTGCCTCCTATCAACGCTTCACCTTCCCAAACTGTCTGCCTTACAAATCTGTTCCTTCCAAATCCCTAGCAATATGTGATTTCAGGCAAAGGAAGTTCCACCAAGAGATGATTGTTTTCAATGAGCCCTGTCAATAATAGCATGTCTTAGACTCGACGGTCTACATACTTTTGCCAGGTTTTTCTGGAAGCTGGTAACACAAATATCCTTGTCTTCTTGGAGGTTAAAAAAAAAAAGTAACAATAATTGCATGCACACTCACGCATACACATACACCCCCCTCCATGCATGCTTGTTTTCTCTCTGGCCATATGCTCTCAGTTTCCTTCACAGGCTCGCTATTCTCCCTCTTCTGTTACTCCCCAAGGTGCTTCTCTTCTCATTCCATTCTTGAGGATCTTATTCCCAGGATACACCAATAATATAATGTGAAGCACACCAAAATGTCTAACAACAGTATTTCTAAAGTACATTTTTCTTGAGCTAGAGTCCGTACTTGCAACTACTTACTTGACTTCTCCCAACCGAATGCCCCAAGAGCAGTTCACTCCAACACTTTCAATGGGGAGCTCATCACTTTCTCCCTGACACTTGGTCCTCCTCCTGCATTTACTCCCTCAAGTCACAGGAATCATTACGGATTTCTCCCTCTCCCTCAAATCTCATATCCATTCAATTTCAAGGCTGGCCAATTCTACCTCCTCTACGCCTCTCAAACTTGTCTGCTCCTCTCCACGGCCACGACTTCAGCTCAGCACCCTCCTAACTGATCCTCCCTTCAAACGCCTGTCCTCCTTGACTTCTTCCACCTCCACACCACAGCCAGTGTAGTCTTTCTAAAAATACTCTGACCATCTTCCTTGCTTAAATAAGGAGAAATGAGGGACATCTTAAGGAACAAAAAAAAAAGAAAGCAAAGAATGAAGTTTTTAGCACACAAGAGATCTGAGGATGCATATGAGCTGAAAAATAAGAGCCTCTATTAAGGAAGAAATGAAAAAGCAGATGATAAATAGAGCAAGGTCCCAGAGTGCAAGGTAAGCTTGAGAACCCTGGAGGAGATACACAGGAAGAAAGACTGTAAGGATGGCTGGGGATGGAGGTAAGTCTGGGTGTGGAGGGGAGGCAAGCTGAGGAGGTAGATGCCAGGTATTTACTTCTTTGGGAAAATGACAAGGGAGGAAGACCTTTACTCCAAAATGAAGACAGTCGTGAGAGGTGAGTTCCTGAGAAAAGCTGTTCTAGTTTAGAACAGTCACTATGGATAATGGAAAATGCAGTTGATGAGGAATAGGTTGGAAAAAATTAGAAAAGAGTGTGTTGATCTAAGAGTGGCGATCGTAAAACTGAACTGGTGAAAGGAAGCCAATAAGAAGAAGGCCTGGTCCCCAGGTGATGGGCAGGAGCAGGGGAAGAGTGGGGTTCTGGCACTGGCAGGTTTTAAATCACCACCAGCTCTCAGCATCTACTCTCAGCCATTGAGCTCAGCTCCCCTGGGCTGATGCCGTCTCACTCGCCTTCCTCTCCTGGAGCCTATGTTCCAAGCATAATGAACAAGCGCTACCATTTCTAGAACATGCCCTGCTGTCAGAACTCTGCCTTAGGACCTGTGTTCCCTCTGCGTAGATGTGCTTCCCTCTACCCTTCTTCACCTCCCCTACTCTTTATGGAACAAGAAAGGAACACTCCAGTAAATCTGAATGGCCAAGGGTAGCAGGCCATCAGGTGAGTCAGCTCGGCACCCAGTGAGCACTCTACAAGCACTGGGTTGGCTGAAGGCATCATACGATGTGGAGTGAGGCAGGGTTCCTAAGGCATGTAAAGAGAAGGGGAAAATGGGTTCCTTATCATTAGGTACCCCACCCCAAAGGTATAATAAACTTAGATATTATTCCTCTGGCCCATGTTTCTATAACTCATTGACTTTTAAACTTAAGGCTTAAATAAAATACATAATAAATACAATAAGCAATTTTAGTATTGTTTAAATACAACAAATAAATAATAATTAAAGTTCTCTATGTCTTAAAAAAAAAATTGACAATGGAGGGCATGTGGTTTTTTTTTTTTTTTTTGAGATTTCTGTGGAAGGTAATGCCACTTAAGTCCCCTAACTGACAGAGTAGATTTATAGAGTTTTCATGCCTATCTTTTGCTTAAATACAACAAATAAATAATAATTAAAGTTCTCTATGTCTTAAAAAAAAAATTGACAATGGAGTGCATGTGGTTTTTTTTTTTTTTTTTGAGATTTCTGTGGAAGGTAATGCCACTTAAGTCCCCTAACTGACAGAGTAGATTTATAGAGTTTTCATGCCTATCTCTAGAACTATTTTCCTTACCATTTTACCCGGAAAGACAAATGAGTATCTGGGAATTCATTTTGACTGATATGTTCAAATATGCAAAGGACAGACACGAAGAAACTGAACCTCTGGATAGAAGAATAAAAGGGGACACCTGTTCTTGGTGTTTCTGCACCTCCTTTCTTATTCAGGGTCAAAAGATTCTTAATGCACCGGTCCTTTCAGCCAGTACCCATCCTTGCCCCTCTTTAAACATCTCCACCCAGTACTACAGAGGTGTAAAGATATTAGTCATTCATTCATTTGATAAACGTTTACTGACTACCTATTTTGCAGTATAAACATGGAGGAAAATACAAATACAAAATGTGAAGCTTACAGTCAGTTGAAGGAGAAAAATGTATAAAACAATCAAATACAATATAATCAGTGGTATAATAGAGGCCTGCATCCATTCAATGCATGAAATGAAGTGAGCAAAAGTCGCTCAGTCGTGTCCGACTCTTTGCGACCCCATCCATGTAATTCTCCAGGTCAGAATACTGGAGTGGGTAGTCTTTGCCTTCTCCAGGGGATCTTACCAACCCAAGGATCGAACCCAGGTCTTCCGCAATTGCAGGCAGATTCTTTCCCAGCTGAGTCACCAGGAAAGCCCATTCAATGCATATCAAACACCTAATATACAACTGGCATGATGGCACTGAGAAGCCAGCAGTGAAAGAGAAAGAACAAACCAAAAACAACCTGTTGTCCTCCAGATTAATTAATAAACAAATGAGCAAAGAAAATGAAGGCAACACACTGAAGAAGACAACCCCTCCAGATGGAGAGGAGAGCACAGCCTTGTCAGAGGCTGCCGCCAGCGGACATACGAGGATGAGCAGGAGAGGCTGGTTGAGGAAGCAAGCATCGCAGGCGTGGAAGAGAACAGGGTGTGCAGTTAGAATGGCAGGAATACCCACTCCAGCCAAAACCCACAGGGGGCAAAGCCACTCAAAATACTGCGGTAAGAGAAGAGGAAATTTCTCTCCAAACTTGGGTTCTTTCTCTTCAAGGGAAAACCCAACCTGCTTTTCTGTTTCCATTGTTTTCCAGAGGTGCAAAAAATTTTGTATGCAATGAATTTGACTAAATTTTCATTTTAAATTTGATAAATCTGTCAGGGAACCGGGCTTCCCAGGTGGTGCTAGAGGAAATGAACCTGCCTGCCAATGCAGGAGACTTAAGAGATGGGCGTTCGACCCTTGGGTGGGGAAGATCCTCTGGAATGGGGCATGGCAACCCACTCCAGTATTCTTGCCTGGAGAATCCCATGGACAGAAAAGCCTGGTGGGCTACAGTCTGTGGGGTCACAAAGAGTTGGACACAACTGAAGTGACCTAGCACACAGCACAGTCAGGGTACTAGGCATCAGGAAAATAAATATATGAATTAATCAACAGATCAGCAAGCAAACGCAATTAAGAACAAAAACAAATGAACTTCCAGGTTACTATCTGCGGAACTCACAATAAATGATAAACAAAATGATTTCAAGATAGGATGGTGATGAGTATGAGGAAAAAATAATACAGAATGCTCACTTTCATATTCAGAGTACACTGTGTGTGCTACACAAATTCATATTTACATATTTCAGAGAAAGCAGATCTCTAGAACACAAAAACAGGTAAGAAGGGTCATAAGAAAGCATATATTTAAGTACAAACTGCAGCAAAGCATAGAGGCTGAGCGCCAAATTGCCTGGGATTCCATCTTGGCCTTGCTTCTAGCTAGCTTTGTAACTTTGGCCAAGTTACTCCACTCTGAGCTTCTCCAGATGCCATACAGAGATTATAGTAATGGTATCTACCTCAAATAATTATTTTGAGGGTTAGACTAGTAAATTTATGTAAAATTCTTAAAATGGCACTTGGTACCTAAATATCAACTGTTATTATCGGGGTGTGTGTGTGTGTGTGTCTCGGGGGGTGGGTGGGGGAGGGTATTTTTATTATGATGACCTGGAGCTGAGTACTTTACAGTAGGATTCATATAAGCCTAATACTGATGAACTCCTGGAAAAATGATTATCATCTTACTAAACTGTGTGAGATTACTGCTTCATTAATGAAATAATTCCAGTCACTAATACTCTGGAGTTGAAACTTGAATAAACATGCTTAGCAATGGAAACTGTTTAGTCTTAATTTTGGTGGAGAGCTTAATTTCTTGAAATGTTCACTATTCACCATGAATAGTTAACAGCTATCTAAAGCAATGTGTTCATGCCATCTTTTTAAGGTGAAAGGGTTTTAAAAGACAGAACTTGAAACAGTTGCCTAGTTTCCACTGGACCAGAGGTGTGAATAAATGGATATGGTTAAACATGAACTGTTCAAGACGGCTAACATTACAAACTCTATGAATAAAAGCTGGAGAGGATGTGGAGAAAACAGAACCCTCCTACATTGTTGGTGGGAATGTAAGTTGGTACAGTCACTGTGGAAAACAGCATGGAGATTCCTCAGAAAACCAAAAATAGAATTACCAAATGACCCAGCAATTCTAGTCCTGGGCGTGTATGCAGATAAAATTAATTCAAGAAGAGACATGCACCTCTATGTTCGTGGCAGGACGATCACAATAGCCAAGACATGGGAACAATCTAAAGGCCCCTCGAAAGATGGAAGGATAAAGAAAATGTGGTGTATATACATACAATCTTGCCTTGAGAACCCATGACGGGTATGAAAAGGCAGTGGAATACTGCTAACCCATAAAAAAGAATGCAACAATACCATTTACAGCAACATGGATTCACCTAGAGAACACCATACTAAGTGAAATAAATCAGAGAGAGACAAACACCACAGGATATCATTTACACGTGGAATCTAAAACATGACACCAATGAGCCTCTCTATGAATCCGAAATAGACATACGAACCTTGAGAGCAGACTCGTGTTTGTCAGCAGGGAGGGAGGTAGGCGAGGGATGGAGCGGGAGGTTGGGGCTAGCAGATGTAAGCTATTATTTACAGAAGGGATAAACAGCAAGGTCCTACTGTACAGCACAGAGAACTAAATTCAATATCCTTGATAAACCATAATAGAAAAGAATATAAAAAAATGTATATATAGATATAAGTGAACTACTCTGCTATATAGCAGAAATTAACAACACTGTAAATCAACTACAGTTAAAGAATAAAAATAAAAATGAACTGTCCAAATCTTAAGTAAATGATCAATTATACATCTGTAGGAAATTACATCCATATTTAAATCATGAAAAAAGGGAGTATTAGGTAAGCCTTAAAACAATCATACCTTTGAGCTTTAAATGAAGCGCTGAGCTTATCCTCACCACTAACCAGTTCACAATATATGGGAAGAAATTAAGTACCTCAGAGTACCCGTAGTTTGCCTAAAGAGGTTTGTATGTTTTAAACCAAAGTAGCACCTGCACCATTTAGAAGAATAAATTCAACAAGAAGTGGTTATAAATCTACAAATTATAAGGCTTTGGTGGTTCTTTTACTATGTGATCAACAGCAAGTGTTTTCTGGACTTGCAGCTGGTACACTATTTTTAAATGGCACGAGGACCTATTTTATTCAGGACAGAGTTTGAGACCAGAGGCAATATCAGTTTATTAATCAGATTAATGTTAAACAGTAAAAGTTTTACTTCTTAGCATAAATTGTTGGCCTGCAGATATAAGTAACAAGTAGTATGTCATTGGGTTTGCCTGTGATAAGCTATAACTTGTAGCAAAAAAAAAAAAAAAAATTAAATTGTATTTAACTACATATGTATTCTGGAAGAATAAATAGAGAAGTAAAGTTTGCTGCTTACGGGCAAGGACGCACTATTATAACCTGATGAGCTGGTGTAATCAAAGTTTTATTACAATGAGAAAATTACTACATTTGGGTTCTTGCACATTTGGATTGTAACAAGATTCTACGCAGAACAAATGATCAGAGGGCTAATTCTAATTAAAATTATTATTCCATCATTAAAGTAACTTGCAACTGAGGAGAATTGTTCTACCACTTACACACACCCACACACAACACATGCTACCCTGGCTAGGCATTTAACATGGAAGGAAGATAATTATTTCTAAAATCTTGTATCGGCTATCTTATTTCTACACCTTCAGCTGGACTTGTGTGCTTATTAGATAAGCCTGTAAGAGTCTCAGGTGTTCCTCTAGCTACTGGCCCTCTTCTCTCCTCTAACAGTCAGGCTCACCGGTTCCCAGCTCCATCTACGGTAAATTCACAGCACCCCTCTTCCAATTCTACAAGCCCCTATGCTCTGCAATATTCTTCCCCAGAGTCACCCCCGACTATCCTTCCAGCCCTCCTCAAACACCTGTTACGTTAAGCATGCCTGCGTATACAGCGCCTCTCAACCTCCCATCGTATTTAACTTTTTGATGGTCTGCCTCCCCAGCTGACTGAAATCCACGCAGGCAGGGATCTTATGTGTCCTGCTTCCCATATTGTATCCTCAGACCCTAGCGGAGGGTCAGAGCTCCGTTAATATGTATTAAACATATGAATTAAACCAATCAACTGAGGTTGGTTCCTCAGTCAACCAACCAAAATTACTGCCCATAACAAGAGTGTGAGCCTTTTAAGACCAAAGAGCACAGATCGGTCATCATCTTCTGTGCACGCCTAGCTCAATCCTGACACAGAGATGGAACTCAAGACATGACTGATGGTTTGATGAAAATTAACAGATTCAATGACTGAACAACTTGCCATTTTGAAAGGCAACTTTTAGGGCTTTAGTACTAAGCTACAAAAATTTTTAAGTTGACTAAAAATTAATTCCCTTTTCATAAGATCTGAAGTAAGAGAATATAGAAACTTAAAAGGTTTTTTATATGTCACCAACAGTTTTTTGAGACAATGGTGTAATTTTATTAAATATCATTTATTAAGTATCATATATATCTATTATCATTATTATTAAGCATTGGTATATTATGCTACAAACAAAAGGAACCTTTTTAGAGAAAGATCTCAAAGCCAGAGTAAGAATTTGGTTATTGGAGGAACAGGAACAGATACATAAAGAGTAAAGTGGGGAGAGACAGGATATGAGCGAGGGTTAGAAAGAGTTCGAGCGTTTTGATCACTGAGATGCTGTCCTCACCAGCCTACGTGGAAAGCAGTGTAGCTGCAGGATTTGGGAAGGGAAGACTAGGAAGAGGGCTCAATAATTTAAGTGTGACAAGCCAAGACAACATCTGATTTGATGTGCTTATTAATGATAGTAAGAAAGAGAGCAAAGAGGTGCCGTCGGTGGTAGACAGTGGTGGCTGAAACACACATATGATCAGTGCTAAGACAGGACAGCAGGTATATTTAGGGAAGGAAGTGCTTTCAAAATGGCAGAGATAAAGGTACCCAATCAAAGAAATTCAAAACCAGGATCAAAAAGGGTGCTAAGAGAAAGGACAGGGTACCCTGGCAAGAACATCTGAATGGTCCTACAGCATAAACACTGAAACACAGATTGTAAACAGTGAGGCAGAGTTATCTGACCAGTAGAGACAACTGTAGAAATATGATCTCGCTGTTAAAACACACTGCTTCCAGTCGGTCCTGGCACTGTTCCTTAATGGAGTTCTTCATGAACTCCAAACTCACCTCAAGTGATCCAGCTCCCACCACTGTCTTAAGGTGCATCTTTTAAGATGCTGAGAAGTACCTATAAAAGTGTTCACGTTATTTCCAGATGTCCGTGGGCTCAGTCTAATCCAAACACCTGTCTTCCAGCAAGGTGCTTATATCCATTCTCTCACTTCATATTGTTTTATTACTTGACCAAAGAGAAGGCATTTTATTTTAAAAAGTCATATTTACTAAGCAAATTCTTCCCTATCCTAAGCACTATAGTTTTCATTTTCCAAATTATTTGAAATACTGGAGCTTGGCTTGGCTGTTAGTGGGTTAAACTGTAGGTTGGTGGGAGCTTTCTGCTTCCTTGTAATGAGTCTGCAAAATGATTCCAAATGGCAATGGTTCTTTGTGCCTGCCACAGCCCACTGCAACCTCACACCCACTTTGTCGTCTATCACCTAGGCTGCTTCTCAGCTTTACTAAGCATTTTCTCCCATTGAATACCTATTTCAGATGATCTGCTCTTAGATGTATCAGCTTGCATTTTCTTAGGCTGAATCTCACTATTTCCTGTGATATTTCCAAAACTTTTCAGGTATCTTGGTGCTACTTATTTCGCTATTTGAGATGCTTCCCAATTTACTATCATGCGTAAATTTGGTTGATGTATTATTCATTTATGATTTTATATTTTTAATGAAAATGCACAGGAAAATTAGGCAATATGCCTCCATGAGAAAGCTGTATTTCATCTTTTAAGAAGAATGAATTTAGGTAAAAGTTGTAAGTCATCATATTATTAAGGAGAAGGCAATGACACCCCACTCCAGTACTCTTGCCTGGAAAATCCCATGGACAGAGGAGCCTCGTAGGCTACAGTCCATGGGGTCGCGAAGAGTTGGATACGACTGAGCAACTTCACTTTCACTTTTCACTTTCATGCATTGGAGAAGGAAATGGCAACCCACTCCAGCGTTCTTGCCTGGAGAGTCCCAGGGACGGGGGAGCCTGGTGGGCTGCCATCTATGGGGTCGCATAGAGTCGGACACGACTGAAGCGACTTAGCAGCAGCAGCAGCAGCATGTTATTAAATCAGTAAACCTAAATTGTTTACTTTTACACAAGTCATATACTTAATTTTATGACCAATTAAACAAAAGCTAAAATGATTTTTAGTAGCATTTATTTTTGTACATTATGTATATGTGGTTCAATTTCACCCAAACATTTTTTTTGAGATTGAAGCAACAATTATTTAAGAGGTAAAAGGAACATTTGTTTAAATTTCAAATCTTAAATGTATTTACATTTAAAAAATCCAAATGTCTTTGGTTCCCTAACAATTATAAAAATGTCCTCAGTTTTAATAAAAGACACCTTAATTAAATAGTAATGATCCATTCAATATTTGAAATACTACCTCATTATATTTATGAGAGTTGTATTTATTCTCTTTATTTAATTTATTTATGCTGTTTTATAACTTCTTCCTTGGGTTCAAAACATATTTTAAAATATAACTTGACTAGTGAATTTCAGGATATATATTTCCTAAATGCTAGGCTTATATAAACATAGAACTCCTGTTTTATACCCTTGTTTACTTAGGATCTCTCTAGTTTTGTCTAGCTTCTTTTGACAGTGCCGACAAATGCATTTAAAAAGTCTTCTAAAATTAATGTTACTCAAATGCATTTTCAGTTAGCCTAATTATCATAGTGCAGTTTTGACTCCAGAATCTTCCAAGAAACACATTCCAATCCAACCCAGGAAAGCTAAGAGTTAAATGTGCAGTTTAGAAAAGAAATATGGCAAGTCCGTCCGTGTATGTGGCTCGGACTTAGAGCGATGTTTACACAGGGAATCCTGGCTCTGTCTGCACTACATTATGACCCTTGTCATCACCTGCCCTGCAGCAGTTACACATGCGTCTCTTCGCCCACTAAGCCAGGCTGTCCTGAAGGGCAGAAGCAATCTGAAACCTCTGTATCTTCCGTGAGGTCGCCCATAGACTTTGCACAAAGCAGCTCCACAATAAATGTGTGCAAGGTTGTACCAGAAAAGAGCAAAGTTCTTGGGTTTTCCTTGATACACACACCCCGTGAAAAACGAAAGCAAAAGAAACCCAGGTGAATGGGTGGGGAGAGGTGAATGCGGTGGTGGTAAGAATGTTGGCAAGAATGTAGTTACCAAGAATGTTGGTAACTACAAATGAAAATATTTAAATGTGATCTTACTTAGTGCTTCACTTCTGTACTTAAAAAAAAAATAAAATCTCAATTCATGTTTAAGTAACTTTTCATCCTTCCCAAGCTAAAAGCTGGGAAAGCTTATTTTATTTGAAAGTATAGTCTGAGTTAGACACACCCTTATGAGACAGCCAGTATACATAATTTGTTCTCCTGGTATGCCACTGCTAAACAATGATGAACAGATCAACAGTACAGGAATTCCCCAATAAAGAGTGACCCATTGTGTAGAAAATGGATCCTAAAACAAGGAAGTATATTTAGGATAGGTTTCTACATTCCAAATTCTGGCACACCCTTAGTCCCTGGTACCTATGACTCAGTTCCCTGGTCAACCTGAAACTGAAATTCCAAGACCATGTAATTCAAGAAACAGTGTGCACCCACTGTACACAAAGGTACAAGAATGTAAACGTGAGAAAAGAGGGCTGGTAACTACAAATGAAAATATTTAAATGTGATCTTACTTAGTGCTTCACTTCTGTACTTAAAAAAAAAATAAAATCTCAATTCATGTTTAAGTAACTTTTCATCCTTCCCAAGCTAAAAGCTGGGAAAGCTTATTTTATTTGAAAGTATAGTCTGAGTTAGACACACCCTTATGAGACAGCCAGTATACATAATTTGTTCTCCTGGTATGCCACTGCTAAACAATGATGAACAGATCAACAGTACAGGAATTCCCCAATAAAGAGTGACCCATTGTGTAGAAAATGGATCCTAAAACAAGGAAGTATATTTAGGATAGGTTTCTACATTCCAAATTCTGTCACACCCTTAGTCCCTGGTGCCTATGACTCAGTTCCCTGGTCAACCTGAAACTGAAATTCAAGAAACAGTGTGCACCCACTGTACACAAAGGTACAAGAATGTAAACGTGAGAAAAGAGGGTGTGCAACGGAGATTGAGGGCTTCCAAGGCAGTGCTAGCGGTAAAGAACCTTCCTGCCAATGCAGAAGATGCAAGAGACTCGGGTTCGATTCCTGGGTCGGGAAGATCCCCTGGAGGAAGGCATGGCAACCCACTCCAGTATTCTTCCCTGGAGAAACCCATGGACAGAGGAGCTTGGCGGACTACAGTCCACAGAATTGCAAAGAGTCATACATGACTGAAGCGCCTTAGCACAAAGAACAAAGGAAATTTGAGAAAAATTATTGATCAGGGAAGAAGGGAAAGATACAGGAGAGAGGGACTTAAGGAACCCAAAACGTAAGACAAATTGGAATCCAAAAAGAAAGACGAATTTGCCAACATTCTCAGATGTCACAAAAGGTTGGAAAGCTGAGACTCTAGAAGATAATAAAATTCTTACTGAATAAATGCAAAGTACTGGGATCAATGAACAAAATTATTAACATCTTGAATTATTTATGTTTAGAATAATTTTGCTTTGTGAACATATTTGCTAAGAGTAAGTTTCGGTTCTATTAATTGTATTACCAACTCCCCTAAAATCCAGAGTTGATTTTTTTCTTTTTCCTTCTGAAAAATAATATAATAATTTACCAAGTCCGACTGCTCATGATTGTGGTCATAGGCATGGTTGTACAGGTCGTGTACTGCACAAGAGTGTCACAGCTAGGGGGAGGAGCATTCACATTGGGGATGTACAGACTTCAGTTCCCAGTAGGTGGCAGTCAAGTGTCTTATTCCAACTAAATAAACATATTACAACAATTTTCTACGAGATGGAAATAAAAGGTCTTAAAGGACCAACTTTTAAATTCCCAGAATACACTGAGTGGGTTAATGAAAGCCCAAAATGTCTTTCATCTACTTTCTAGTCTTCACAAATCAGACTCACGTAACATCTTGCAACAATAGCTTCCAAACAGATCCCCTAATTTCTCCACATTTGAGTCCAGAAGTAGTCCTACTAATATGACTTCTCTTTCCAAAANGGGTTAATGAAAGCCCAAAATGTCTTTCATCTACTTTCTAGTCTTCACAAATCAGACTCACGTAACATCTTGCAACAATAGCTTCCAAACAGATCCCCTAATTTCTCCACATTTGAGTCCAGAAGTAGTCCTACTAACATGACTTCTCTTTCCAAAAATTCTTCAGGGGCTCTATGTCATAGTCTTTTCAATCTCACATCAAAGCCCTTTGTGACCACACCCTAACCTTCCTTTCTACTCTCCCCTAATCCACAAGAGGTCCTCTACTCCCAGAGCTGCGCTTTACATATATCCTGTCCTTCCTTCCCTTCCCTGCTATCTTAGCTCATTGCTTCTGCTCGGAATTCTCTCCAAACTCAGTCCTCCTGCCAGAAGTTCTAAATTACACTAAGCATTATATCTGGGGGAGAGGTTTCGCGTGGCTAAGTACTGTCTTCAGCAAGCATCCAAAGAAAAGGATTCCCCCTTCTCGGCTTCGGTTGCTTTTCTCTTATTTATTGGTGTATAATAAGCTATCCCAAACTTACGAGTTGAAAAATGACTATTTGTTTTCACACCTCTGGCTCAGCAGGTAAAGAATCTGACTGCAATGCGGGTCTCAGACCTGAGTTTCATCACTGGGTTGGGAAGATCCCCCGAAGGAAAAGGCTACCCACTCCAGGGCTCTGGCCTGGGGAATTCCATGAACTGTATAGTCCATGGGGTCACAAGAGTTGGACATGATTGAGCGACTTTCACTTTTCACACCTCACGGACTTGAGGGCCAGAAATCTGGGCAGAGCTGAGTGGTTCTTCTGTTCTGTGTGGTCACGTTAGAAGCTTCGGTGTTGGTAATCGGTGATCACTAACTGGGCTAATCCAGCGGGTTCTCATTCCTCCTCGTCACAGACCTTTAAGGTCTTCACTCTTTAAGGCCCAGCTTGAATCCCCCTTCCTTCTAAGAATCCATTCCAGGTCTTTCAGTCATGCTTAATCTCTCACTGTTTCAGATTCTCTGGTGCTTTTTTCTTCATTACAGTACTTTACCTACTAATTATCTTACATTAGGCTTTCATTTAAGTAAGATGAAAAAGACAGAGAAGGCCAAAGGGAGCCAGAAAATGCTGTGACCCTATAAATTTCAAGCAAACTTAAACAATAGACACAAAATGCTCAATGTGACTGGAACTGTTTGTAGAATAAGTGGAGAAACAGAGTTTTATATCTAGACTGAGGCCAGAAGAGGCTGATCGAGCAGAAATAGACAGTCTACTTCACACAAGTGGACTGTAGCCTGCCAGGCTCCTCTGTCCATGGGGTTCTCCAGGCAAGAATACTGGAGTGGGTTGCCATTTCCTTCTCCAGGGGATCTTCCCGACCCAGGGATCGAATCCGGGTCTCCCGCATTTGAGGCAGACGCTTTAACCTCTGTGCCACCAGGGAAGCCCTATAAGGTATATAACTATGCTTATTCTAATTATGGACTTCTCGGGTGGTGCAGTGGTAAAGAATCTGCCTGCTAATGCAGGAGACATGGGTTTGATCCCTGGGTTGGGAAGATCCCCTGGAGGAGGAAATGGTAAGCCACTCCAGTAGTCTTGCCTGGAGAATCTCATGGACAGAGGAGCCTGGCGGGCTGCAGTCCGTGGGGTGACAGAGTCAGACAGGACTGAGAGACTGAACAAGTGCATGCAGTTACTATAAATTCTAAGAAAGACAAGCAAAATCAGGGGGAACAAGTTTAGTGTTTTCTGCCACTATACTTAATGAACACTTCGTCCTCAAAAATGTACAAAATGGGAAAATAAAATCTACATCTTGCAGAATGACTTGAAGAGATATACTACCAGAACTGTGACATTATCCTAAGAACAAAACCCAATAATCCATACTACCCAGGTCACACAACCTATATAAAAATGAAATTTTGAGCTAGAAAAGATGTAAAAGATAAGTCTTGCTCAACTTACAATGGGGTTAATTAAAAACTATCCTAAGTCATAAATGCATTTAATACACTTAACCTACTGAACATCATAGCTCAGCCTATCCCAACTTATATGTGCTCAGAACACTTATTTTGCCTACAGTTGGGCAAAATTCTCTAACAAATTCTGTTTGATAATAAAGTGCTGAATATCTTCTGTCATTTACTGAAGACTGTACTGAAAGTTAAAAACAGAATGGTTCTCAGTGCATCAGCTGTTTACCCTAATGATCATACTGCATATTGCTAGCCCAGGAAAAGATCAAAATTCAATGTTCAAAGTATTGTTCCTTTGAATATATACCTCACCATTGTAAAATTGAAAAATCGTAAGTTGAACCATCATAAGTAGTTAGTGTCTGTAGTTCAGTCTTACTATATTTATGATGAAAAAACTGAGACCCAAAAATGTGGCTAAAAAGAATTCATCTCTTGTATAAAAATAAACAAAACTAAACTACAGGTACAAAGTTCTGTGAAGCAAAATCTGTACAAAAATGTTGATGGCAGCACTGTCTGTGAGAGAGGCTGTAAATGCCTGCTGCGAGGAGAAGGGGTAAATGAATTATGGTATCTTCAGGAAAAGAAATACTATACAGTGGTTAAAAGGAATGGATCAAACAAATATCAACAAGGACGAATCTGACAAATACAACACTGACTGGCAAAAGCAAATTGCAGCAGAATACAAATAAAATGACAGTACTTCTATAAACTTTCAAAACAAGCAAAGCAATACAACATATAATTTGGAATTACATAGCATATGGGTAGAAGTATAAGACAGGGGACTGAGTGGTGACTTCTATGGGGGTTGCAGGGTACACAGGCAGCTTCCACGGTAGCCATCCATTATGTTTTGCTTCTAAAAGCTGGTGGCAGACCCACGGATGCTCATATTATGCTTCATAATTTTCGTGATGCTTCAGTTCAGTTCAGTTCAATCACTCAGTCATGTCCAACTCTTTGTGACCCCATGGACTGCAGCACACCAGGCTCCCCTGTCCATCATTAACTCTTAGAGCTTACTCAAACACATGTCCATTGAGTCGGTGATGCCATCCAACCATCTCATCCTCTGTCATCAATCCTTCTCCTCCTGCCTTCAATCCTTCCCAGCATCAGGGTCTTTTCAAATGAGTCAGCTCTTCACATCAGGTGGCCAAAGTATTGGAGTTTCAGCTTCAACATCAGTCCTTCCAATGAATACCCAGGACTAATCTCCTTTAGGATGGACTGCTTGGATCTCCTTGCAGTCAAAGGGTCTTCTTCAAGGGATGCAGTCAAGAGTCTTCTCCAACACCACAGTTCAAAAGCATCAATTCTTTGGTGCTCAGTTTTCTTTATCATCCAACTCTCACATCCATACACAACTACTGGTAGAACCATAGCTTTGACCAGACGGACCTTTGCTTAATGTAACATAATAAAATTTCAAGATAGGAAAAGATGCATTAGGATATCTCTTACACTTTCATCATTTGAGATATTCACTATTAAAATTCAGCACAGAGATATAAAAACTAGGCAGATGTTGAGGAGCTCAAGACCACTGACATAAGCTATATGAGACCAAGGAAGAGAAGTCATCTCTGGTTCTCAAAATAAGATAACAAAAACCACAACAACAAAAATCCAACTACTCAAACATACTTAAAAAAAATTTTTTTGTACATAATTCACACTCCAGATCCTTCCCTCAACTTTTGCGTGTTGATTTTAGAGTGCCCCTCCCCAACCCTCCCACTGTTGGGGGCCATGAGCAAAGAGGATAAAACATAACAGAATGCTGCAGTCTTTGGAAGGGTGACGGAGGCAGAACTAAGAGAATAATGACGATTTGGTGAGCACGTACTACACCCCAGGCATCGAGAGCTTTGAGCTTTATCTGCATTGTCTACATTTTCTGTTTAACCCACACAATGCCTATGAGGTAAGGATGGCTGTCATCTTCATTTCAAAAAGGTTAAAGGACTTTAGCAAGCGGTGGAGGGAGGATTCTAGCCAGAGTCAGACACATAATCACTGTGTCGCTCCCTTCCTGTCAATCCAAAATTATAATTAGCAAATATCTGTAAAATAAACTGGAGTAGGAAATGGCAACCCACTCCAGTATTCTTGCCTGCAAAGTTCCGTGGACAGGAGAGCCGGGAAGGCTACAATCCATGGGGTCGCAAAGAGTCAGACACGACTGAGCGACTGAGCAACTGAGCACACAGCATCTGTAATTAAAGCACCTTCCAAAAAATGTTCCCTAAGTTACATCTGGCTCCAAATCACGTTTAATTCCTTTTAAAGCAGTTTGCTTTGGTAATGTTTAAGTATTTCCCCTTCTCGCACAGCGCAAAGAACTTTAGAGCTCACTCTCACAAAAGCACCTGTACTATGTCCACATGGTTGCCAAGGTTCAGAAACGAATACAAATAATAACAGAAGCAACTCCAAGGGGAATTTTTCTTTGGGGGAAAGGATTAGATGGAAACATTCTAAAAAGTGAATACGGAGCACCATCTGAAATAACTGTTTTCACACATCTTGGATACCTCTTTATATGTGCAACGATGTCCAAATCAAAGGCTCAAGGAGTCCTAAGTGTCTCACTCAGGGTCTCAGAATCCCAGATGGCAGTGAAGAGATCATTGACTACCCTCCACTTGCTAACCACGGACACAGCCCCATCGCCCGCCTCTTAACAAAAGCACCAACTCACCTCTCAGAGAAAGGCAAAATCCTATTCGTTTCAAACAAAAAGATTTTATGCATATTTAGGTTGCCACAAAATAGATCAACATGGGTGTTCCATCAAACTGGTCATCTCTTCTGGGTGAGCAGGGACCCCACTCTGTGCCTGCATCCAGGAGTTTTGGGAAGACTCTTAGCGTCATTCAAGCCAGTGATCCTAAACCCTGGCCACACCATAGAATCATCCAGAAACTTTAAAAACATTCTGAGCAGACTACTGCTCTGTATTATCATGATTGGTAAAACAACAGTGACTAAAAGAGGACATAAGAGAATGCTACTTTGATCTTAAAGGAGGCAAAGATTACTTGCACAGATCCAGAAAGCGTTAAGCAAAAGGGGAAAAGATTGATCAATTCAACATTAACATGAACAGTTAGTTTACTAAAAGACACCCTGCAGAGTGGGAAGGCAACCCTTAGGATGGAGATAATGGTGACCAAAACACATGTCAGAGAACAGGCGTCAGGCTGCTGGGGACATCCTGCCACTAGAGGAGGGATGGCCAGCCAGAAGGCCGGGCTCTGGGTCAGGAAGGTCCTTGGAGAAGGAAATGGCTATCCACTGCAGTATTCTTGTCTGAGAATTCCATGGACAGAGGAGCCTGGCAGGCCACAGTCCATGGGGTTGCAAAGAGTCGCACATGACTGAGTGACTCACACTTTCACACACAGGGGGACATGCAAAGACGAAGATCCTGGGCCCTCTTTAGAACCTGAAAAGGCACGCCTAAGGTCAGCCTAACTCATCACCATCTGCACAGAAGAGCCGATAAATGTCCCTTTTCCTGTAAGCCAGGAAAAGTCAGATGTTCTGTCACTTCCTTCATCAACAGTCTCAAATACTACTCACTTCAGATCCATTTTCACTGTAATTCTCAACTTCTCTGAGAAGCTCATTTTTGGGCCATCCACCACAGAGAAGTCCAACACCACCAAATCGGGGTGCTCACTTCCCCAGTCTCGGGTGCAAAAGGCCATTGTTCCATTTCTCAGTAATCATTTTCACCCTTTAGCGACTTACTTCAGGGCATCCTCGGTTTTAGAATTTATTAAAGCTTCCCAGCCAGCTCTTCAGATTCTTTTCTTTTTGCTTATTTTGCCCCTGATTTCTTCAGTCCCATGGCCTGGACACAATGCTCTAACAAACACCACTTATTGAGAGCAACACGGTCGTCCTGTTCACTCACTATGCCCATCCAACACATTCATCAGTGATAAATGTGCTCCAGTCCATGGATTTACAGCCATCACCATACCATGCTTTCTAATCTCTTCAGCTGTCAATAATCACAAGTCCTCCAAAATTTTGCACTCTTAAATGTAAAGTTTAAACCAATCACAGGAGCCTGCCTTATACTAATGGCACTAGAAGACTAACATTATGTACACACAGAATCAACAAGTTTTCACATTTCATTCTTTAATTAAAACAAAAAAAAAAGTTTCACATTATACCACTCCACCTTAAAAAAAAAAAAATCTTACATTTTACTGCAAAACTCTTCCTTTACTTTTCATAAGCTTGGAAACCATTTTGGTATATCCTTGCCAAGGCAAAAGGCTTTTCCTTAAAACCTGGCATAGGCTGGACTGTAGTGATAAGCATAGAGACAATGCAGACAGATTTTTCTCTTTTTGCACACTGATTTTAAAAAAGTGCCACCAGATATGAAAGGGAAAATTTAGACTCTAAATTCTGAAATTTAATCTAGCAATAAAGAAGCACCCAAGTCTGAAGACACAGTGTACATCAGCTATCTTCCATTGCACCACTTCCTCTTTGAAACTCCTTAAAATGTGCTCTTGACTACGTGAGCCTGCAATAATTTTTACTTGGTCTAACAAGGTTTCTTTTACTTTAGTGAGTACTACTGGTGCAGCAACACAGGATTTCTTTGCTTTAAAAGGAGATAGAGGTGCTCAGATAAGTGAGAAACTCCGATTTGTAAATAGAGAGCTTTCTACTTTACTAGTGATATTTCTGATGGAATTGTTTATTTTTCTATTGAAGGATAATTGCTTTACAGAATTTTGTTGTTTTCTGTCAAACCTCAACCTGAATTAGTCACAGGTATACACATATCCCCTCCTTTTTGAACTTCTCTCCCATCTCCCTCCCCATCCCACCCCTCGCAGTTGATATTGAGCCCCTGTTTGAGTTTCTTAGCC
Organism: Cephalophus harveyi; assembly: GCA_006410635.1. Lineage (NCBI taxonomy): Eukaryota > Metazoa > Chordata > Mammalia > Artiodactyla > Bovidae > Cephalophus > Cephalophus harveyi. The sequence goes on along the minus strand of SJYT01000884.1, from coordinate 334,948 downwards.
ATATAGGAAATTCCCATTGCCTATCTATTTTACATGTGGTAATGTTAAGTTTCCATGTTACTCTCTCCATACATCGCACCCTCTCCTCCCCTCTCCCCATGTCCATAAGTCTATTCTCTATGTCTGCTTCTCTACTGCTGTCCTGTAAGTAACTTCTTCAGTATCATTTTTCTAGATTCCGTATATATGCGTTAGAATATGGTATTTAGCTTTCTCTTTCTGACTTACGTCACTCTGTATAATAGGTTCTAGGTTCATCCACCTTATTAGAACTGACTCAAAGGAGTTCCTTTTTATGGTGAGTAATATTCCTTTGTGTATATGTACCACAACTTCATTATCCACTCATCTGTTGATGGACATCTAGCTTGCTTCCATGGTACAGCTATTGTAAATAGTGCTGTAATGAACAATGGGATACATGTGTCTCTTTCAACTTTGGCTTCCTCAGGGTATATGTCCAGGAGTGGGATTGCTGAGTTACATGGTGGTTTTATTTCTTGCTTTTTAAGGAATCTCCATACCATCTCCCATAGTGGCTCTATCAATTTACATTCCCAACAACAGTGCAAGAGTGTTTCCTTTTCTCCACACCCTCTCCAGCATTTATTGTTTGTAGACTTTTTGATGATGGCCATTCTGACTGGTGTGAGTTTTGATTTGCATTTCTCTAATAATGAGCAATGTTGAGCATCTTTTCATATGTTTGTAAGCCATCTGTATGTCTTCTTTGGAAAAATGTTTAGGTCTCTTTCCCACTTTTTGATACGGCTGCTTTTCTGGCCTTGAGTTGTTTGAGCTGCTTGTATATTTTGGAAATTAATCCTTTGTTAATTGTTTCATTTGCTATTATTTTCTCCCATTCTGAGGGTTGCCTTTTCACATTGCTTATAGTTTCCTTTGCTGTACAAAAGCTTTTAACTTTAATCAAGTCCTACTTGTTTACTGTTGGTTTTATTTCCATTAATCTAGGAGGTGGGTCATAGATCTTGCTTTATGTCATTGAGTGTTCTGCCTATATTTTCCTCTAAGAGTTTTATAGTTTCTAGACTTACGTTTAGGTCTTTAATCCATTTTGAATTTATCTTTGTGTATGGTGTCAGGAAGTGTCCTAATTTCATTCTTTTACATGTAGGTATCCAGTTTTCCCAGCACCATTTATTGAAGAGGCTATCTTTGCCCCATTGTATATTTTTGCCTCATTTGTCAAATATAAGGTAGCCATAGGTGCATGGGTTTATTTCTATCTTTCTATCTTTATTTCTTACAAGACTTTCTATCTTGTTCCATTGGTCTGTATTTCTGTTTTTGTGCCAGCACCATACTATCTTGATGACTGTAGCTTTGTACTACAATCTGAAGTCAGGAAGCTTGATTCTTCCAGCTCCATTCTTCTTTCTCAAGACTGCTTTGGCTGTTCGGGGTCTTTTGTGTTTCCATATGAATTGTGAAATTTTTTGTTCTAGTTCTGTGAAAAATGTCATTGGTAATTTGATAGGGATCACATTGAATCTGTAGATGGCATTTGATAGTACAGTCATCACTTCCTGGGAAATAGATGAGGAAACAGTAGAAATAGTGTCAGACTTTACTTTTTGGGACGCCAAAATCACTGCAGATGGTGACTGCAGCCATGAAATTAAAAGACGCTTACTCCTTGGAAAGTTATGACCAACCCAGGTAGCATATTGAAAAGCAGAGATATTACTTTGCCAACAAAGGTCCATCTAGTCAAGGCTATGGTTTTTCCTGTGGTCATGTATAGATGTGAGAGTGGGACTGTGAAGACAGCTGTGCACCAAAGAATTGATGCTTTTGAACTGTGGTGTTGGAGAAGACTCTTGAGAGTCCCTTGGACTGCAAGGAGATCCAACCAGTCCATTCTGAAGGAGATCAGCCCTGGGATTTCTTTGGAAGGAATGATGCTAAAGCTGAAACTCCAGTACTTTGGCCACCTCATGAGAAGAGTTGACTCACTGGAAAAGACTCTGATCCTGGGAGGGATTGAGGGCAGGAGGAGAAGGGGACAACAGAGGACGAGATGGCTGGATGGCATCACTGACTCAATGCATTTGAGTTTGAGTGAACTCTGGGAGATGGTGATGGACAGGGAGGCCTGGCGTGCTGCGATTCATGGGGTTGCAAAGAGTCGGACATGACTAAGCGACTGAACTGAACTGAACTGAACCCAGGAACATGGACTATCTCTCCATCTGTTTATGTCATCTTTGATTTCTTTCATTGGTGTCTTATAATTTTCTGTGTACAGTTCTTTTGTCTCCTTAGGTAAGTGTATTCCTAGATATTTCTTTTTGTTGCAATGGTCAATGGGATTGATTCCTTAATTTCTCTTTCTAATTTTTTCATTGCTAGTAAATAGAAATGCAAGTGATTTCTGTGTATTGATTTTGTATCCTGCAACTTTGCTAAATTCACTGACTAGCTCTGGTAACTTTCTGATACTATCTTTAGGGTTTTCTATGTACAGAATCATGTCATCTGAAAACAGTGAGAACTCTACTTATTTTCCGATCTGGATTCCTTTTTTCTTCTTGTCTGATTGCTGTAGCTAGAACTTCCAGAACTATGTTGAATAACAGTGGGGAAAGTGGGCACCCTTGTCTTGCTCCTGATCTCAGAGGGAATGTTGTCAGGTTTTCACTATTAAGAATAATGTTTGCTATAGGCTTATCATATATGGCCTTTACTATGTTGAGGTAGGTTCCTTTTACGCCCATTTTTTTGAAGAGTTTTAATCATATATGGGTGCTGAATTTTGTCAAAGGCTTTTTCTGCATCTATTGAGATGATCATATGGTTTACATTGATTGATTTGCATATATTGAAGAATCCTTGCATCCCTAGAATAAACCCAACTTGATCATGGTGTATGAGATTTTTGATGTGTTGCTAAATTGTTTGCTAAAATTTTGTTGAGGATTTTTTCTTCTATGTTCATCAGTGATATTGGCTTGTAGTTTTCTTTTTGTGTGTTGTCTTTGTCTGGTTTTGGTAACAGGGTGATGGTGGCCTCAAAGAATGAGTTTGGAAGCATTCCTTCCTCCGCAATTTTTTAAAAGAGTTTTAGAAGGATAGGCATTCAGTTCAGTTCAGTCGCTCAGTCGTGTCCAATTCTTTGTGATCCCATGAATCGCAGCACGCCAGGCCTCCCTGTCCATCACCATCTCCCGGAGTTCACTCAAACTCACGTCTATCGAGTTGGTGATGCCATCCAGCCATCTCATCCTCCGTCGTCCCCTTCTTCTCCTGCCCCTAATCCCTCCCAGCATCAGAGTCTTTTCCAATGAGTCAACTCTTCACATGAGGTGGCCAAAGTACTGGAGTTTCATTAGCTCTTCTCTAAATGTTTGATAGAATTCTCTGGTGAAGCCATCTGGTCCTGGGCTTTTGTTATTGGGAGATTTTTGATCACAGCTTCAATGTCGGTGCTTATAATTGGGTTGTTCATAATTTCTATGTCTTCCTGGTTCAGTCTTGGAAGAGTGAACTTTTCTAAGAACCTGACCATTTCTTCCAGGTTACCCAAGAAGATAACTAAACTAACTATACCCATTTATTGCCATATAGTTGTTTATAATAGTCTCTTATAATCCTTTGTATTTCTGCATTGTCTGTTGTAACCTCTCTTTTTTCATTTCTAATTTTGTTTATTTGATTCTTCTCTCATTTTTCCTTGATGAGTCTGGCCAAAGGTTTGTCAATTTTGTTGATCTTCTCAAAGAACCAGCTTTTAGTTTTATTAATCTTTACTATTGCTTCTTTTCTGTAATTTTTTTAAATTTTTTAAAACATATTTTTTTCTACATTTATTCCTTTGTTTGCCTTCCCTACTGTTATCTTCCCCTTGCAGTTAACCTTTAATGTATATAAATCTTCATCTACCTCTATTTAATTTGCATATCTATTCTTTCTTTCTTTTCTTTCTTTCCTTTCCTCTCAACATATTTGTTAGTTTTGTTTTCATTGCTTTATTCCACACTTGGCACCTTGCGTTAGTTTTGTTTTCCAGTTTGTGCTTTAGTTAGTTTTGTTCTTAACTGGTAAATATTATTTTTTACTTCCTTTGTGTGCCAGGTCAATCTACTGTACTTTATTTTAGTTGGACTGTTTTGACTTTGCTTATGGGTATATACGTATATGTGTATATTCCATTATTTTAATTATTATTTGCCTGATTTAGTAACACCAATTGTCTAGAGTTCATTGTTGGTTTTTCATTTTTGGGTATTTGTTTTAATCTCACTTAATGCCATGACAAACCACTTGTGGAATCTTCGTTCCTGACCAGAGATCAAGCCCTGAGCCTTTGGAGTGGGAGCACTGACTCCAACACACTTGAGTACCAGAGAACTAACCCTAAGGAGTATCAGATAGTGAGAACTCACAGTAAGGAAACCACTTGAATACAAGACCCGGCATCACCCAACCACCAGTAGCACCCTGTGCAGGATGCCTCATCTAAACAAACGAAACAAAAATACAAACCCAATCATCAGCAGACAGGATGACCACCTCACTCAGCCTTGCCCATCAGAGGAAAAACAAGCGGGAAAAAAACCTCAGCACAGATCTTGCCTTTTACAAAATGTACATGAACCACTGGACCAGTCTTAGTAGGGGAGAAACCAAAAGGAAGAAAGAATTCAGTCTTAAAGCCTGGGAAAAGGAGGCCTCAAACACAATAAGTTAAAAAATAAAACAAAACCCATATATATAATGAGAAGGCACAGAAATACTACACAAATGAAGGACCAAATTAGAAACACAGAAGTCCAAATAAATGAAGAGGAAATAGGCAAACTCCCTGGAAAAGAAGTCAGAATAATGATAGTAAAGATGATGCAAACCTTGAAGACAAAATGGAGAACATGCAAGAATCAATTAACAAAGACCCAGTAGAATTAAAGAATAAACATACAGAGACAAACAACACAGTTACTGAAATTAAAAATACTCTGGAAGTAATCAATAGCAGAATATCTGAAGCAGAAGAATGAATCAGTGAGCTGGAAGATAAAATGGTGGAGATAACTTCTGAAGAGCAGAATAAAATAAAAAGAATGGAAGGAACTGAGGATAGTCTCAGAGACCTCTGGGACAATATCAGATGCACCAACATTCAAATTATAAGGGTCCCAGTCCATGGGGTTGCTAAGGGTCAGACACGACTGAGCGACTTCACTTTCACTCTTCACTTTCATGCATTGGAGAAGGAAATGGCAACCCACTCCAGTGTTCTTGCCTGGAGAATCCCACGGACGGGAGAACCTGGTGGGCTGCCGTCTATGGGGTCGCACAGAGGTGGACACAACTGAAGCGACTTAGCAGCAGCAGTAGCAGCAGTTAAGAACAAAAGCACAAACTGGAAAACAAAACTAAAGCAAAGTGCTAACTGGGAAATAAAGCAATGAAAATGAAACTAAAAAATATGTTGAGAGGAAAGGAAAGAAAGAAAGAATAGATACGCAAAGTTAAATAGAGGTAGATAAAGAAGATTTATATACATTAAAGGTTAAGTGCAAGGGGAAAAGAACAGTGGGAAAAGGAAACTAAGGAATAAATGTAGAAAAAATAATAACAGATTTAAAAAATTAAAAATAAAGAGAGAGAGGAAAAAAAAAAAAAAAAAAGAAAACTCCACAGAACTGCAAAAGCCCAACACAGAGGCAGAGGTTTATCACATTAAAAAATGTGACTGAGAAAAAAAAAAAAAGCTAAAAAGCTTAATTAGATCTCATAGTGCCAATAAAAATGACAACTACAACAGAGGGGGGAAAAAAGTCTAAAAGAATCAATAGAATAAGTCAAAACATAAGAATAATAAATGTTTTTCTTGAGTCTCTGCTGTCATAGTCCTTTTCCTCGCTGGGAGTCACAGTCCACCTCACCTCCCTTGGATGCCCTTCAACCCTGGGCTGATCTCTGGACCTGCGGTGGGGGCAGCTCAGATTCTAAGCTGGTCTAACTCCTGGGTGTTCTCGCCTCCAATGTCCACAACTATCAGAACTAGTGCTTTTTTTTTTTTTTGGCAGGAGCTCTCAGTATCCTTTTATATGTTCCACAGACACAGAGGCTGCCTAGTTGATCATGTGAATTTAATCTGCAGCTTGTACAGCTGGTGGGAAGGTTTTGGGTCTTCTTCCTTAGCCATATTGCCCCTGGGTTTCAATTGTGGCTTTATTCCCACCTCTGCATGTGGGTCGTCCACTGGGGTTTGCTCCTGCGGCTGCCCTGGAGGACTTGGGTCTGCCCCTGTGAGGGCCAGGTGTGGAGGTGGTGCGGCTGCTTGGGTCACAGGGGTTCTGGCAGCACCAAGTACTCAGGGGAGTTGGCGGCTAGGGCAGCAGGAAATATAGTGCTCTAGAAGGGCCTGGTAACACGTATTGGCCAGTGAGTTCCAGTATTCTTGCCTGGGGAACCCCCATGACAGAGAAGCCTGGTAGGCCACAGTCTGCAGGGGAGCAAAGAGCTGGGTGTGACCGAAGTGACCCTGCACCATAGACGTAAGATTCTTTTTGCCTGTGGCAGCTCTGACCCCATGAGAGTCGAGTGTGAAGGTGGTGCAGCTGCTTGGCTTGCGGAGACCCTGGCGGCACCACGTGTGCAGGGACACGAACTGCCTCCGCCACAGGAGTTATGACCCCATCAGAGTCTTTTTTTGAGCCTCCTGTAGCTGGCGATCAGAAGGCCTCTTGAGCCAGTCTTTCTCCGTAGCTCCCTCCTTCCGGCACTTAGAGGCTCCCTTGCCTAGGGTTCTCCTCTGTTGTTCCGCGCATCAGGCACATAGAAGGGGCCCCCCTGGCTGGGGTCCTACTCTGTAGATAAGCGCAACGAGTACTTAAAGAGGCACCTTGGATGGGGATCTGCTCTGTAGTTCAGTGCGTCAGGCCTCTGATGGCCCGGCCTCTCTAGTGTTCAGCTGCGTATGTATGCTGGTGTGTGCGGAGAAAGAGGCTATGGTGACGGCTCCACCCCCTACACGTGACTCAGCAGCATCGCCTTGCTTCCATGGCTGCCCGGCTTTCCTCCACAGGCATCTCCCACCACAATCTCCTCCCTCACATTCCCTCGATCCATCTCTCCGCAGTCAAGAGCAGCCCTCACCCTGGGATTGCTCCACAATCCCTAAACTCCAGCTCCCAGGCGCTGCGCCTTCCAGGGGACCTGCGTCCCTGTCTGAGGTTTGTGTGGCCGCAGCAAGGACTGTCTGCTTCTCGTTCCATTTAGGCTGCCACAGATCAGCTGTTTCACTCTCAGCCTTCAGTGTTTCTCCTCTGACTCAGCAAGTTGCCCTGATGTGGGGATGGGACCCCTGCTTCAGTTCCCCCACCGCTGAGGGCAGGGCCAGTCCTACTAACACTCCTGTTTTCCCCCAGTTCCTTCCTCCTACCGAGGTTTGCGTGGTTTTGTATATTCTTTTCTGCTGGTCAGGCACTCCTGTCAGCTCTCAGCTGGTGTTCTGCATGCACTTCTGTGTCTGAAGGTATATTCCTGATGTAGCGTGGAGAGAGATGTACTCTACTTTAACCTACTCCTCCACCATCTTCACTTTTTCTGATGGAAATTTTTAAAAGAAAGAAGTACCTGTGCTTAATCCTCACATTACAGATGCATAGATAGAGATCCTATATGGGAATGAAGGGAAGAGCAGTGAGGGAACAGGTCAAATCAGGCCGCCTTCAATGCAGACTAAAGATTTCGGATTTTATTTTGAGATGGATTTCAAGCCACTGGGGGTTCTGAACACAGGAGTGATATGATCTCACTTATACTTAAAAAAATCACTTCAGCAACTGGGTGAATAGATTTACAACTAAAACATTAAGCTGCTAATAAATGAATGAGATAAGTCTATAAGTTGCTAGGGAAAGATGTGCAAAACATATAGTTCATTTAAAAGTTAAGATGCAGAAAGTATATGCATAGTATGACCCTCTTTATGGAAACGTGGGTATGTATACACACACACACACATAAAGAAGCATGCATACATGTACCAGATTTCCCCAGATTTAAGCTGAAGTAAATTTTCATACTCAAGTTGTTCTGAACATATTAAAATTTTTTCTAATAAATGAATATCTGTTTTAAATTTAGGTTCACTGAAATCACGTCTTAAAGGAATTAAACAAAAATGCAGTTAAAAAATTCAGTTCAATTCAGTCAGTCATGTCCGACTCTTTGTGACCCGATGAACTGCAGCACGCCAGGCTTCCCTGTCCATGACCAACTCCTGGAGCTTGCTCAAATTGACAATATACAGCCTTGACGTACTCCTTTCCCAATTTGGAACCAGTCTGTTGTTCCATGTTTGGTTCTAACTGTTGCTCCTTGACCTGCATATAGATTTCTCAAGAGGAAGATAAGGTGCTCTGGTATTCCCATCTCTTGAGGAATTTTTCCACAGTTTGTTGTGATCCACATAGTCAAAAGCTTTCGTGTAGTCAATAAAGCGGAAGTAAAAATTCAATACTTGTCACATTTCAAGGACTCCATAGCCCCATGTGGCTAGCAACTACCTTATCAGACAAAACTGATCTAAACAACTATAGAAAACACACAGGAAAGATCTGGAACTTAGAACTGAGGGCAAGGGAAGGGCTTTCTACCTCTCATGTTATGCCTTCTGGAATATATATGCCAAATATAAACTTTTTTTTTTTTTTTTTCAAATTAAGAAGTATTAACTATGGACAGGGGCAGATCCAACCTGTAAGGGATCTATCTGAAGCTTATACAACTTTTAAAGTCCTTTTAAAGAAGTCAAATACAACATCATGAAATACAAAATCATATAAAAAAGTGAAAATGCATTTAGAAGTGACCAAATTCACAAATTTTATAAACACCTGAAAATACTACAAACATAATAAAATCCAGAATATCATCCTATCTTTATTAATCACTTAGCAAAATTCTATAATTCTTTCCCCAAAATTTCTGACTACCACATTGTGACAAATGACAATTTTATAACTTTCCATATATATAAAATTAAAGAATGAGCTAATCTTTCTTCTAATTATGGTATAGCAACATAGTTGTTTAGAAATATATGTCTAGGAAAGGTTCATTTAACTTCACAACTCATGTTGAGTCAATTTTTAGGATCATTGCTGAGTTTGGGAAAACTTCTATAGACTTTCTTTCATATGTAAGCTGCAAAATGTCAGGGCTTTCCAGTTTCTTAGGTGATGACTAACCCCAAATACCTTTCAAACTGCAGGCATTTTTTAACTATAAAGCTCATTGCAGCATCATATTAAGAACTTTTTTTGTTCTTTTTCCATATTACTATACTGTGGCTCAGAGGTTAAAGCGTCTGCCTCTGATGCAGGAGATCCGGGTTCGATCCCTGGGTCAGGAAGATCCCCTGGAGAAGGAAATGGTAACCCACTCCAGTATTCTTGCCTAGAGAATCCCGTGGACAGAGAAGCCTGGTAGGCTACAGTCCACGGGGTCGCAAAGAGTCGGACACGACTGAGCGACTTCACTATACTGTGGTCAAACCAGCAAGAAACTCTTTTCCCAATGTATCTCTATCATTCATCGCTTTTCATTAACTGGATTTTCAAACAATCTCATGCCTATTTATTCTATTTGAAATTTTGCTCTTCTCAAATGAATTACAGCTTTGAGGATAATCTGAAATTTCTATTACAATAACTTTGTGTCATCAGAATCGTTTTCCATCACTTATTTTTATTTCTTTAGTTTTATGCTCCATTATCTGAATTTACTCAGTTCTTTAATAAATAAAGGTAGTAGTGGTGAAGAAAGAAGTAACTCTCCATATATGTTTACTTCGGGAATCTAATTTCTCAGTTGTCTTACTGAAACGCTCTTGAAATATCTTTCAAACTGTACTTAAAGCTCTATATTCCCAGCTCAACTTTCCTCTAAGCCAGGTCCTCAAAAAAATGCCTGTCATTAGTCCAAGCAACCTAACGTGAGGAAATGTGATGGAAGGAGGGTCAGGGCAGAAAAGAGACAAGAGTCTTAACTAATTGTGGTTTAGAAATCTTAAAATTCTTCAAATCTTGTAAAACCATGTGGCCCTGTGAACACAAAGCTGGGGGTCTTCCCAGGGCCTTGGAGGGGGGTCTGTGCAAGGAAGGGGCCCTGAAACCTACCCCAGCAATTTAGCTCCTGGTAAACTTGCCTCTGATTACAGGTAAAAGGGGAGTCAGAAGACCCAGCTTAAGCCAAAGGTCCTTAGCTTAAGGAGTTAGGTGTTTCTCCCCACCTGTCCCTCCACCTTCAGAGCGAATATTCTATTTTAGGCTGAAGTATAGTTCTAGGAGGTCAGAGAGCAAATTCTAACTTTCTTCCCCACTTGACACAGCTACAATCACTTTGTCAGAGTTTCTGTCAAAGTTGAGGTTCATAGAAGCTGAAATCTTAAATGACTAAAAATTTATATTTTTCAGAACCTTTCTCAGTTTTATTTAGTTTCCCCAATCCATTGTTTGGACAGATGCATTCAGCCTCTCTTTCTGAAAAGCTCTCTAAAGGGCTCTCTAAAGCCCTATTTTAACATAACAACTCTGAAAGTCTCATTTGCCCCAAAGATCAATGAAATAAAAACAAAAACAAACTCCATTATAAGGGCTAAAGCCAGGACACAGTACAGTTAGGGCGGGCAAGAGTCATCACAGAGGATCAATACTGCGTTATTGGAAGTAATGAGACCAGTGGCACACGCAGGCCGGAGTGACGGTGCTACAGTCACACTGCTCAGCTACACGCACAGGGCGAAGCCTGCACAACATCGTGTGTGGACGTGCATGTTCCGTCGTGTCTGTGACCCCACAGGCTGTAGCTCGCCAGGCTCCCCGTCCATGGGATTCTCCAGGCAAGAATACTGGAATGGGTAGCCTTTCCCTTTCTCCAGGGGATCTTTCCAACCTAGGGATGGAACCCCTGTCTCTTATGTCTCCTGCACTGGCAGGCGGATCCTTTGCCACTGCACCTCCCAGGAAGTCCCTTGAACATATCTATAAAGTAGGAATCACAGCTGGCTTTTAACACAAAAGAAACTGTTTCCAGTTTCTTTTTATGACTCATCTTTTATTTTTAATAAAGAGTCCCAAGGTCTTATTATGTTACGTTAGTCAATCAGTCACGTCCGACTCTTTGTGACCCTGTGGACTGTAGCCCAACAGGCTCCTCCGTTCATGGGATTCTCCAGGCGAGAATACTGGGTGGGCTGCCATTTCCTTCTCCAGGGGATATTCCCAAGTCAAGGATGGATGGAACCCGGGTCTCCCACACTGCAGGCAGATTCTTTACTATCTGCACCACCAGGGAAGCCCAAGATCTTATTGGGGGTCATTATTTCTTAAATACTTTATTGACATGATTTATTATCTAAATTTACTCTCTCACTCTTGGAAATCCAGCAATAGGTTTCAGCTACTGCTTTCATCAAATTCTGTCAAATCTGAAAAATATAAATACTTAAGAGCACAAACTCATAGTCAAACTGAATGTGTTCAAAACCCAGCTTAGCCACTTTCTACCTGTAGTTTTGAGCAAGTCATTTAACTTCCTTGTGCCTCAATTATCTTATCTCTAAAACACAGATAAAATGAGATAGAGATGCTGTGAACCTTAAATGAAAATCTGTGTTTATAAATACTGAGAACAGCATGTGATACACACTAGGGCTGTATACATGTTTGTTAAATATAAGAAAAATATGAACCCATGTGTAATATGAAATGGGAGTGACCAGAGAAGCTAAAATCAAGATATTCATACTAGTCTGAGTGGAGTTTTACTATCTTCCATCATGTTGTAAATTTCAAATTGCCAAAGACAGTTAATTCGAAAGAAAACAAACACAATTCTGAGCCAAATAAACAACTTATACACTATTAGTCCTTTATCTATCCCTGATCACAAGGTAATCAAACATGGATAAGCAGCTTGGGGTAACAGAGTCTGAGGTATATGAAATGGCCTCTAGCTGGGAAGGTGGAAAGTAAAGTGTTAGTCACTCAGTCATGTCTGAACCCCATGGACTGTAGCCTGCTAGGTTCCTCTGTCCATGGAGATTCTCCAGGCGAGAATACTGGAGTGAGTAGCCATTCCCTTCTCCAGGGGATCTTCCCAATCCAGGGATCAAACCCGGGTCTCCTGCATTACAGGCAGATTTTTTACCATCTGAATCACCAGGGAAGCTCTAGGTACATCATTTAATTTCTTAGAACTTTGTTTTCTGTATTTGGGCAAAGGGTATAATGTTGTCTGAACTTAAGATATATGCTAAAATCACATTATATAAAACATACATAAAGAGCTATTATGTAGTCCAGCCATCTAGCAGATGCTCAATAAATAGGTTATTATTACTACTGCAATCAACCATTATGCTGTTCATTAACATACCTCTTTCTATATTATACTGTGTATTAAAGATCATTGCCCCTCACCATTCTAGCAATATAATTAAGAAAATCTATCTTCTCTATTCACTTTTGTTAAAACTGTCAAACATAATCAATGTCTGACCTTGTCCTGGACTAAGATTGAATAACATGGGTGAAAGAGATCCTTCATGGGTATTTATGAATGCAAATGTGACACACAAGGTCCTTTCATTAGTACTTAACGTTATTAAAGTTTTTACAGAACTTAGATAAACTATCACAGAAAAGAATAATTGTATCTTAGATTTCTTCATAATAGCAGTTTCAGTTTATGCCACCTTTTGTGAGAACTTTCAGAATCTTAATATATGCCACTCTGAATCTTTTCATTATATCTGCATATTAGATCAGAGCAAATATCAATGCCTGGTTTTATTTTAGAAAAATACGAGGCTAAAGATTTATGACTTGCCCTCCTAAACATACCAAGAAGGGAGTTCACATAATTCCTCACTATTTCTGGAGGAAGTCTTTGCTGCCAGTACTGAGAATGTTATAAAATTAAATATAAAAGGCTCAGATTGCTAAATATTCTGTAAGCTATGAAAAAAATACTTAACCCACTCCCATTTCTGGAAAATGAATTAACTAATGTCCCTCAAATATTTTCCCTTGCATTAGATGGAAACAGTTCAAACCCAAAGAGGACACATAGCTTTAACTTGGAATGTTGGCTGTTAGTGTGTGCACCGCTGGAAACTAATTAAATTGCCTTGTATGCTCATTTAAGTGAGATTATAAAAAATCAGACAAGAGTCCTTCAAGGAAAAAAGAATGTCAGAATAATTTAAATTAATTTAACACTTTAAATCTCACTGCATTTATTGTGGAATTGTTAGAGCATGCATGTTAACTTCAGAAAAAGTAACTGATAAATATTTTCCTTGGACTCCCACAAAATTTTGCTTCAAATCTGTTATAAAACACCAACACCAAGAGTGGAAAGGATATAGGCTAGAACTTTTAGAAGCACTGGCAAGGGCAATTTTTGAAAAACAAAAGAAAAAAGTAAACGTAAAATGAATGCAATCACGATGAATTAAGGGAAGAGGAGACGAGGGTAGAGGAAAATCCTGCACGATGGGGCTTATTCAGCACAGCAATAGAACGGGGTGCAGGGCCTTCCCTGGGGGTCCCGGGGTTAAGGATCCGCCTGCCAAGGCAGAGGTTGTGGGTTCCATCCCTGGTCCTGGGACATCCCACGTGCCGTGGGGCAACTAAGCTCTGTGCCACAACTACTGAGACAATGTGTCCTAGAGTCTGAACTCTACAATAAGATAAGCCACAGCAGCGAGAAGTCTGCACCACAAGCAAGAGTAGCCCCTGCTCGCGGCAACTAGAGAACACCCGCGTGCAGCAACGAAGGCCCAGCATCACCAAAAATAACGAAATGCATTTTGAAGAGTTATTTTAAAAAATGGGATGCAAAGGGATATCTGGAGTGTATGGAAGCTGGGGGTTAGACTCATTGATGACCAAGCCTGGTTCTAGGCTGACAGACTTTAATGCCAAAGTATTACTGTACTAAGTGTTATATACTTTCCCCTACATTTTTCATCTTGAAAATAACAGGAGAAAAAATTTAAAACTTATATATTAAATGTACTACTATTTTCAGAAGGGCAACATGATATACAGCATTTAAACAGTTTTGAAAAAGGAAAACATATTTCACAAACCTTGGTAAAGAGGTGCATCAGCATGATGACTGTGTTATTAATGCACACCACAGCACAATGCTGATTGTGTGTGCGTGCTAAGTTGCTTCAGTCGTGTCCGACACTTTGAGACCCTATGCACTGCAGCCCACCTGGCTCTTCTGTCCATGGGATTTTCCAGACAAGAATACTGGAGCGGGTTGCCATGCCCTCCTCCAGGGGGTCTTCCCAACCCAGGGATGGAACCAGAGTCTCTTATGTCTCCTGCATTGGCAGGTGGGTTCTAGTGCCACCTGGGAAGCTATAATCAATGCTGATCACTTTGCTGTAAATGTAAATCCAAGGCAAAGATAAGTCCTATCTCACTTGCTTCTTAAAAAAAAAAAAAATTATAGCCTCTCTAACAAGAGGATTGAGTGATTAATTCATATTCTAATTCTGGGATTGGCCATCTAGTTCTATAGAATCAGTAATTTCAAAATCTCATCATTAGCTCCATAATATTTCTATAAATCTTTATTTTATGAATAGGTACTAAATTTATATTATGCCCTAATCCATGGAACAGAGTTTGGTTTCACCTCATGACAGAAAATTTCATATTAAAAGATAAACATTAGCAATAAATAAAATATTAATTTTATATATAAAATAAAACAATGCATACAAGAAAACATATAATGCCCCAGAAGATACTTTGTTCCCCTATTTTTTGACCCAGAAACAGCACATTTTCTAATAATTTAATGGTGCAGATTTAATTTCTGTACTTTCTACCAAGAAGTCAGGCAAAATATCCTTTTCCTTCAAGGGAAATTACTGGTTAAACTGAAAATAATGACAGCCAAATTTTCAGTTATAGAGAAAAATAGTTACAAAGAGAAACTCAGCAAACAGCAATGAAGATTTTCCCATTTCTCAAAACCTTGACCGAGTGGGACTCTGTGTTTCAGATGAAAGGACCAAACCCTTCCATCTCTGCTCTGTTTTGAGTTAGTACTCTCACAGACTTTTGGCAGTTTCAATTGGTTAAAAGATTTTTTTTTTTTTTTTAATTTCTGGGCAAAAATGTATTTCATAATTGTTAACTATCACAATAACCCAAGATTTGAAGATCTCTGAGTAGCACAGCAAAGCAGTGGGGAAACAAAAGGAAATATTCTCTATTACCCGGTGACCTTCCCAACTCACTGGATATTTTTGAGCCTCAGCTTTCCTCATCTACAAACCGGGATAAAAGCATCTGCTCTGCCTTGTTCTAGAGGTTTCTGAAAGGACTGAAAAAAGTAGCAGGCATGAATGCTCTTTAAGACAAAGTGTTCAACAAATGCAGCAGTGTTAATAATAGTAGCAAAAATAAAAGTGATTATTAATGAAATGAAACATTTAACTGTAATTGGGCTTTCTAGGACTAGGACGTTTTTAAAGAATTTTAAAAATTATAGAGGAAAAAGGGTGAGTGACTTTTCTAAAAGGTAACTTCAAAAACAAAACAAAACAAAAACACCAACAATTCTGAGCAAAACAAGGCTAGAGTTGTCCTCTACCCAGGGACAGACATCAAAACATCACTACGTAATATCCTCCCATGGCAGTGCCAAAACAATAGTAGAATTTATCAACCTCCTGCATCTCTATTATTTAGGAAAAAAGTCCTCATGGCCTAGGGGCTAATGAAGGTATCTCATTACTAATTCTCACTGTGCAACTGAAGGCCACTTTGCCTACTGAACAATCAACAAAGCCATTTCTAATCCGATATATGAAGTATCAGAAACATGGTAATAACTTCCAGTAACAATTTATACACACACAACACACATAAACAGACTCCATTTTTTTAAAGGAATATAAACATCTTAAAGCATTCTTTTAAATCTACAGGACCTTAATCCCTGAAGATAGCAATAAAAAGGGGGATTGTTTGTGTAAATTGTACCAAAATAATGAGAGATTTCCAAGTTTGTGTTTGAAGTTCTTTAAACAAGGTGGTCTTTTTAGGGAGTTGAGAGATAAAGACTTAAAACACTTTTAGGCGCAGAGCATTTGGTTGGCATTTTGCCACTTTCTACACCAGATAATTTCAGTTGCTGCTGTTTGTCCCATATGTTTTTTATTCTCCCTCTAGGGAAGTCAAGGCCTTTTCACTTGCAGGCAAATGTCACTGTAGCTCTGCTAACTACTTTACAAGGTGATAAGCATTCACAAGAGGCTTTTATTAGACCAGTAGGAAAAGCAAAAGCTATGTGCACATATTTAGACAACATGTGTGAAATGGAAAACTTTAAACGTATGAGAGTTCCATGTTAACTTACTAAAACTGCATATCCCATGAAAAATCTGGGGTAGAAAAAAGAAACATGCTAAATAGCCTCAAATATAAACTGTGTATTTTCCTTGCCTTCGACTCAACGTAAGAGCTTGTTTAATTAACCATGTCAACTCCTGCATCTGCTAACCCACTGCCATCTGATTTTGCCCCGAGTATGTTTCACCGCCTCTCCCATATCACTTTTCCAAATGAGTTTTACAAAGCTAGAACAGAAACCCTTGCTTTTATCATGTTTCTTCCATTTGGTTCCACAAGTGGTGTCCCAAAGAAATAAATGGTCTGAACTCGATGGTACACTCGAATTATAACGGCAACTAAGCATTCAAATATGAGACCATTAGTTAAGATACAACTAAAGTTCAAAAGTATTATAGCCTATCCCTTCTCTAGCAGATTTTCCCGACCCAGGAATCGAACTGGGGTCTCCTGCATTGCAGGCAGATTCTTTACCAACTGAGCTGAGTGATGCCCTAATCTAAGAAGGAAGAGAGTTATCATAAAGGTGCCAGTCATGAAGGTGCCAGTCATGAAGGCTTGGAGGTAGGCCCTGGATTCCAGATAAGACTTGAATAAGAAGAGAAAAGAAACCGTCTGGGAAATGATAATACTGATCCAACGTGACCAGCTTCCAGGGCTCAACGAGAGTGAAAAAGAGCTCTCTGACGAGGGGCGATGGAAAGTGCAGGGACACAGAGTATTTGTTAGAAGTCACTGCACCAGACTAGCTTTCACACGTCATGAAGCCAAATAGACTCAGAGATGTTCAAGTCTGCTTCCTTTACTTGCCAGTTTATATCATAAATCTAAAAAAATAAACTCTGCTTGTTTTGTGAAGATACAGTGCTTTTCCTGACAATGTAACTTTTCCCGACCTGTCCACTAGACTGTAGGCTTACTGAGACTGAGTTCCACCTTATGCCATCAGTTAAGTGCAAATCAAGCCATAATGAGCCTGGAAAACCCAATGGACGGAGGAGCCTGGTAGGCTGCAGTCCATGGGGTCGCTAAGAGTCGGACATAGGACTGAGTGACTTCACTTTCACTTTTCACTTTCCTGCATTGGAGAAGGAAAGGGCAACTCACTCCAGTATTCTTGCTTGGAGAATCCCAGGGACGGGGGAGCCTGGTGGGCTGCTATCTATGGGGTCGCACAGAGTCGGACACGACTGAAGCAACTTAGCAGCAGCAGCAGCAGCAGAATGAGTACAATCAAAAGGATAGATATTAACAATTAATACTGACCAGGATAATTGAGAAATTGGAACTTGCACACTGCAGTTAGAATTGTACAATGAGCCAGGCCCTTTGCAAAACAGTCTCAGTGAGTGAGTGAAGTCACTCAGTCGTGTCTGATTCTTTGCAACCCCATGGACTGTAGCCAACCAGGCTCCTCCATCCATGGGATTTTACAGGCAAGAATACTGGAGTGGGTTTCCATTTCCTTCTCCAGGAGATCTTCCCAACCTAGGGATTGAACCCGGGTCTCTGGCATTGTAGGCAGACGCCTGAGCCATCAGGGAAGTCCGAAAACAGTAAAAAAAAAAAAAAAAAAACAACAGTCTAGAGTTTTTTCAAATGGTTAAACACAGAGTTATCATATGACCCAGCAAATCCACTGCTGGGTGTATACCCAAGAGAAATGAAGACATATCTACTCCAAAACCTGTACACATTCAAAGCAGCAGTATTAATATTAGCCAAAAAGTAGAAATAACTCAAATGTCTATCAACTGATGAATGAATAAACAAAATAAAAAGAATGGAATAAAAAAGTAATAAAAAAGAATGGAATAACCATACATGTCTCAACTCGGATGAACCTTGAAAAGAAAAAGCAAAGGAGCCAACCATAGTACAAGAAGCCAGTCAGAAGAGACCACATAGACTGCACGACTTCCCACAAAATAGAAATCTACAGGGACAGAAAGTATGGGGGAAATGAAAAGCAACTGCTACTGGGTACAGGGTTTCTTTTTAGAGTGATGAAAATTTTCCAGAATTGATTGTATAGCTACACAACAACTGCTCAACTCTATGACTATAAGAAAAGCCATTGAACTGGACACTTTAAGTTACTGTTACAGTATGTGAATTATATCTCAATAAAGATTTTATTGAAAAAATATAGTTTCTGTTTCAGATGATGAAAGAGTTCTGGAAATAGTGGTATTGGTTTCACACTATAAACATAATTAATAGCACTAAATTGTACATTTTAAATGGCTAAAATGGAAAATTTTCTGTCATATATATATTACTACAATAATTTTAAGAAAACACTGCAGAATGGAAAAAAAAAAAACTTTCTTTCTCCAGTTTTAATTATGAGTAGCTTCTTTCGTCAGTATAATCACTTTGTCCAAAGTAGGAAAATCCCACATCTAAAATTTTACCAGCCCATATATATAGAGAGGGAAATTATTAACATGATTTTGGTGATTTTATTGAAATAAATCAATCAGTAGAACATTAAAAAATTATAAAAGATATCAAAATCAAATGCATTCTTTTTAATTTTATAATTTATGAACTTTTTATTTGTGGTTCTTAAACCTTTAACACTTTTTGACAAATGATGCTTGCTAACTGCCTTACTATTTTCTGTTATGGGGAAATAACTATTTCACTTCAGGTTTTAAAAGACAGGCATTTCTACTAACTATCCTTTGCTAATTATGTTGTGCTGGATTTTGTGTACCATTTCACACTACATTTATCCTCCTACTTGGATTTTAGAGCAACTTATTTGTAAGTAAGTGAACTTGTATATATTTCATTTTGACTCACCAGCGAACTCTGATTAAGTTGCTCCTAATCAATTCTATTATATAGATAAACAGAAATGCACATTGATGTGAATAAACTAGGTAATACTTAAGCACCTCTTTCAGATCTCAACAGGTATATATCAACACATACACATACAGACAGACAGACCAAGCAAAAGTAGCCTAATGCATCCACTGTAAAAGTCATGTGAAAGTCACGTCCGATGCTTTGCAGTCCCATGGACTATACAGTTCATGGAATTCTCCAGGACAGAATACTGGAGTGGGTAGCCTTTCCCTTCTCCAGGGATCGAACCCAGGTCTCCTGCACTGCAGGTGTATTCTTTACCAGCTGAGCCACCAGGGAAGCCCAAGAATACTGGAGTGGGTAGCCTATCCCTTCTCAGGGGATCTTCCTGACCCAGGAATCGAACCAGGGTCACCTGCATTGCAACCAGATTCTTTACGAACTGAGCTATCAGGGAAGCCCTTTACAATAAATATTCCTCTGCAAGTCTTTTCCAATACACTGAGAATTACTGTTTTAACATGACTGAATTTGAATGTAGAGTACTTTGATGGGTTTAGTTTCCAAACAAGCCTATGATGACAGAAAGAAGAGTAAATATTCTACCACCGTATCATTTTAAACAAAATAAAGCATCAATATCAGAGCTGGAAAAATTAAAGTACCAAACAACAGTAACTTTGTCACCAATCAAGCTTATTTTGGATAAATAAATACAGAATTTCAAATTTGTGATCATTCACATCTATATTCTTTTCACCTGACAATCTTGAAAACCACTTTACCTAAAAATTTGGGTCCCTAATGTTTGGCTCATTTATTAAAAGAATTGATCAATTAATCCTTCTAAGAAGTTGCAACTTACAAAAAGCACCTTGAGAAACAGAGTAGAAATACTGATATAAATTATGCCTTGATTAAAAATTTTTTCATATTTATGAACATTTAAAGAATATTATATATGATTTTTAAAAATCTCATTTTCTGTGATGAAAAAGAAATGCTAGTCTTTTTCAGATGAGAAAAAAAAAGAGTGATAAACACTGGATGTAAGGGCCAGGAGACTCTATAAAAAACATTTTTAGTAAACTTTTAAGAAATATATTAAGTGCACACTCTATAAAAGATATTTTCTTAATCTTTTTACATACCATTTTACATCATTTCATTTAATCCTAACAAAAAATTTGTGCAGTAGGTATTCATTACGTACAGCCATTTCAAACATAAGAAATCTAAGGAAGAAGAGATTAAGGAGCCTGAACAATTGTGCAGGAGTAAGAAATAGAACTGGGACTGAATCCAAGTCCATGCTCTTTCCATTACACCATTCTTTCTTCCACTGGTAAACACTCTATCATTTACTAAGATAATTCAGTAGCATCAGCTATTACAACTGCAAACAGGCTCAGGGAATACCACACATTTTCCTGAAGTCTAATGGGCTCATCTATATTTACCCAGCTAGGAAGGGGAAATCACACTTTGGCACAGCAATCCTACTGTTTCAAGTTTGACGCATCAGAACAAAGAAATAAACAAAACTAAATCAAACTCAACCTTTTAAAAATTAATTATTTTAATTGGAGGATAATTACTTTACAATATTGTGATGGTTTTTGCCATATTCAACCAACATGAATCAGCCACAGGTGTGTACCTAAACTCAACCTTAATATTCATATTTCTTAATGTCCTACTAATCCAACCAGCAGAGGCAACTTAATAATAATGCATGGAAAACAGGATGCCAATTTTATAAAAATAATTTCTACTTGGATTCTGCTTGTTGTATATTTCCCATTCTGTGCGTATTTTGTACACATATTTGAACAGGTCTTTTATTTTATTAGGTGTTTGTTTAAAAACTGACTCTAAAAGTTCATCTCATTGGTTAATTTCATTTTTAAGTTATAGTGAGATTTATTTTTTGGATACAATATAGTAAGAAGGCATTTTCTAGGGGAAAAATATATGTATATTCATATATAATGGGGCTTCCCAGGTGGCTCTAGTGGTAAAGAACCCACCTGTCAATGCAAGAGACACGGATTCAATCCCTGGGTCAGGAAGATCCCCTGGAGAAGGAAATGGCAACCCACTTCAGTATTCTTGCCTGGAGAATCCCATGGACAGAGGAGCCTGGCGGGCTACAGTCCATGGGATCACAAAGAGTCGGACACAACTGAAGCAAATTAGCAGGCACACATGCACAAGTGTATACCCCAACTATACAAGCATGGGCCTAATTCTTACTGAAACATTTTTTGCTTTCACAACACCCATTCTCCTCAGTATCTTCTCTTTGACACTGGTCACCTTTCTTGGTCCCTTCTGTGAGTGTCCTCTATTATAGCAAAGTGGGAATTATTAGAGCTTGCTCGAGTCAGGTCCTGGGTTCTGTTTCTCAACATTTCCTCTGTAGGTGATCACATTCATTCACAAAGATGTAAACACCATCCAAACCCCGATAATCCCCAGATTTATACTATAAACCCAAACCTCCACCACTATATAAAAGCTACTTTGTCCAAAAGCTGATTTCTTGATCTTTATCCCAAACCTGCTCCTTTCTCTAGACTTCTGTATGCTCTACCCTGAGGCTCATGTCATCAGACACTGGTTTAATTCTAGGAAACTCCTGGTCTCCACATATAATTCATCACCATTTTCCCAGGGCAGTTCAGTCGCTCAGTTGTGTGTGACTCTATACGACCCCATGAACTGCAGCTTGCCAGGCCTCCCTGTCCATCACCAACTCCTGGAAAATTTGCATTTTCCCAATTACATTCTAAATGTGTCCGCTTCTCTCCATATCTACTGTCACTGCCCCAGTCCAACTCACCACCGTTTCTCACTTGGGCTTTTTATTATTGCTCTAGGTTCATGTGGCAGTAAAGAATCCGCCTGCCAATGAGAGACACAAGAGACACAGGTTCAATCCCTGAGTCGGTAAGATCCCCTAGAAGAAACGGCAATCCACTCCAGTATCCTTGCCTGGGAATCCCACGGACAGAGGAGCCTCAAGGGCTACAGTCCACGGGGTCACGAAGAGTCAGACATGACTTAGTGACTGAGCATGCACACACATGTATCCAACGGATTCTCCTCTCCAACAACTAGTGAGGTCTTTAAGTTAAAGCAAACGAAAAATCAGATACTATCATTCCTCTGATTAAAAATCCTTCAGTAATTTCCCCTTGCACTTTAGAATAAAATTCAAAAGGCCAAGTCGTATATATTCTGACCTGCCTGTTCCTCTCCATCTTCATCCCAGTTCTTTGTTCCTATCTGTACTCCAGGATTTACTGGTCTTCTTTCCATTCTTCCAGTAAGCCAAAATCCTTCTTGCCTCAAGGCTTTTGCACACACTGGTTCCTCTGTTTGGAACCCTTTCCTCCACTTCTTGCCCAGCTAACTGATTTATCTTTCAAATTTCAGCAAAAATATCACTCTCCCTGAACTGCCTTCCATCCAAATTAAATTAGTTCTCCCTAGTGAATTCTCTCCCATAGCATCCATTTCTTCTGTATATCATTCATTACAATTTTAAGTAATAAATCTGTATGTGTATGAAAGTGAAAGTGAAGATGCTCAGTCGTGTCCGACTCTTTGTGACCCCATGGACTGTAGCCTACCATGTTCCTCTGTCCATGGGATTTTCCAGGCAAGAGTTCTGGAGTGGGTTGCCATTTCCTTCTACAGAAGATCTTTCCAACCCAAGAATTGAACCCGCATCTGTGGCATTGTAGGCAGACACTTTACTGTCTGAGCCGCCAGGAAAGTATGTGTATGAACATATGTGTATGAACACGTGTGTGTGTGTGTGTGTGTGTGTGTGTGCATATTAAATGCCTGCCTCTTCCACTAGGTTTTAAAATTCATGAAGGCAGGGACTATGTCTATCTTGGTCACCTCTGCATAGCCAACACTTTGCATGGTATCTGGCACATAAAGGGTGCTTTATAAATATTTGCCGAATTAATTAATTAATGTCTCCTTCTCTGCCAATACTCTGTTCCTGAAAGCAACCATTGTAAGAGTTTCTTTTTTATCTTTCCAGATATGAAAAAGTGAAAGTTACTCAGTCATCCCCAACTCTTTGTGACCCCATGGACTGTACAGTCCATGGAATTCTCCAGGCCAGAATACTGGAGTGGGTAGCCATTCTCTTCTCCAGGAGATCTTCCCAACCCAGGGACTGATACCAGATCTCCTGCATTACAGGCCGATTCTCCACTAACTGAGCCACCAGGGAAGCCCCCAGATATGAAAACACATGATTAAAGGGAAAAGCGTTCAAACATGAACACATTTTAGTATGTTTCCCTAGTACAAATTTTTACACTTGAATTAAATCTAATAAAAATAGTTCTAGAAAGGTAATTAAAGAGAAGTAGGGCCTATATAATAATTAAAAGATAGTATAAAAAGAAAAAGTTGAGATTTGAGTACAAAAAGTACATGTTACATAGAAGCCATTACCATGTAGACGTTCAACACAGCAATAAAATTTTGCTGAGCATCTGTTATTACATACCAGGTCATGTGGCTCATGTCCATAATGGTTTACCAGCAGCATTTTCTCACTACGTTTTGTTTTTTTTTTTATTTTAAATTTATTTACTTCTTTAATTGAAGGATAACTGCTTTACAGATATCACTAAAAGTTTAAAAAGGAAGGCGGTAAGAAAGATTTCTTCAATAAGACTGTATTATTAAGTAGTTAATTATATTACAATAAAAATAAAATATTTTATTTAGGAGTAGAAAAAAATAATTTTGCCATTTCACAAAGGTGTTGAATTTTTAACAAGTTGATTTTACTGCCTTATACTTAGTAGTCCCACTTTCAGAAGAAGAGATGCATGTTTTACTCAGTCCTTATATCAAAGATAATTAACTGAAAAATCCAAAATTGTTTTTGAGCAAGCCAATAGTTTCACATTTATTCCAGTTAGCACTGTCTCCACAGGCACAGAGATTCTGAACTATCATTCTAATGTGTTTGGTTTAACTGAAGTATATTCTAATTGTGTTTTAATTCACTGCATTAAAAATTTTTTTCCAAAAAAAAAAAAAAAAAGGAAAACCTCCCACTTTATTTGTCCTTGCATTTAAAAGGAATTCAAAGTTCTCCTACCAAGTTCAACACCTGGGGAAACTTCATTAAGTGCTTTTCCCTGAAATTACCACTTCATGGTGCAAAATAGAGGCTTTATAACCTGAAGAAGTTAATGTAACGTGCACCGCTGCTCAGGGACTCACAGTGGCACTGGGAAACGCTGCTGTGCTGTTAGGTTAATTAATGTTTCCACCAAATGAATGGAGTGCAGGAAAAAAAAAAAAAAACCGGCCGAAAGTCCGTGTTTAAACGATTTGGAGAAACAATGAATTCTTGATTTAGATATTAACTGAGGAAGACTTTTGATTTCTACTCTCAAACTGTCTTTAATTCTGACAGCTACATGTCAAAACACAAATGGACGCTGGATAAGATCCAAAGATACTAAAATGACTAAGAAATCTGTTGGATGCTATATACCGTCAACTATAAAAACTTATGACACTTGAGGATGGAAAGGGAAATGTAAAAGGCAGGTTATAAGAGTATATAATGTTATGAGTTGTTATGAAAGGTATGTCCTACTTGAACTTGGTCACCAAATTTCAAAATTCTAGAATTTAAGATCTTTATAACAAGGAATATTTACATTATTACAATACATTACAATATTTATTTACATTACAATAATATTTACATTATTTTGAAATAATATAAGACAAAGTATTATTTTAAGCTGTGGGGAGAAATCATCAATCTTCTAAGAAGTGGTATAAAACTAAATTTATAATAGTTTGAAGGAGGAGTTGGGTGATTTTTATACATTTTGTGGACATAAACGTAATCTTGAACTGTTAAACGTTGTTATTACAAACAATAGTCATAAATTCACACAAAACATCCTTTGAGGTGAATGCAAAAATATATAGGTTTGGACCAAACACCAAAATTCTTTGCTTCCTGTTAAGAAGGAGCAGCTGCTGCTGCTGCTGCTGCTAAGTCACATCAATTGTGTCTGACTCTGTGCAACGGCAGCCCACCAGACTCCCCCGCCGTCCCTGGGACTCTCCAGGCAACAACACTGGAGTGGGCTGCCATTGCTTCTCCAATGCGTGAAAGGGAAGGCGCTCAGTCGTGTCCGACTCTTCGCGACCCCATGGACTGCAGCCCACCAGGCTCCTCCACCCATGGGATTTCCCAGGCAAGAGTCCTGGAGTGGGGTGCCACTGCCTTCTCCAAAAGGCTGCTGACCAGTTTTCAAATGAAAGTTTTAGCCTCCTGTTCAGAACTTCAAATCTGCCTTCTGCCTTGAAAGTAGGAGCAATTCTAGGTTTCAAGAATTTTTGGCAATCAAGGGCTTTTTTAAAGCAAAAAAAGGAGGTTCACTGTATAATAATGAGATGCAACCCACTCCAGTGTTCTTGCCTGGAGAATCCCAGGGACGGCGGAGCCTGGTAGGCTGCCATCTATGGGGTCGCACAGAGTCGGACACGACTGAAGCGACTTAGCAGCAGCAGCAGCAGCAAACAGTCTCGACTTATTTAAGCTGCTGGCCTATTTTTCCCATTGACACAGGAACTATGAAGTTTACTCAGATTTCTCTCGGGGCAAGTCCTGGTTAACCTTCTCTGCTTCCCTTTGTAGAGACAAATATATAGAATATGAACATCTTAACTAAGTTTCTCCAATCAATCAATCAATGGCAAGCTGGATCATTTCTTCTACTCGTCATGAATTCATCATCAATCCAGAGTGGCAATTTTAAAAGTCCTATAATTTCTCTGAATATATAGACATGTCTTGATTCATATAGAATGATAGTTTTCCTTTGTTACATATAAATTTTAAGAAAAACTAAGTGTTTTTTAATCCTACTGTAAATATCCAGGTTTCCTAAAGGTACTGCTTGACTCACTATGTCATTAGGAATACCAATCTGCTTCTTTGACAAAACTGATCTTGAAGAGTCTAAGTTTTGACAATATTTCTGACTGTTTTTAGACAGCAAAGGTGCTAAGGTCAAACCATACAGCCTAAGAGTAAATAATCAGTTACTTCAAAGCAGTATTTGTTGAGCTACTGATGCTTGCTACAAAGAACTGTCTCATTTTTTTGAGCACAGTATGAAAGGGCAGGTATTAAGAATGAGGACAAATGCCAAATCTCACTTGGGGTTACAGCAGCTGACCGACAATATGGTGAATGTCACAGGGACCAGGCAAAGCAATGATCATGAGATACAAACTGACTATATGATTTAAACCTTAAATGCCTGCTGAGACAGCAATTCATTACTAAGTATTTACAGGGTCTCACCTGTGGTCTGTAAAGTTAGAAGTTTGATATTTTAACCACACTAACTTTATATTTTAAAAACACATTAATCTAAGCTATCACTATAAGTTATTATCTAGGTATTCCTATTAACTATATAATAACTTTAGGTATGCCTTAACACCTATGTAATAAACAATATTTTATTTATTTTAAAAGTTTATGATTTGCTCAGATATTGTGCCTGAATAATGGTGCTTAGTAGTAAAAATAATTTCTTACCCTTTTCCCTACAAGTTCTGCCAGTTATTTTAGGAATCCAAACAACAAGCTTTTATTTTCTGTACCCTGTCTCCTCCTTTTTAATTGCTTTCTGTCCTCCATCTCACCTGAGAATGTTGACCCTGAAGCCAACAGCCTGACCTTTGGCAGCTACCATCTAATTCCAAATGCGTCATATCAGGGCAACTGCCCACAGCAGGTGTACGAGAAACACCAGCATTTTACATTAAGGGTAAAGACAGTATCATGGTTAAGCATTAGCACCATCCCAGAGTAGATTAAGAGCCAGTGGTTCTGACCAGCAGAAAAATAGGAAAGCAGGAAAAACACATAAAGAAATGCCTATGTGCTTTGTTGCTAAGTAGCTACAGCTCTAAGAGTCACTCAGAAAAAGGGCAATTGATTGCTAAAGCTAAAGCAAGGAAATTTTCTTGATGCAGAGCATTTGGTTACATAACCATAAACCATAGCATATTTGGTTACAAGGACAAACAGAGTTCATTTATATTCAATGCTTAATGGAAGTTTTTATATATCCATATCATTGTGTAATACTTTAATATTGATGCAACAACCCAGTGCTGACTGACCTTGAACAACAGTCCATTAAATATCACCAGGTCCTGCTTGAATCAGTGGTTAGCGTCAAATACTACCCTGGGGTGTCCAACTCAAACAGAGATGATTTAAACTTTATGGCTTGATGGATACAGCAATGGTTTATTTTTTGGCACTAAGGGCACAAGGAGAACAAGCTTCTGTTTTGTTTGTTTCAAATTCAGCAAGTCAGATCCCATACTGGAAAAGTTTCAAAAAGTGTATTAAATTCTTCTAATGCTTATACTTGGCCTTGGTCAGATATTAAACATCTTCAAAAAACCAGATTGGTCATTTCAATAGCTAACTACTATTTAACATTCTATAGACCCTTTTATCAATTCAGAAAACTGTAATCTTGTATGTTTCAAATACATTTTTTCTATTAGTTTGGCTTTAGAATCCATTATCTCAATTGATAACAAGCAAAACTGGGTAACACTGTTGCTGTGTCTTAAAGTGACAAATTAAGATAAACTTTTATTAACACTGGATTTTTCATCACATAAATTCCCTAAAGACTCAGTATATGCAAGTGCTAGTCTGTTTTTAATGTATATTATCTCATTCAATCTTTATGACAATCTGATGAACTATGCATTACTATTTCACTTGACAGATATGAAAACTGAGGTATAATGATAGTAAGTGACTTGCTTAGACTAAGAACTAATTAATGTTATGTGAACTAGATCTGGACTCAGGTCTAATGAGCTCCAGAGGTCGAGATCCTGGTCATTAGGGTAGACTGTTTTCACTCGGCTCTCCCAACCACAAAGAACTGCGGGAAATTATTCAATTAGCCAAAAGGATTACTCAGGTTAGGTCTCTACCCAGCATGAAGGACCATTCAGTAAGGAAAGCCTGGATTGAACCCCAAGATGAGTTCTGTAAGTCAAACTCATAGATGTTTACTGAGCGTGTGCAAAAGAGGCAGAACCAAAGAAACAGATCTCATTTCAAGACAAAGAAAATATTCAGGATTAGCTTTAAAAAAGCAAATGTACTAATCTTATTAGCATGTTTCTACATTTTATCTTAAAATCTGGCTACTAACAAATGATGCTCCCTGTCCACATTCCTCATTCTAAAGTTACTAAATAGAAAGAGACAATGACCAGCTTTAAAGAGACCAATTCAACAAAAACTTACAGGTCAACAAAGCGAAAGCAATTATTTTCTGACAGATAAAAATTTAGGCTAATGAAAACTTAATAGATCTGAGTGTATACATTCAAATAAAGGTGCAACCATTGGTGTGTCATCAAAAAAATAAGTAAAACCATCACAGGAGAAATCAAATAATACTGAGTATTTCCTACTGATTTTATTTTTCATCTATACTGGGGTGGTAGTTGTTTGCTCCAGGCTTTTGAACCCACAGCATGACTTGAACATTAATTGCTCTGGAGATTAAGTCATGGACAGAACAAAAGCCAGGTTTAAGAACTGGTGGTGGGCTTGGGCAGAAACCTTGGGCTGGAGAGAAGCAGAAATTGTGACTGAGTGAGCACTATTCTGTGCCCAGCTGGGCTGAGTACTTTACATTAAGTTATTGGATCTAAATATCTCAGCAGCCTTCTGAGACCACATCATCATCCTCCTTTCACAGCCAAGGAAACTGAAGCCCAGAGAGGTTCATTATCTCACCACTGTCCCAGTGGGCAAACAGCTGAGATGCGACTTCAGATATCTGACTCACTAAAGAAAGGAGTTCCCCCCAGGTGAACATATAAAAATTATATATATATTTCAGTAGAGTCCCTTGGACAGCAAAGAGATCAAACCAGTCAATCCTAAAGGACATCAACCCTGAATATTCATTGGAAGTACTGATGCTAAAGTTCCAATACTTTGGCCACCTGATGCAAAGAACTGACTCATTAGAAAAGACCCTGATGCTGGGAAAGATTGAAGGCAAGAGGAGAAGAGGGCGACAGAAGATGAGATGGTTGGATGGCATCAATGACTCAATGGACATGAGTTTGAGCAAACTCAGGGAGATAGTGAAGGACAGGGAAGCCTGGAGTGCTAAAGTCCATGGGGTGGCAAAGAGTCAGATACAAATAGTGATGGCACAGCAACAGTATATATATCTACATTTTGTAAACTTAACTCCTTTTTCTCCAAAAATGAGAAGATTCTGCTTGATAGAAGCTAGAGGGCAGGGGCAGGACCCAGCCCACGGAAAGGAACGCCCTCGGGAACGAGGCAGCTACCACGGCTGGATGAGCGGTGGGGTCTGCCGGGAAACTAGCGACCTGATCATCTCCAGCCACCCTAGCTGATTTCAGTTAGTTTCCTACCTCCAGGGAATGGAAAGTCACCAGTGCTGTGGGCGGCCACTGAAGCCAGGGTCCAACAGTCCTGGGCGCACTGGTGAGGATGACCTTTGCCTTTGGAACTGTGGGAAAGCTCAGAGACGCCGTGGCTCCCACCTTAACACAACAAGGGATGAGTCTACTGCTTCCTGTTTCGCCCTGTCACTCTACATGAAGACATTAAGAATTTTCAATTCTGAGGAAGAACTCCTCAAAAAAAAGAATAATAATATTTGGAAGAGACATTGACAGGAACCAGATTCGATGAAGAAAAGCATGTTTGTGAAATGAAAACAAGTAAACGAGAGCTATCATGCACATCGATAAGATAATTTGAAAAGCAAAATGGAGTAAAATAAAGACAACCAGATGTTTGGAAGCGCTGAGTGAATGTATGCCATGTAAATAAGCAGAACTCCTCCACCCGAGGATATTTAGAAACTCGGCAAGTGAAGAACCATTTAAATCCACCTCCATCAAACTGGGAGGTAGGAAAACTGGAGCTATAAGCCAGAGACCCAAGGTTTAGCACAATAGTTGGAACTTACGAGGAAGAAATGTAGCAATACTACAACTGAACTACCAAATTCCAAAGCGGTCGGTCTCAGAAAGAAGATGGAACCAGAAGACATGGCTTCAAAGAGCAAATTTTTCACCTCAGAGTGAGCTGGGTTCACCTGGGAGAGATGACTGACTGATATCAGGACTTCAGTGCAGCCTGAACTACTAACAACACTGAAAACTCCAGCTGCAATGGGGAGAACCTCCAGCCCAAGAGAAGGCACTGAAGTTCCTGGGACGCAACGCTCCGAAGACAATCCTCTCTCACTCAGGGACAGAGCACTGGGTAATAAGGATCACAGCTTCGCCTTTCCCAGGAGACACAAAGCTTTTATCTGAGGCAGCAATTCTCCAATCATGGAAAGATAATGAGAGAGTTACTCCTAATGACCAGCACAAACTTGCAGGAACATGACTCCTAAGCGAAAATTCCACAGGAGCTAATTCATGGGCATTACCACGTCGTCCTAAACCGAGTGAGGCGAGGCTTTAGAGAGACTAGGAGCAAGACTTCTGGGGTCAACAAAACCAAAACTGACTTTCTAAGAATTAATTCTGAAGACATTCATATACGATTCATATTGGATTCAATTCTGGAGATTCATATCTGCAAGATCTTCCCTACTTGCTCTCTAAGAAATGTGTATAACAAAGTGGACTTGGACTAAAAATTTGTTGAAATCTTTAGCCTTCAGTACAGCTTATATATTTTTATTATATATTTTAAGGTACAGTAGGTACAAATACATTGTCCCTTGAAAAACTACCTTTACCTTATACTATTCTTTCTTTCCAATCTGATGCCGTGATAGGTTATTTCCAGCTATAACATCTGTGTGCAAGAGTGGTATGCTACCAACCACCCAAAATCAACTCTCCTCTGTGACTGACCTTGCAACAGGATTCACTTAAGGTACAATCCGTCTTCATGGACAAATCACTGTCTATCAAACTGTAATTTATTTGATATATTTCAAAAAATTTGAAAAAATTTTTTACATTATTGGTCTTATGAAACCCAAGTGTTCTATGAAAGAAACTACAAAAATACCACCACCCTATTCACAACATACTCATTAAGCATACTTTTATGAACATAAGTACAACATTTCATAATCTTATATTTACTATGTAACACAATTCTAACTAAATTCAAACACTTTTTGATATCAGAGTCTTAGGTCTGGGGGGACAGCCTGGGGTAGAGCATTTGACAGCAGATTCTTAGGTCTTAGCTATCTCCTAAACATTGTGGGAGATTGCAAAGCATTTTTAATTAATGCATTTGGGATTTAAACTATTGTTTTTTGGATGAAAAAATAAACTGGCCTATTTTGCTTTAATAACCGAAAGATTTATCATAAGGTGTGTGTGTGTGCATGCTCAGCTGCTCACGTCGTGTGTGACTCTTTGCGACTTCATGGACTATAGCCCACTAGGCTCCTCTGTCCGTGGAATTCTCCAGGCAACAATATTGGAATGGGTTGCATTTTCTTCTCCAGGGGACCCAGGGATTGAAATCCTGTCTCCTACGCTGGCAGGTAGATTCTTTTACCACTGAGCTACCTGCTGCTGCTGCTGCTGCTGCTGCTACTAAGTCGCTTCAGTCGTGTCCAACTCTGTGTGACCCCATAGACAGCAGCCCTCCAGGCTCCTCTGTCCACAGGAGGCAAGAATATTGGAGTAGGTAGCCATTTCCTTCTCCAACGCATGCATGCATGCTAAATCGCTTCAGTCATGTCAGACTCTGTGTGACCCTATGGAGAGCAGCCCACCAGGCTCCTCTGCCCACGGGATTCCCTAGGCAAGAATACTGGAGTGGGTTGCCATTTCCTTCTCTGATTGGGAAGCCCCATATCATAAGGATTAATGGAAGAACTGGGGCTTCCCTGGTGGCTCAGAGGTTAAAGCGTTTGCCTCCAATGCGGGAGACCCAGGTTCGATCCCCAGGTCGGGAAGATCCCCTGGAGAAGGAAATGGTAACCCACTCCAGTACGGAACTAAAAAGCCTGAAATTGATGCAAGTAATAGGTTACTCTTGCGTTTTTAATGAGGGAGAATGGAAAAATAACGATCATTAAATCCGTTAAGGCTAGGCATTTAGTTTCAGCATGCTGTGGTGCCTGCTAAGTTGCCTCAGTCTTGTCCAACTTTGTGTGACCCCATGAATGTAGCCCACCAGGCTCCTCTGTCCATGGGATTCTCCAGGCAAGAACACTGGAATGGGCTGTCATTTCCCTCACCAGAGGATCTTCCTGACCCAAGGATTGAACCTGTGTCTCTTACGTATCCTGTACTGGGAGGCAGGTTTTTTTTTTTTTACCAAGAGTGACACCTGGAAGCCCCAATGCTGTGGTGAAGAGCTTCAATTTAACCATATTCCTCATGCTTTTGAGTATCTATGCTGAAACTTCAAATATATGGTAATGTTTATATATGTTTACATATAGTGAAGAATAACAAATCTTTTGACTTTACTTAGATGAAAGCCAATT
Source organism: Cephalophus harveyi (assembly GCA_006410635.1). Taxonomy (NCBI): domain Eukaryota; kingdom Metazoa; phylum Chordata; class Mammalia; order Artiodactyla; family Bovidae; genus Cephalophus; species Cephalophus harveyi. The sequence goes on along the minus strand of SJYT01000884.1, from coordinate 302,112 downwards.
AGGAGAGAGATTTCACTCTGGAAAGTAAAAACACCAAAACGTAGCTTAGTTGAATGGGGAAGGTAATTTTCAAAGCATAATCTTCCTACTTTCATGAACTTCTTAAAGGTTCACCTCTAAAGGCCTTAAGTTAAAATTAAAAAAAAAAAATTTTTAATGATAATTAAGGCTACCTACAACTCCAAGCTTCAGGAACCAGAGAATTTCTTGGAACTGAGAGGAGACTCACATCCACACCAGGGTAAATCTAATGGTTCAATTTTACCCCACCTTCCCCAGATCTCACAAACACAGACTGGGCTCAGAGACTCCACGAGCTAACAACAGAGGTTCCCTAGGATTACAGGGCAAGGGACAGTATCTCAAAAGGAACGCTGTGCTCTGCTCAGTCATGTCTGACTCTTTGCGACCCCATGGACTATAGCCCACCAGGCTACTGTGTCCATGGGATTTTTCAGGCAATACTGGAGTAGGTTGCCATGCCCTCCTCCAGGGGATCTTCCCGACTAGGGACTGAACTCATGTCTCCTGCACGGCAGGCAGATTCTTTACCACTGTGCCACGTGGGAAGCCCCTCAAAAAGAATGCTGTAAGTTAAGCCAACAGTTCTACAGTAACTTTATAATAACGTTGATAATAACAACATGGATCAAAAGGTTTTTTCTTTTTTTAAGGTAGAGAAGAACAACCCTATCCTTTGGAATTAAAGCAGAAACTGCAAGATCTTAACTATTAACACAGCAAAAAAGAAAGAAAGAAAAAGGCAATTATAACTCTTAGAAAATGCAAGGAAATGAAAAGCTCAGAATTATCTAAAAGAACCAGAAATTACACTCACATTTTCTTCTCTAAAGAGAGATATTCCTATTATGGATGATGGAAATTTCTATCTTTATCAAAAAGTGGGAAATCTGCCTTGGTCTGTTACATCTGAATTCAAGACAGTTTCAAGCTACTCACACAAATGAAATATATTAAGCACATAAAATACATAAGTATAAACAATTTATATGTTTTGATAAAGATTTTTAAGAAAGGTTCAGAGACAGAGTTGAAAATTATGAAGGTGTTACAGCAGAATATCTAACTTCAACTGACATGAATGGCTAGTAGCAAAAACTGCGCTGGGATTAATTCTGCACAGTGCGTGGTGACAATCCAGCCTATGTATGTACAATTACCACACATTGCTCTGTTTCCTGTGTAGCATCTGTTTCGTGTGACCACCTTAATCTCAAAACATGAGCAATGTCTATTACTAACCACAACTCTAATTGAGGAATATGAAGTTTATACTGGTATGCTCTGTTTTCCATAATAGCAATTGTCATGACTGGGGGAAAGATGTCTTCACTAAACCAATAAATAAAATCAGCAAAGAAAATGCATCAGTGAAGCGACCAAAATGTTACCCCACATATAGCTTAGAAATGTCTTCAAAACTCAACAGCAAGACCAATGATGTTCTTTCTGGGGTTTAACTTGGCATTGGGCTGATTACCCGGGGACTGGAGTTTCCTGCCAGATGAAGGACAAACATACCAACTGGGTATGGTCTGCTACTTGCTGCTGTTTGTTAAAAAACAATGCCGGATTGCAACATTCTTTGTCTCCCCCCACCAAATGCCTGACATTTCTGGCTTAAGACCTTTTGGGTCTAATAACTCACTCCATTTCTAACGACAGAGGTTTCTTTCATTGATGGATTTATTAAATAAATAAGCAGTTCATCGGTTTACAGAATGTGTTATTTCACACAATTTAATATGAAAGAACTGGCAGGTGGTACTGTAAGAACCATCAGTAGTAGGAACTGTTTCATAGATGACCAACTTAATCTACATCTGGAACACTGCCACCCTTTATGAGGTTTTTCCATGTAACACATTCAGAGTTTTAGTGATCGTCTACTCAGGGTGTTTATGAAATCCTTGTGCAACTTTCGGCATGACCTACCCACTGAACTATATTTTATGGGACTGTGTTAAAACTGCTGTGTATTCATCCGGACCACATTCTTTAAAGGAACTTCAAGCCAGGATCATGAGTGCAATTTATGAAATCACTCAGCAGCAGCTGGAGAATGTTTTCAATGAGGTGGAAAATCAGACTGAAGGTTGATCACCAAAAAATGGTGGCTATGTTGAAGTCTATAAATTTAAGCGGCAGAGTTAAAGTCTTATTCACACTGATTTAAGTAATTTTTTTTTCTGCCACAAATACAACAAAGATAAAGATTTAATGTTAACGTGGAAATTTTTTTTAAATACCCAATATGGTTATGATGTTATACATTTCTATTAGAAATTTTATTATTTTTCCCATGTCAGAAGACTAACAGCAACTCATTAGAAAATGTTTTACAGCATCTTAAAGAGCTAAAGTATATTTTAGAGATCATTGGTTCTCCAATTGACCTAGACCATATCTGTAAAAGTATACTATTTATAAAGATGCAATTTTATAAGCAAACCATTTCCTAATGGGTTGTGAAAGGAGAAAAATCAATGCAAGAGAGAGATTGGTTAACATGTTAGAATATGGCTGGATGCAACTTAGGAAACTGGATTTGATCCTGGAACAAAAAAAGGACATTAGGGGACAAACTGGTAAAATCCAGATAAAGTCTGTGATTTAGTTACCAGTTTTTACCAATGTTAATTCAGGGCTTCCCTGGTGGCTCGGTCAGTAAGGAGACTGCCGCAGTGCAGGAGACCTGGGTTCAGTCCCTGGGTTGGGAAGATCCACTGGAGAAGGAAACGGCAACCCACTCTAGTATTCTTGCCTGAAGAATCCCAAGGACAGAGGAGCCTGGTGGGCTACAGTCCATGGGGTTGAAGAGTCAGACAAATCCAATTTGTATCCACAGTTCAAATCCTTCTACCACACCTCTCCTGATTATGATATTTTTATCCCTAAGGCTTCTTTCATACATTCTAACAGACCATTAAGAAATATTCTGAATCACTAATCAAATAGTATACTTTAAACTTGGTCTAAGACGCCATTCCACAGAAGATAAATATTCTTTAAAAATTTTTTCCTGAGAAGTCTTTTTTATATTGGGCCAGTTGCTATGAGCCATGCAGGATGATGGTAATTCTGTTGTAGCGCTAGCATGGACTAAAACAAGTAGCTTATCAACAGGCAATTGAGCAGAATTCTGGGTTCAATTACTATGACCAAACTAAACACAGTACCTATGGGGCTTGACATAATACTCTAAAATGTAAAATGACATGACTCTCTTGGTTCCACCTCTATCAGTATCTCCAGAAGCAGTTTCTTCTCCTTTCACTTTTGTTGTTCCTGAGCTCAGCCCGATTCATCACTTCCTGATTAGATCATTGCAAATGGCTCCCCCAAAATCCTTCGTGTCTTGAACCTATTTCCTCTACAGACCATGTCCTATACGGCGACCATAATGCTGTCCTTAAAACATACTTGGGACTTCCCTGGTAGTCCCGGGGCTAAGACTCCACACTTCCGATGCATGGGGCCAGGGTTTGATCCCTGGTCAGAGAACTAGATTCCACAGGCTACAACTAAGACCTGAGGCATCCAAATAAATTAAAAACAAACAAAAACATGTATTTGATCATTTCACTCTATGCACACAGGAAGAAAAGACTAAGTGTTTGAAAATCAAAGTTCAACAACTTTAGTAAAAATATTCAGAGACCGAACGCCCTCTCCCACTGCTGCCCTTCATCTGGTCCCACCCACCTTTCAGGTAGCACTTCTCAATATATTTCATCATTTGCTCTGAAAAGCATCACCTTTCACTTATCTGCTTAACATTTTTTAAGTTTGGAACTGATTGCTTTCTCATCCAGTTTTGTTTTCAAGAGAAAATTCATGCTTGACAGGATGATAGTGGTCCCATCACTTCATGGCAAATAGGTGGGGAAACAATGGAAACAGTGACAGACTTTATTTTCTTGGGCTCCAAAATCAGTGCAGATGGTGACTACAGCCATGAAATTAAGACATGCTTGCCCCTTGGAAGAAAAGCTATGGCCAACCTAGACAGCACACTAAAAAGCAGAGACATTACATTGCCAACAAAAGTCTGCCTAGTCAAAGCTATGGTTTTTTTAGTAGTCGTGTATGGATATGAGAGTTGGACCATAAGGAAAGCTGACAGCTGAAGAACTGATGCTTTTGCATTGTGGTACTGGAGAAAACGCTTGAGAGTCCCTTGAAATGCAAGGAGATCAAGCCATTCAATTATAAAGGAAATCAGTCCTGAATATTCACTGGAAGGACTGATGTTGAAGCTCCAATACTTGGGCTACCTGATGCAAAGAACTGACTCATGGGAAAAGACCTTGATGCTGGGAAAGACTGAAAGCAGGAGAAGGGGACAACAGAGGATGAGATGGTTGGATGGCATCACTGACTCGATGGACATGAGCTTGAGCAAGCTCCGAGAGTTGGTGATGGACAGGGAAGCCTGGTGTCCTGCAGTCCACAGATCACAAAGACTCGGACACAACTGAGAGACTGAACTGAACTGAACTGAGGATGATAGCACATGTCTACTTTTTAAGCCAAATCATTCAGAACAGGTCACTCAGCTCTGATCAGGACTGGAGGAGGAGAGAGACTGACATTCAGTGCACCTCTGAAGAGGTCAAATATGACAACGTAGGCAATTTTTTTCTCTATAACAGGAATGAACTAGCTGAGTATGGATGCCATTAAAAATGAGTAGGTCTAAACGTAGAGAAAGGAAAAGAAGTTGGGATGAGACAAGATCATCTGCTTAGCAAGAGGGCCAGGAGAAAGCTCAAGAAGAGGTGAATCAGTCCATCAGTCTCTGTGGGCACATTAGCTTAGTGGTTCTAACCTTGGCTGAACACTGGAATCACCTGGGAAGTGTCTCACCAAGTGAAATGTACTCTAGGACAATCATATCAGAACCTTTAAAGGCGGAATGCCAGTGGGAGCGTTCCTTCCTCTGCAGTTTTTTGGAAGAGTTCCAGAAGGATAGGTGTTAACTCTTCTCTAAATATTTGATTCAGTTCACTGTGAAATCATCTGGTTCTGGACTTTTGTTGCTGGAGACCATATGGCCGAGTAATCCCAATCCTGGGCATATATCCAGAGAAAACTAAAATGCATGCCAATGTTCATTGCAGCATTCTTTACAATACCCAAGACAGGGAGGCAACCTAAATGTCCACTGACAGGTGAATGGATAAAGACGTCGTGGTACATATATATACAATGGAATATTACTCAGCCATATAAAAGAATGCCATCTGCAGCAACATGGACGGACCCAGAGATGATCATACTAAGAGAAGGAGGTCAGACAGAGACGAATACTATATGATAGCACGTATATGTAGAATCTAATTAAAAGTGATACAAATAAACTTATCTATAAAACAGAAACAGAGCCACAATTGTAGAAAATAGACTAACAGTTATCAGAGGAAAATGGAGGAGGGATAAACTGGGAGACTGAGACTGACATATACACACTGCTATACATAAAACAGATGACGAGGAAGGACCCACTGTATCACACAGGGAACTCTACTCAAGACTCTGTGATGACCGACATGGGGAAAGAATCTAAAAAAGAGTGGATATATGTGTATGTATAACTGATTCACTTTGCTGCACATCTGAAATTAACACTGTAAATCAACCATATTCTAATAAAAAAGAACATTTATCTTCAAAAAAAACCCCACTCTTTATGGGTGGAACCAAGACAGTGGTACGTTTAAGAACATCTTCAGGTAACTCCAGCATATAGTCAAGGTTGACATATACTCTGTTAACACAAAGCTGATGAGAAAGGACCAAAAAACAGAGATGACATTTCAGATGATTAGAAAGCAACAATGCATTATACACATACACATGGCTAGAATTTTCTTCCAGTACTCTTAGTAGCCTGAGAGTGGGGGCAGATAAAAGGAAAGGTTGACTTTATCCAGAGCTGAAAACAAACAGAGATCAAAATAATTGGGAGACTTAATCTCACAAGACTGCAGTGATTGACCACAGGGTTCAAGCTAGATAAGAAGTCAGGAAGTCACTGAAGCAAAGCTTTCAACCAGTTAGATGAGCAAGCAGGAACAGTGGCATGAAACAGGGACAACACAACATCAAAAAATAATTCCTGGGTTTAAGATTTAAGATTTCTGAGGATACATCACTCTGAGTGATCATATAATCGAGAGCAAGGCCACAATAGAGAACTACTGGAGTAGAAAAGGAAGGTCATCAGCATAAAAACTCTTTGGAGGACAAGGGACTGAGGTGAGGGTGTTACCTGGGGCCTCACCATGACCATTAGACTTACCTAAGAGAGGCAATGGCCCCCCACTCCAGTACTCTTGCCTGGAGGATCCCATGGATGGAGGAGCCTGGTGGGCTGCAGCCCACGGGGTCGCTGAGAGTCAGACACAACTGGGCGACTTCCCTTTCACTTTTCACTTTCATGCATTGGAGAAGGAAATGGCAACCCACTCCAGTGTTCTTGCCTGGAGAATCCCAGGGACGAGGGAGCCTGGTGAGCTGCCATCTATGGGGTCGCACAGAGTTGGACACGACTGACGCGACTTAGCAGCAGCAGCAGCAGTGCATTTGATACCACCCTTATGGCAGAAAGCCAAGAGCTGAAGAGCCTCTTGATGAAGGTGAAAGAGGAGAGTGAAAAAGCTGACTTAAAACTCAGCATTCAAAAAACAAAGATCATGGCATCCAGTCCCATCACTTAATGGCATATAGATGGGGAAACAATAGAAACAGTAAAAGACTTTATTTTCTTGGGCTCCAAAAATCACTGAGGATGGTGATTGCAGCCATGAAATTAAAAGACGCTTGCTCCTTGGAAGAGAAGCTATGACCAACCTAGACAGCATATTAAAAAGCAGAGACGTTACTTTGCAACAAAGGTCCACATAGTCAAAGCTATGGTTTTTCCAGTTGTCATGTATGGATGTAAGAGTTGCACCATAACAAAGGCTGAGTGTCAAAGAATTGATGTTTTTGAACTGTGGTGTTGGAGAAGACTCTTGAGAGTCCTTTGGACTGCAAGGAGATCAAACCAGTCAATCCTAAAGGAAATGAACTGTATATATACATTGGAAGGACTGATGCTGAAGCTCTAATACTTTGGCCAAACCTGATGCGATAAGCCAACTCACTGGAAAAGACCCTGATGCTGGGAAAGACTGAAGGCAGAGGAGAAGGGGACAAAAGAGGACAAGATGGTTGAATGGCATCAGCGACTTGATGGACATGACTTTGAGCAAACTCCGGGAGTTGGTGGAGGACAGGGAAGCCTGGCGTGCTGCGTCCATGGGGTTGCAAAGAGTCAGACACGACTGAGTGACGGAACAACACAGTCTAGAACCCTCCCCAATCAGCTGACCTGTACACATGTTTTCACCTTCTTTGAGGGAAGACTTCCTCAAACTTCCTCATGTGGTCATCTGTACAGTACTTATTGATGCTATAGTTTTATATTTAATCAGCTGATCATACAATTAACATTTATCTCTCCAACTGCACTGTCCCTTCTGTGAGGGCACAGCCTGTTTTCTATCATAATCACCATTTATTCCTAATGCCTAGCACTGTGGATGCTGTCTATTGAATTAGTAAGTGAATAAATATACGAATGAATACATTAATGAACATAGTGAAAAAGTCGATGGGATTTTGATACTATTCTTATATAGCCTGAAATATCATTTTTCAAGGGCTTCGTATATGCCATATATGGCTACTCATTTCATCCATGCATCAACCTCAAAGATAGGTTTTATCACCTCAGTTTTATAAATAAGGAGATCAACCCTCAAAGAGATTAAATGACTTACCTCCTGTCCCCACCAGAGCCAAAATATTCTTAGGGAGAGGTACTCTATCTGCATGTAGAGCTGACCTTAGGGGTGGATACCTTCAGTTCAGGCCAAATTATTCTTAAAAAAAAGCAACTTCAGATGTGCACACATATCTGACTATGTATTGGTCTGACTGGCTTCGAGCTGGTGCTCTTCACCCTGACATTTTATAATAGAATAAAGGCCCTGAGAGCTGGACACTGGGTCGACAGAACAGAACAGATTTCAATGGAGAGCTCGATAAAAATCACGGTGAGGACAGTAGCCAAAATGCCGGTGGGCAGTCACAGAAGATCAGAGAGAGGAGGAAGCAGCGGCACCGAAGGCTGATTCACTCTCTGCAGAGACCTTCCCTGAAGTGGAGGGGGTTTTTCATTCCAGGGGAGACCAGTTCCTGCTAATGATAAAAGTCTTCCTTATCCTCTGGGAAAAAATTCCTACATTGACATTTAGTACTTAGATACATGGGGCTTCCCAGGTAGCGCTAATGGTAAAGAACCCGTCTACCAACGCAGGAGACGTAAGATACGCAACTTTGACCCCTGGGTCAGGAAGATCCCCTGGAAGAGGTCATGGCAGCCCACTCCAGGATTTTTGTCTGGAGAATCCCATGGACAGAGGAGCCTGGAGGACTACAGTTGCAGAGTCCAACACAACCCAAGCGACTTAGCACACACACACGTTCAAATACATGAGCATCTTTTTAAGGAAAAGCTGGGTTCTAACGACAGGAAGCCCTATGGCTCACAGTCCTCCACAAGCAGAGTGGTTGTTACCTGGGAACACTACTTGACTGTCTCCTTGACCTTGCAAACAGAATCCCAGCTTGCCACAATGGCAGGTTCAAAGCACATGAATCTCTCTATACACGCAGAATACATGAGAAAAGAACTTTCACATTTTTCTTCTATCTACTTTTGATCAAAAATCTACATAAGAGAAGAGCTATCCATATGCTATCTTAGTTTCCTAGAGCTGCCATTAAAAAAGTGCCACAAACTTAGTGGGTTAAAATAATGGAAATTTATTCTCTAACAAGAATCCGCCTGCCAGTGCAGGAGATATGGGTGTGATCCCTGGATCAGGAAGATCCCCTGCAGAAGGAGGTGGCAATCCACTCCAGTATTCTTGCCTGGAGAATTCCATGGACAGAGGAGCATAGTGAGCTATAGTCCGTTGGGTTGCAAAGAGTTGGCCAAGACCGAGCGTGCACACACACACACTTCTCAAACAGTTCTGGAAGTTTGAGGTCTGAAATCAAGAGTCAACAGGGCCCTGCTCTCTCTGGAGTCTCTAGGGAATGACCCTGTCTTTCTTCTTCCCAGCTTAGAGTGGTTGTTGGCAATCCCTTGGGGTTCCTGCATTGCTCGAATCTCTGCCTTCATCATCACATGACGTTTTCCTCTCTGTTTCTCTGTCTTCAGATGTCCCTCTTTTTTTTTTTAAGGACACCGGTCACTGGAGGAAGGCTCACTCTAATGAGTATGAGCTCATCTTAACTTGATAGCTTGATTACATCAGCAAAGACTCAATTTTCAAATCAGATCTCATTCAGAGATACCAGACGTTAGGTTGTATCTTTTGGGGGGACACTAGAGTCAGACTTTATTTTGGGGGGCTCCAAAATCACTGCAGATGGTGATTGCAGCCATGAAATTAAATGACGCTTACTCCTTGGAAGAAAAGTTATGAGCAACCTAGATAGCATATTCAAAAGCAGAGACATTACTTTGCCGACTAAGGTCCATCTAGTCAAGGCTATGGTTTTTCCTGTGGTCATGTATGGATGTGAGAGTTGGACTGTGAAGAAGGCTGAGTGCCAAAGAATTGATGCTTTTGAATTGTGGTGTTGGAGAAGACTCTTGAGAGTCCCTTGGACTGCAAGGAGATCCAACCAGTCCATTCTAAAGGAGATCAGCCCTGGGATTTCTTTGGAAGGAATGATGCTAAAGCTGAAACTCCAGTACTTTAGCCACCTCATGCAAAGAGTTGACTCATTGGAAAAGACTCTGATGCTGGGAGGGTTTGAGGGCAGGAGGAGAAGAGGACGACAGAGGATGAGATGGCTGGATGGCATCACAGACTCGATGTACGTGAGTCTGAGTGAACTCTGGGAGTTGGTGATGGACAGGGAGGCCTGGCGTGCTGCGATTCATGGGGTCGCAAAGAGTCGGACACGACTGAGCGACTGAACTGAATTGAACTGAACTGAACTGAGTCAAGCCACAACATATGCTAACCATTAGTTCTTTCAGAGTTTAAATGCTTCTTTTCCACAAATGGAGATTACTAGAAGGCAGCATACCTGCACCCAATCCACCCAATTTATTTTACTGAAGGCTTTTAGTCCTTCGGTAAAATTTCCTTTATTTATATCAAAAGTTTAAATAAATACATGAAAAATATTAGCAGCTTCTACAAAATCACAACTGAACACAACACACATTATATTTTTTCAAAAAACCTTTTAACAATTACCATGAGAACAGTCTATTTCTCCTGATGACAATGAAGAGTTTTCTTTTATTCGCAAGTTAGGAAGCTTAGCAGTCTGCATTCTAGCGGTCTGCTTATAATCGGTGTGTGTATGTGCTTACTCGCTCAGTCATGTCAGAATACTACTATAGTCTGGGGCAGTATTTCTCAAATGTTGGTGTGTCAAAAACCACTGGGTGAGAGGGTTAGGGAGGGAGCTGAATAAAACCCCAGGTGCCTGGACCCCACTCCAAACCAACAAAATCAGAACTCGTGGGGCTGAGACTCAGGCATATGTGCTGGTGACAAGCGTCCAGAGCGAATCTGATGAACACTAATCTTGAGTACTACCAGGCAGGGCTTTCACACTCCCTTTCCCCCTTTATTCTCAGGGGTGAGTTCCTGTCCTTTATTGCAAGCTATTATAGATCCTATGTTTGCATTTAAATTTAAGATTAACAAGCAATTTCTAAGCATTCTACTTGTGACTACTCATTTGAAATGGTACGTATGACTGCATTTTAGGTCCTGCAGCACTTTTTCCCCCAAAGATGACATATATTCTCGAACAGATGGCTCTGTCTATTTCATCCTTGCCATGTCCCTCTGTGGTACACTGGAGGAAGAAACTGTTTCTCCATTCAAAGATGAAAAATAAAGGCTCAGGTCCAAGTCAAACTGAGTATTTATTAAACACCTTTAGTATGCAAGATACTGTTAAATGTCACCTCATCAGGACACACTAGGACGCTTGGGAGGCGGATCCCTGAATCCAGAGAGGTTAGTGAAGCACTAGAGCACTTCTTCGGAGAAGGCAATGGCCCCCCACTCCAGTACTCTTGCCTGGAGAATCCCATGGACGGAGGAGCCTGGTAGGCTGCAGTCCATGGGTCGCTAAGAGTCAGACACGACTGAGCGACTTCACTTTCACTTTTCACTTTCATGCATTGGAGAAGAAAACGGCAACCCACTCCAGTGTTCTTCCCTGGGGAATCCCAGGGACGGGAGAGCCTGATGGGCTGCCGTCTATGGGGTCGCACAGTGTCGGACACGACTGACACGACTTAGCAGCAGCAGCAGAGCACTTCCTAGCCCACTGATTCACCATCTCCTGTTTGCACAGAATTAAACAGTCTAGACAGCTTAATTACTTTAATTGATCAGTATAAGTTGTCATGAACAATTCTGAAAAGGAGCTCCAAGTTCAAGTACTTTCTTCTTTCCACATTATTTTTCTCATCTTCATTGCATATGTAAAAATTAACTAAAACCTCTCAATTTGAAGATAATAAGGCATTATAAGGTACTACAGTCACTAAAGGAAAAAAAAAATATATATATATATATTAGTTCCTACGGCCATCTATAATTGAAGCTATCTGAAAAAACCCTAGAGTTGGTTTGAAGTCTTTTGTGAAATCCCTTGTGAGACTCAACTGTTGACTGTGGTTAGAATACATTCAAAAGTATAATCAGATTGCGTCACCACCATCACCTGCTGGAGGCGCGCTGAAGGCACATGTGCTTGGGAGGCTAAAGCTGGTTCATTGTACTACACTCTCATGTGGGCTTGCCAGAGAGATTAGTCACCATTTTGCAGCTGGTTTCAAATTCAGTTGCTGCGATACAAGTGCAGATGCAATGGCTTACCCTAATTATGTTGCTCCAGTTTAATCTTTCCATTTGTAGTACACATACTATCTACTGGATCAAATTCAAGACTCTGAAAATTGGTTTCAAACAGAAGAGACTTCAAAATTACACATTTGTGACCCTCCCCTCCAGCTTGCTAATCACATTGCATCACTGTATCTTTTGGATCCTCTGAATCCATCCCAAAGGTGTTTTTAGCTAAGCCATTACTGAATCTCGCTAGCAAAAAGGCAGGAAAAACTCTTCTTAAGAAACATTTGTTTTAATAAAAGTTATGTTATCTCCAAAGACACTCTTTGACGTTAAAAAGTTCTTTCCACTTTCTCTCTGCTTGGAACTAACATACTGGCAAATCCTAAGGTAGTTCATCTTAATCAGTGGTTTATAAACTTGACTGATAATCAAAGACACCCTACAAGATTTAGGGGAAAAACAGATTTCTCGGCTTCATCAACCTACTGAGTCATGACTTAAAGAGAGTTAAAATTATCTATAAGCTAAATAAAGCTTATGCTGGTACTGCTTCTGAGAATCATATTGAAAGAAAGAGATGAACAAGCTTCTGCCTATTTCAGGCAGGTCTTTTTGCTGCTTGTTACCATCCATTACTAATAAATGCCTTGTGTCAAGAATAATATCTAAACACAATATAAATAAACTAGAAATTTGGGAGTAACATTTACACACTATTACATATATAAAACAGATAAACAAGGGCCTACCCTATAGAGCAGAGAACTGTACTATTTCCTACTGAATATAATAATCGAAATGGAAAAAGAATCTGAAAAAGTACACACACACACACACACACACATATATATAAATGCATGTATAACTGAACCACTTTGCTGTACACCTGAAACTGACAGGTTGTAAATCAACTATACTTCAATTTAAAAAATTAAAGAGTAAAGAATATCTATACAAAGAAATGAGGTCAATTGGAACCTTCAAAACAAAATATTAATAAAATACTAGAATCATTAGATCCACAGAAGATAATCAGACAAGAGGCACCAAGAGGATATTTCTGGAAAGTGAACAATAATGATGAGGAATAAAACACCTGTTTCCAAATAGTCTTAATTTCCTAGACATCTATTTCACTTTGCTGGATACATATAGTTTTTTCATCAAGGTAACTTAAAAGTATGACTTTGAAGGTATACATTTTAAATTTTAGACTATTCATTTCTACTCTTCTGTTTCTTAGTAATTCATTCATTTCACACTAGCACTGTGAAGGAAGTGCTAAATAAGAATAAACAAATTATGTGCACACCATGGGTACCATACCACATAGGACATTATTAAAAAATTAAAATAGTTTTATGATTAAAATAAAGTGTAAGAAATTCGGATCAATGTATTTCAAAATCCATTAGGGGGCTTTCCAGCTAAGGAAGTGCTAAATAAGAATAAACAAATTATGTGCACACCATGGGTACCATACCACATAGGACATTATTAAAAAATTAAAATAGTTTTATGATTAAAATAAAGTGTAAGAAATTCGGATCAATGTATTTCAAAATCCATTAGGGGGCTTTCCAGCTGGCTAGTAAAGAACCCGTCTGCCAATGCAGGAGACTCTGGTTCAATCCCTGGGTCAGGAGGATTCCCCTGGAGAAGGAAATGGCAACTCACTCTAATATTTTTGCCTGGAGAATCCATGGACAGAGAAGCCTGGCGGGCTGCAGTCCATGGGATGGCAAAAGAGTCAGACAAGACCTAGTAACTAAAACAACAAAATACTATTAGGGATAAAGATAATACACTCAAGTTAGAATGAACACATTATTTGGAAAAATCACTCAAGTTCCACATATTTCTCTTCCCCAAATGAATGATGCCAGTTTTACTTCATTATTTGATCTAAAATTTATAATTATGCAAAAATATGAAGTTATTAATAAATGTTCTGCTACAACAGGTTAGTCAACACACTGCTTAAGTAATGAAACAAGGTTAATTCTAAAAACTGGATTTCCCCAAAGACTAAAAGCTATACAACTATGCTAAATAGAACCTACAGTACTTTTAGTTCCTCTGCTTAATTTTCTAAAATTAAACCATTAAACACGTTTAATGAATACAGTTTTCCTGAACAGACTTTCATATGAATGAAAAATGTTAATCTGACAATTATTTATGACCAGCTATAAATTTATGCATACATAGAAGTGGTGGAATTTAAACAAAATCCTAAGGTCAAAATTTTAATTCACCCTCTCATCTAGATCACAGTTCCTGATCCATACAATTACAAATTAATATACAAATGTTATTTAACATTTTATTTGTTCAAAATGTAAATTATTTTACAAACACATCATATTGTCTATATTCTTTTGGAACTATTTCATTTAATAAAAATCTAGATAAATAGGAAATCATTTTTAAAAAAGCACACTTTAGATATTACATTTTACTTTAAAGTAAGTAAATAATGCCCATTTAGTAAAGTGGATAATTTGAATTTCTTTAGAAGAAATACAATTTTCCTGGCACTGATCCTTCCTATATATTAATACTGAATGCAACATAGAACTATGTCTAGGGTCTCTCTATGATATGAGTAATTTTTGGCTATGGATTGCTCGTATATCCTCCTCATCACCATATTGAATCCACCCTTTTCTGTCACAACCTATATGGTTTCTGCATCATCCACAATTTTATCTAAAAAAACTCTGTGACAATCAGTCTCTTACCAATTGACAAAAGTCTTCAATTTGAGATAATTAAAAACATACACACAGCAACAACAAACTATGTCCTTCAGAATTTCCTTGTAATTCAGGATATTATTAGGTTACAGTCTTCACCAAGGTTCTGGAAATGCTTAAATGGAAATTTCGCCTTCTATCACTATACTATTTCTCAAATGTTTGATGTCACCTAGTTTATATGACTGCTTACTCCGTTTTATACTTTTTTCAAAATTCTTTTTACCATATATACTCTTTAAACAATCCAAAAATCTGATTCAAAGGTCAGAGCGAGAACATTACATTCAATGGCAAAACTATGGTTTTTAGGTCACTTTCTCTAAGGTCCTCCCCAGGACAGGGATGAGAAGTAACTTAATGTGTCATTTCAGGTAAGTTTATTTATAAGTGTTTCTATGCCAACGGTACATATTAATGGGGAAAATTCTATAACTAATTTAGAATCCATCTGGCTGAAAAACTAAAAAAAAAGTATAATGTGTATTTTTCTAAAGTTTTAGCATTTGTGAATTTGCCTATAAAAGGAAGCTTTAGCTTGTTAATTCTAGTTGTACTGCTGCCTACAGCAACTGTAATTCCCTTTCAATTTTTTTTACTCTATTGCCGCATGCTCCGTTTTTTTGTATCATTTCGGAGAACGATTTCAACTATTTGGTACAATGAGCCTGCAATAAAACTGCCCTTATCAATAAGAAGAAAAATCATGTGTAAGGTTTTGAACAACAGGTTGATTAGAAGAAAATTTCTCCATGCAAGTGCACCCCAACAGCTGACTTCTCCCCCGCTTTCAAGCATCTGGTAGTTGACTTAACCTTCCCACAGGAGGAAGATTGGAAGCCAAGGCCTTTCTTTGCAAAAGAGCCACACGTTCGAGTTCTGAGACTTCCTTAGTAAGCCCATCATACAATTCAGTACACACAGTATCCAATTGTTTTTAAGCAGATGAGAACTTAAGAGACATTTGCAAATCAGTCTGATATAGATTCCTAGACTCTGGTAACTCGGCCACACCTAAGTTGACAGTTTCTTTTTTTTTTTTTTATTTTAGCAATTAAACTATAATAATTGTTTTCAAAATATTTAGCAGTGTTTTTGTAGAAATAATTACTCCTTTTTTATACTCACATATTTTTAATTCAATTGTACAACTGTAGTAACAAACACACATATTTAGGAGCAAAGAGGGTTACATTTGGACAGGACACCACTCTGAAGGAGTGATGAAGAAGAAATGAAAAATCATTTCTGAGTTTACAAATCTTTGTCAAGGATCAAGCCTATATTTCCAATTCTTATTTCAAAGATATACTTGTATCACAATTTTTGAAATAAAGTTTTCCAAAGAAATCTGGCAAGTACTGATCTTTTTTGACTTATGATGGGGTTATGGCCCAACAAACCCCTTGCAAATTGAGAATATCATTAAGTCAGAAACACATTTATAATACATCTAACCTACTGAACATCACAGCTTAGCCCAGCCTGCCTTAAATGTGCTCAGTACACATTCAGCCTATAGTTGGGCAAAATCACCTAACACAAAGCCTGCTTTATAATAAAGTACTGAATTTCTCATATAATTTATTAAATACTATACTAAAGTGAAAAGCAGACTGGCTATATGAACACAGGATGGCTGTACGTGGTTGTTCACCCTCATGATCACATTGCTGACTGGAAGCTGAACTGCTCACAGTTGCCCAGGATCAAGGAAGAGTATCATGTTGCAGTTCTTAGCCCAAGAAAAGGCAAAAATTCAAAACCTGAAGTTCTGTTTCTACTGACTGCCTATCACTTCCACACCATTGTAAAGTCTAAAAATCCTGTTAGGGACTGAATCTGTGTATGATAAGAAAAGTCAACAATGGAATTTTTAAATATAATTTTTACATAGTGAAACAAAACTCATTTTTCAAATAAGTTATGAATGCAATTTTTTCCATCTGGATACAGATAATATTGTTTCATTAATAATTAAAACTGACAATCTGAACTCTATCAGTTTAAACTAAAATAACTAATGCTGACCACCCACAAAACTATAAGCAGAGAAGGAGAACCTGGAAATGCTAACATAAACAGGTAAAAAATAATTTCCAGTTTAACTGGATTACTGCTTTTTCTTTAACGACAACAAGAACTTTCATCTAATGTGTTACTTCAATGAATCAACAATGAAGATGGAAAGAATTTAAACAATAAAGTTAAGAATCCCCGAATGGAATTTCTAGCAGCATTTATATAACAGGCATATTTAACTCCAGGCTTCACTGAACCACAAGGACTCACTCAAGCAGCCAGCCCACAACTGTATAAGGCTGTTCTGAAGACAGAACAATACCAAATAGGTCACTGTGCTCTGAAATCCTTGAAGCACCAAACGTATTAGGCATTCTTACTAATACATATTAATTCTAATGTAAACCTTCTTCATTAAAGATCTCATACTTTCTATTCCCAGGATTTTCCTAAATTCTTAAAGACCAATGATAACTTTCTGAAAAGTATTCTAAGTAGTATTTCAATAAATGTGGGTTCAATAAAATATTCACTTTTGTAAACTCCTCCATGACAAAAGGAGTTTTCAGCCAAGCAGAAGATATTAAGAAGAGGTGGCAAGAATACACAGAAGAACTGTACAAAAAGGATCTTTACGACCCTGATA
This sequence comes from Cephalophus harveyi, assembly GCA_006410635.1. Lineage (NCBI taxonomy): Eukaryota > Metazoa > Chordata > Mammalia > Artiodactyla > Bovidae > Cephalophus > Cephalophus harveyi. The sequence continues at coordinate 284,710 of SJYT01000884.1, read as the reverse complement.
ATCACGATGGTGTGATCGCTCATCTAGAGCCAGACATCCTGGAATGTGAAGTCAAGTGGGCCTTGGAAAGCATCACTACGAACAAGGCCAGTGGAGGTGATAGAATTCCAGTGGAGCTATTTCAAATCCTAAAAGATGATGCTGTGAAAGTGCTGCACTCAATGTGCCAGCAAATTTGGAAAACTCAGCAGGGACCACAGTAAAGGTTTTTTTGAAAACTACAATTCTTTGATGAACAAAATCAAAGACATAAATAAATAGAAAGATCTCTAATGTTCATGGATTGGAAGAATTAATATCGTTAAAATGTCAGCACTATAGAAAGACATCCATAGGTTCTGTGCAAGCCTTACCAAGACTCCAATGGCATTTTTTTTTTTTTTAACAGCAGTGTGAGAAACTTTTACAATTTAAATAGAACCAATATTTCTGAATAGTCAAAGAAATCATGAGAAAAAAAAAAGAATACAAGAAGCATCATGCTTCCTGATTTCAAGCTATACTATAAAAACAGTTTGGTACTATACAAAGCAGTTTGGTACTGGCATTTAAAAGCAAGAATAAAACTGACCAATGGAATGGAATTGACAGCACAGAAATAATCCAAAGCATATATGGTCAACTGATATTAATATTCTACAAGGAAGTCAAAAATATTCAATAGATAAAAGTTAGTCTTTTCTATAAATGGTGCTGGGATATTTGAATATTTATATACAAAAGAATGAAACTAGACCCATTATTCACATCACTCACAAAAATTACCTCCAAATCAATTAAAGACTTAAATGTTAGACCTTAAATCATGAAACTTCTATAAGAAAACATAAGAATAAACCTCTTTAATATGGGTCTTGGTAATGATATTTTAGATGTGACACCTTAAAGTATAACAACACAGTAAAAAACAAACAGTAGGACTACAACAAAGTAAGACCTTTCTGTGCAAAACAAAAGAATCAACAAAGTGAAAATAATTATGAAATGGGGGGAAAATTAGCATTTATCTGATAAGGGGTTAATGTCCAAAATATATGAAATCTCATGCAACTCAAACGACAACAGCAAAATAACACAATTGAAAAATGGGCAAAGGATCTGTATAGACATTTCTCCAAAGAAAATGTACAAAAGGTCAATGGGAACATAACAAAGATGCTCAACATTGTTTGTCATTAGGGAAATCTAAATTAAACCACAATGACGTATCATCTCAAGCCTTTTGAGATGGCTGTCATCAAAAAGACAGGAGATTTATATGGACAAAAGGAAATTCATGGGCATTGTAGGTAGCACTGTAAATAGGTGTAGCTACAATGGAAAGCAATAAAGAGAAAAAACATTTAAGAGACAATTAAGAAATAGATGGGGAAACAGTGGAAACAGTGTCAGACTTTATTTTTGGGGGCTCCAAAAATCACTGCAGATGGTGACTGCACCCATGAAATTAAAAGACGCCTACTCCTTGGAAGAAAGGTAAAGACCAACCTAGATAGCATATTGAAAAGCAGAGACATTACTTTGCCAACAAAGATCTGTCTAGTCAAGGCTATGGTTTTTCCTGTGGTCATGTATGGATGTGAGAGTTGGACTGTGAAGAAGGCTGAGCACCGAAGAATTGATGCTTTTGAACTGTGGTGTTGGAGAAGACTCTTGAGAGTCCCTTGGACTGCAAGGAGATCCAACCAGTCCATTCTGAAGAAGATCAGCCCTGGGATTTCTTTGGAAGGAATGATGCTAAAGCTGNAAGAATTGATGCTTTTGAACTGTGGTGTTGGAGAAGACTCTTGAGAGTCCCTTGGACTGCAAGGAGATCCAACCAGTCCATCCTAAAGGAGGTCAGCCCTGGGTGTTCTTTGGAAGGAATGATGCCAAAGCTGAAACTCCAGTACTTTGGCCACCTCACGTGAAGAGTTGACTCATTGGAAAAGACTCTGATGCTGGGAGGGAATGGGGGCAGGAGGAAAAGGGGATGACCGAGGATGAGATGGCTGGATGGCATCACTGACTTGATGGACGTGGGTTTGAGTGAACTCCGGGAGACCAGGAGATGGTGATGGACAGGGAGGCCTAGCCTGTTGTGATTCATGGGGTCGCAAAGAGTCACACACGACTGAGCGACTGAACTGAACTGAACTGAAAGAACAACTAAGAGAATAACTCTTGAGTTTTCTTCATAAGAATTTTTTCCTTATTTCTTTTAAAATTTCTTTTCTTTTTATTGTATCTATATGAGATGAATGTCAGCTGAAGCTACTATGGTAATCATTTCACAATATATGTAAATCAAACCATAATACTCTATGTTTTAAATTTTTACAATGATATATGACAACTATTTCTCCTGTCTCTTATACACATCTCAGGTGGCTCAGTGGTAAAGAATCTGCCTGTATCAGCCCTGGGATTTCTTTGGAAGGAATGATGCTAAAGCTGAAACTCCAGTACTTTGGCCACCTCATGCGAAGAGTTGACTCATTGGAAAAGACTCTGATGCTGGGAGGGATTGGGGGCAGGAGGAGAAGGCGGCGACCAAGGATGAGATGGCTGGATGGCATCACTGACTCGATGGACGTGAGTCTGAGTGAACTCCGGGAGTGGTGATGGACAGGGAGGCCTGGTGTGCTGCGATTCATGGGGTCGCAAAGAGTCGGACACGACTGAGCAACTGAACTGAACTGAACTGAACTGAAGCCAATCTAGGAAACGTTAAAAACTAGGACTCTAAATTAGATATTTTCTAGACACAGTAATATATTAAAGACTAAAACACTCTTATGAAATGTTCTCAATCATTTTAAGCCAAGCATTTCCCATACTTAATTTAAACATGATTCTCCTTTATTACCAACTACTAACATCTAAAAAAATTAGTAAATGCTAATGTTTCCAATTTAACTTAAATACTAAGTTGTCTCTTATTCTGTCCTAACATGAAAATTTTACAACAATTTTACATTTTGTGATCCTTTGTCTTCCATGTTATACATAACATGCTCTCATTGCTAATTCTGGGTAAACTTATATTAAGCTACATGGTGAACAACCAGAATGGAGTCATCTAAAAACCAATTAAATAAACACAAGACGGTAATGCTCAAGTGTCTGAAAGAAATGAAAACCAAACACGTCAAAATTAATAGTATTCATAACAGTAAAAGTTTTCATACAAAATATTTGAGAAAGGTCACAAAAATGTTAACAGAGGATTATGAAACTAAAACAACACAAAACAACTACTGTGTCCTTGTGTTAAAAACTAATAATTTTTACCTTGAAATGGAAGTATGCAAGATAACAAACGTGGCCAGGACTTACAAAGCTTGAGATGCTGAAAACATAGCTTTTGTAACATAAATGTGGGTTCAGCAAAATATTCACTTTTGTAATAGTGAATACAATAGTGAATCTATTGTGAATTGAATAATGAATACAATAGGGAATCTGAAAACAGCAGATTTTCCTAACAACTGCCCATTTTCTAAAGTACAATGAATGTAAGTAGAGTGTAGAAATCTACCAAAACAGAATTTATTTTCAAAAAACTTAAAAATTATCTCTCACCTACAAATATTCCAATAATGTTATGTACTAGGTCCATCTAGTCAAAGCTATAGTTTTTCCAGTAGTCATGTGTGGATGTGAGAGTTGGACTATAAAGAAAGGTGAGTGCTGAAGAACTGATGCTTTTGAACTGCTTTTGAAGACTCTTGAGAGTCCCTTGGACTGCAAGGGAATCCAACCAGTCCATCCTAAAGGAGATCAGTCCTGAATATCCATTGGAAGGACTGATGCTGAAGTTGAAACTCCAATACTTTGGCCACTTCATGCAAAGAACTGACTCAGAAAAGACCCTGATGCTGGGAAAGATTGAAGGCAGGAGGAGAAGGGGATGACAGAGGATGAGGTGGTTGGATGGCATCACCGACTCAATGGACATGGGTTTGGGTGGACTCCAGGAGTTGGTGATGGACAGGGAGGCCTGGCGTGCTGCGGTTCATGGGGTCACAAAGAGTCGGACACGACTGAGTGACTGAACTGAACTGAGGCTGTGAATCACATCTCAACAAATATAAAGATTATCATTTGGGCCATACTCTCTGACCACAATGTATTAAATTAAAAATCTTCACCAAAAAGATAACCAAATCAAAACATTTCGGAAATCTTAAGATATTTTTAAATAACTCAACAAGTGATTACAAATTTAAAATTTTTAAACCAAGAGCTAATGGAAATAATACAAACTAAAAACTGGAAACTGATAACTAGCAGCAAATAGTAAATACAGACATTTTCATAAATATATTAGAATATTAAGAAGTTTAAAAATTGATGAGCCAAAGTCAACAACCAACTTAAGAATCTAAAGGTGAATGATTAGCAATAAAAACTCTGTAAAGATGGCTGTTACTACATGTTTTTATATTAGCAACAAAATAGAAAATGCAGTCTTTGAAAATATTTTCAGGATGACTATGCAGTGAACACCTCTGTTCCCACCACTCAATCTAAAAGATAGAATTTATGGTTAACCTTGAAGTCCCTTGATCTCACACTTCCTTACTCCCTCCCCAAAGGTGAATTCCACTCCCTGAATTCCATGTTTCCCATCTCTTTTTAATGTATTATTATAATCATTTTAGCTTAATACATTTCAGAATATATATATATGGAATGACAATCACAACATATATACAAATATTCTACAACAATGTGACTTTTTCATTCAACACTGTGTATCTGGGATATTGCTGCACAAACCTTTAGTTCTTCGTTTTTATTTGGCATTCCATTTTGTAAATATACCACAGTTTAGATGATGAATATCTGGAGCTGTTTTTATGTTTTATTTTATCATTAGAAGCAATACTGTTATTGGACGCTTAAAGGCAGAAAACAAAAATAATAATAACCTTGACCTAACACTCTGCACAAAACTTACTCAAAATAGGGCTTCCCTGGTGGCTCAGTGGTAAAGAATCCACCTGCCAATGCAGGAGATACGGTCCAGAAATATCCCACATGCCTTGGAGCAACTAAGCCCGTGTGCCACAACTACTGAACCTGGGCTCTTAAACCTAGGAGCTGCAACTGCTGAACCCCCGTGCTGCAGCCACTGAAGCTTGTGAGCCTAGAGACTGGGCTCAGAAACAAGAGAAGCCCCAGCATGCGAAGGCCATGCCCAACTAGAGAGCAGCCCCTGCTTGCTGCTACTGGACAAGAGCCCATGTAGCAAGGAAGACCCAGCAGAGACACAAAGAAAAAAATTTTTTTTAATTACTCAAAATGGACCACCTCATTTATGGTATTTTTGTTACAGCAGCCCAAAGGGGCTAAGACAGCAGCACAGGAAGGGCAAAAACAACATTCGGTAAGACACGCCACTTTTATGACCTAAGCAGGACGGATCAAACCGACCCTTGTTAGGAACAGATGGCTTCTAAGCAAATCCTACTCATCCCACAAGCCTCGCTTATCCCCACAGGGTCAAATCCTGACTCTCCTTTCAATTGCAAGCCTCCCAGCAGTTCACTTTCTCTAGTTTCTTCCGCTTTGTTCTACAGTATCCTGTCCTCCGAGTTGGCACTCCCTGAAATAATCACCAACATCTGACCTGTGCAGTTTATCCTCCGCACGCATCCTCACAAAAAATAGTGAGCTAGGAGAGCGTGAGACTTCTTGACTCTTACTGGTGAAGATCCACAGCTGAGCAAGTTTTTAATGTTCACATATGCCAAAACTGATCTAGCATCTCATTTAAATCTATATTGGACATAACCACACACATTATATAACTATTCACACACACACACACACACTCTCACGTGTCTGTGTGTATATATGTGTGCATATATATGTATGTAATTCAGATAATTTGAGAATACAGATAGAAAAAGAGATGAAAGTTCATTTCAGACAAAGAGGAAATAAAATTCCTTAATGGTGACAAGAAATTTGAAAATATGCAAGAAATTATTATGCAAGGCACCAAAAGACTAGGTATTGAATAATTAGCATTTCTGATGGTTAGGACTCCTCCTTCTCCCTTCCCTACCCTTCCTCTCCCTTTTCATTTCCTCCACACACACTCACACACACATACACACAGTTTTTGTTGATAAGCAATTCTTAAAATAAATCCATACAACATAGCTGCTTGTATTTATACAGACACGATACACACATGTATATTTGCTATTTTGTACTGTTTTTCCTTTGACTTATAAATTATTGGCAAAAAAAAGTTCTAATATTTACGTCCACTATATCTGTTCAAACCCTTTGTCTCTAGAAACTACAGTGGCTCATTTCAGTTAAACCAGCTTAGTTAATACTGATTATAAAATGTAATTTTAAGGTGGCCAAAACAGGGTAGTTAGAAAAGTACATTAGTGTTTAATTAACAGAATGTGCTTCAATTTTGAATTCTGTTCTAACAAAGGACAAATATACTGACTCATTTTAAAAGGTTTCCTTTAAATGTTTCAAGTTATAAAGCACTGCTGCTTTTGTAAAAGATGCTATTAATTTCTTAATAAAGTGTTAAACCTGGTCCCATTCTATCCAAAATGGTAAAGGCTGTCTAATAAGTATACGGGTGATTAAATCAGGGTCACTGTCACCTGGTTAACTATTTAATACAAAAACAACTCATAATATATATATACCTCTACAAAACTAAAGCTGAGCAATCAATAATTTTGTCTTCCTTCGTCTACAAGTAGCTTATCCAACATTAACTAGTAAATTAAGAATGAAAGGGAGGGTTTTAAACCACAAAGAAAAGATTCATTTTATTCTTCATTCCCACTTGAATCTATGTAAAATGTTAAGTTACAGACAGCTAAGGAGACGCTGTTGTTTTGGAATATGTAATTGCTATTTAGATGATAATGGCATGGATGTCGCAGTAGAACCATGATCCAAATTTGAATAAGGTCTTAATGAAGGGGGCTAAAGAGAAGAATGAGGAATGAAATACAACAGTGTCAGCAACAGACCTTAATGAAGCAAATTACTTTCAGCACCTTTGTAATTCAGGAGGAGCTGCATTAAAAAAAAAGTGACAACTAAAGGATGAAAAGCAGGACCTTTGCAAACTAAACATGCTTACAACATGACATCACTGTCTGGGCAACAAGGCATTGTGGAAGGCAGCCTCAATGTTTGGGTTTTACAGTTCACATCACAAAATAACTACATTATAAGATCTGGCTGGGCAACCTAGTTTCCTTAGAAAGCATCTTTATATTTCAAGTTAATGACATTTCGGAACAGAGAAAGAATTTAAATGTCCAAAGATACATTAATGGGCTTTTATAAAGCACTAGATATTAACACTAAGAATAGTTAGAAGGTAAAATTAAGCTAGATTGTGGATCAAGCAAAACTAAAGGGGTCTTTTTTTTAGAAAAAATTCTAAAATATCATCCATTTTTAAATTGTTAGATTTATGAAGCATACAACGCATACTACTTAATAAATGATGAAATCATTTTACATATTCATATTTTAAAATCAATTTCACTTTTGCAGAATTGCACTGAGGCAATATGAGAGCATATGGCATTCTCACTGCCAAAGGGAACATACGTTTAACATGTTCAAATGATTTACTGGAGGTAACATTGACGATGGTGCTAGAAATGGGACACAAGCTCCCAGCTTCCTAGGAAGCCATTCAAGGCACAGAAAAGTGCCATAGTTACAAGTTTAATTTGATACCCATAAGGACTTTATCTTAAGTCTTCTAAGTTACAATAAAGTAACAGTAAAACTCATTCCTTAATATTTTAGACATGTCAACAAGCTTACTGACGTGATGGATACAATTTTCACTGCACATACCAGGCAATACCCACAACCATAGAAACTGATTCTTGCCTATTTATCTCAACAGATAAGTAATTCTATTATGCAAATAATGCTAGTACAATCGTTATGTGTTTATAATGAGAAAATAACTCCTCAACATTAATTAATGAGGGCCCTGACACACTCATGTACTGCTTCTAGGGACTGACTTCAGATGTTTTTTGATAAGAATGGGACAAGATTGTAAACCTGGTGTTAAGAAAGATTCATGGGTGGTGGTAAGGAATAGTTAGGGAGTTTGAGATTGACATGTACACACTGCTATACTTAAAATGGATAACCAACAAGGACCTACTGTATAGCACATGAAACTTTGCTCAATGTCATGTGGCAGCCTGGATGGGAGGGGAGTTTTGGGGGAGAATGGATACATGTTTATGTATGGCTGAGTCCCTTCACTGTTCATCTGAAATTATCACAACATTGTTAATCAGTTATACTCTGATATAAAATAAAAAGTTAAAAAAAAACTTGCCATTACCCTTCCAGGTCACTGTTAGGATCTTAGGCATCACTGCAAATGCTTTCCTATATTGGATTATTTTTAAAATCTAAGTGAAGATGCTCTATCCAAAAATAACAGAAACAAGCAATAGAAAGTATAACATACTGGTTAAGAGCACAGACTCCATTTGAGTTTAAAATCCCAGCTCTGGCACTTATTAACTGTGCAATCTTGGACAAGTTATCCAACTTCTCTCTCAATTAGCCTCCCCATCTGTGAGCTGGGGATAACAGTGCTAAGTTCTTGGAGCTGCTGTGAGGATTAAATAAGTTAATATTAACTTTCAACACTAATATTTTTCCTACTTACTGGGGTCCATCTTTGAATGGATTACTTAAGTAATAATGTACTTCATTTCCCCCAGCTCTAAAGAGATAATAGTATCTAAAGTTTTCCATCATAATATAAATGAAGCTTCATGCTCAGTCATGCCTGACTCTTTGAGACTCTTTGGACCGTAGCCCACCAGGTTCCTCTGTCTTTGGGTTTTTTGAGGCAAGAATACTAGAGCGGGTTGCCATTTCCTACTCCAGGGGATCTTCCTAACCCAGGGATCAAACCAGTGTCTCCTGCACTGCAGAGACACGACTGAGCAACTGAACTGAGCTGAGCACTGTTATATCAGTTCCCATTTTTCTTATTAGAATCCTTGTGGCTATTTCCTGACCTTGCCTGCCCTCCTCCTCCAATCACACAGCCTCAGACCAGCAAACACAGACTCATGTGGTAACACTTGCTGTCTACTCCTCTTCTAGACTTTTCTCAACCCTACACCAAGAATTAATTTTTTTAGGCTTTCTAAAATTTTTTTCTTCTCAAGAGATGATTATCCATTTTGTTCTGCTTGAACACAGATTTCACATATTTTCACTAACCTCTACTCTTTTTCTTCGCCAAATGACCCAACATACACAAATACCACTGAGCGTCACCTCGTGTCTTGTCAACAACCAGACTCCATGATAACTATGAGGACTTTCACAGCTTCTTCTAGGAAACAGTGATTTCATCCACATTTTCCTCCATGCAAAAATACAAACCATGATTTCTAATAAAGATTTCTAATACAAGGCTGTAGATCACATACACGTTCTGTTTTTAAACAATTGCAAAATTTCAGCCTGAATTATAATTCATTACCTTATAGAAATATTCAACTATCAAAATAAAGGATTAAGTAAACTAACACTTAGAGCCAGATGATTAAATAAGATATGTATTATGTACTTTGTGACAACACAATGAATAGGAAGGCTGGGTGTAAGTTACACAGAGCATGTGACCCAATTCCATTATATTTACTTAGTCCTACCTAATTTTTTATTGCGTACATCATAACTTAAGTGAGTACTTTCCAAGACCATTTAAAATTACTTCTGGCTCATTTCATTCATTGGGATATATGTACTTCAAAACACTCTAATAATGTAAGTGGTTATTGTGATTAAAAACTGTGAAAATTCTAGTTTTTATAAGCCAGTTATAACCCCAAACACAATCTCAATAATGACAAAAACTAAACTGCTGTGCATCAGTTATCCAAACTTCAGTACAATCATCTCAGAAGTTTAAAAGCTCCTTTCCAATTCTATGCAGTTAGGTAAGAGTTGATTTAAGCTGAGTTGTCTTCTACCACCATTGTATAAAAGGTTTTAAAAAACAAAAACTGGTTTACAACATGTGAGAATAGGAGCTCTGTTCAGTTTAGAAGAATAGGCACGAACGAAGGAATGTCCGCCATCTTCTGTTCAGTGGATGTCAAGCAGCGCCCTGGTTCCTGGGGTGTCACTTCTCTATGGGACATGCAAGCACCTGCTGAGTTCATTCAGAAGTCTTTCCATTCAGTAAAGAGTACTTTTAGGATCTTCCCATCTTCCCTGCCTTTTTCGCTTCTACCCCCAAATTTCTTTTTTTAATTCATGACTCTTATGATTAAGAACTCTAAGGTAAACAATATTTTGGTACAGAAACAAGTCTCTAAGGCAGCAAGTCTTAAACTCGGTGACCCCAAGACCTCTTTACACTCTTAAAAATTGAAGCCCTCAAAGGATTTTTATTTATGTCACTTATATCTCTTGAGGAGTTTCCTGAGTGGCTACTGGTATAGAATCTGCCTGCCAATGCAGGAGACGCAGAAAATGTGAGTTAGAACCCTGGGATGGGAAGATCCCCTGGAGGAGAAAATTGCAACCACTCCAGTATTCTTGCCTGGGAAAGCCCATGGACAGAGAAGCCTGGCAGGCTACAGTCCATGGGGTCACCAAGAGTCGGACACGACTGAATAACAAACAGCATGGCAGCACATATCTCTTGAGGTTTTAGCATAAACTGAGAAATTTTTCATTTATTAATTCATGGAAAATTACATTTTACATGTTAACCTAAATAACATGCTTTAATGAAAAATAGCTATATGAAAAACACAAAAATGTAGTAAAGAGAGGCACTGTCTTGTATTTTTACAAATATCCTTCCATTTTTGGCTTAAGAATGGGCATCTGGGTTCACCTATCTGCTTCTGCCTTTAGGCTGCTGTGATACATTGCTTCACTGAAGAATTAAAAAAAAAAAATGCAAGATCGCACATATATAGTTGGAAAAGGGAAGACTTGATGGATCCTGTGAAAGTATCTCTTTGAGGCCTGCCACTCTAAAGTATGTCTGTTTCATAATTAAAACACCTTATTGGCCAAAGAAACAACTAGAAGTGAGAACACTTCCTAGGGCTTCAAGCTCAGCCTCTGAACTGGCTGGACAGCTGACAAATTGATGGCAGCCCTTGGGGTGGTATGCACATGTCTCCTGAGGTAGTTTAAACCTGAATCAGGACCTCTGGGATTCAATACAGTTAGGAAAGATGTTTTTTTTTTTTTAATTAATGTTTCTGCCATGTGTGTTTTATATCCATATAATGGACAAAGTTTATTTTTCTTTTTATTTATTAAAAGAAAAATTAGAGTAATAATACAATGGTATTTCACATTAAAAAGCTAAAAATTCTAAAGGTAAAATAAATTGGAGTTCTGACTTACTATTCTAAATTTTGATAAAGGATCATTTAAACAGCAACCTGAAAACAGACAAATTCAATTAATTTGAGGCACAGATGGAAGTCTTATTTCAGAAGCCTCAATTTAAGCATATTTTCAAAATCTTAGCAAAAAGGGTTACAAACATCGGGGAGAGTTTCATCACCATTTTAGTAGGTAAAAGGAATTATTTTTGGCAAATAAAATAAATTACAGCTGTACTCAATTATATGAAGAGTCATTCAGTGAAAGTCTGGCAAGCAAGAATTTTAAAAGCAGGCAGTAAATTCAGTGCGGTGCTACTAAAGGACTGGCCGATGGCATTCTCCTGAAATTCTGCTGTGGCCGGTCTCGTGGCTTCAAAGAACACATAATAAATTTATATTGCAAGAGGGCTGAAGAATGATGTAAGTAAAAATCAAGTACTCCTCCCTGCAGCTAGGACAGTGCAGTTGAACAGGTGGACATAGCAACTGTTCATCAATACACAAACTAGTTGGCTTGTATCTCAGCATTTTTTAGAAAAGAGCCAACCAGGTACTCACACTCAGGTCAGAGGAATAGTCTAGTAGCTTTACTATGGATGAAATTTTACTCATGGGAGCGCATTTCAGAGATTACAATAGATACGAGTGGGAAAATAAGATTCAGTGTCTTAAAAGTCACTTAAAATAATTTATGTGCCCAGTCGTGTCTGACTCTTTGCAGCCCCATGGACTGCAGACCGCCAGGCTCCTCTGCCTATGAAATTTTCCAGGCAAGAATACTGGAGTGAGGTGTCATTCCCTCCCCCAGGGAATCTTCCCTACCCAGGGGTTGAACCCACATCTCTTACATCTCCTGTAGTGGCAGGAGGATTCTTTACTTAGGAACTGGAAAGCATTTGTTTAATACATTAAGAAACATTTGCATCTTCATCCTTGAGGGTTGTTTTATATATTTATACATACACACACACACACACACATATATATATAAAAGCATCAGGAAAAATATAGGGACTAGGAATTAAAATGGGAATAGCTGTTTCAAGTATAATATTAGAGAAAAATACTCGAGTTTTAGATAAGAGCCATTTGAGTGTGGCTGAAACTCAGACCAGAATTCTATCTTACTTCATAAATAAAATACCACATTTTAAAAATAAACTCTAATAAAATATATATAACATTAAAGCTGTCTGAACTATTTTCTATCTTCCTTTAAAAGTCAGTTTGGGAAGCATAGGAACACCAGGCCCTGAAGAAGAATCTGAATTATATTACAAAGTTGTGAAAGAGCTAGTTAATAGAAATTTAGACTTGTAAAATGTGAAACACTCTATTACTATACATTCAGTTCAGTTCAGTTCAATGCTATATTTTTAAAGCCAAAGTATGAAATAATTTATCCTGTAAAATTAACCCCTAGTGGGGAAGATCCCCTGGAGGAAGAAATGGCAACCCACTCCAGTATTCTTACCCAGAGAATCTCATGGACAGAGGAGCCTGGAGGGCTATAGTCCATGGTGTTGCAAAGAGTTGGACATGACTGAAGCAACTTAGTACTCACATTAAATCTAGCTTTCAATCACAAAAATAATGGAAGGGGATGACTGGACATCTCTATATTAATTACTTCTTTCGTTTGAGATCCCTTCCATAAAACCCAACTGTGTGTAAGTCTACTTCTTGCACATCTTTTCTGCCTGAACTTCAGTGTGAATTTTACTTCTCTGTTTTACAAATCATGACCTTCTCTTGTTGGAGAAATTCATAAAAGAAGAGAGATCAGAAATAGAAAAGGGAAGCAGAGTGGAGGGCAAAGAAATAGCAGACATGGTTACAGTGGTAATCTGAGAGAAGATAAAGGGAGATGGCAGACAGGAAGTACATCCAGGCATCTTCAGAGAGTGAGGGAGCAGACACGTGGGTAAAAGGGTCTGTGGTGAAGTAATCCTGGGGGTATCAATCCTGGGGACATCAACAGCTGTATCCTAGATACAACCAAGGGGGGCTGATAGGCAGACAGGGGGGTAAGTACAGGTAAACACAGACATGGTCCATTAGCACCCTAATCAGCCTCTGAATCACGCTTCTCTAAGGCAGGAACAGGAAGGCAGGATACAAAGGCCAACTGAACCAGAAAAGTAGCAAGACAAGAACATTTCCATGGAGGGGAGGCGCAGAAAAATGCTTCTTTTATAAATATTTTATCTTCAGCAAAGCAACACAAATTCACAGTCATGGGACACAGCAAGGGAAGTCCTTGGCAAACAAGGGATGGTATATGGAATCGAGCAGTAAAGTGTCTAAAAAATCGAGCAGTATCCCTAATTCAAGGTATATAAACATCATGTAGACTGCTGCTAGCGTGCTTTACTCTTTTCATTCGGAAAATGTAAAAACTGACACAGATACGCCTCCAACTTAAGTTCCCCAACCTAGGTTTCCTCTGAAGGTTTCAGTTGCTGGCCAGAACTTCATTTTCACAAGTTTGGGGGTCCCTGAATCCTACAGGGAGGAAACTATAGTTCCTTTAAAGCTGTATGTGTGTTTTAAAAAGGTACAATAGGTTCCATTCGACCTCACACATTCTTCTCTACAAGAATACAGAACATGTTTATTAAATGCCTGATACACAAGTGATGCTTTTGAACTGTGGTGCTGAAGAAGACTCTGGAGAGTCCCATGGACTGCAAGGAGATCAAATCAGTCAATCCCAAAGGAAATCAACTCTGAATATCCATTGAAAGGACTGATGCTGAAGCTGAAGCTCCAATACTTTGGCCATCTGATGTGAAGAGCCAACTCAATGGAAAAGACCTTGATGCTGGGAAAGACTGGGGGCAGAAGGAGAAGGGAATGACAGAGAATGAGATGGTTGAATGGCATTACTGATTCGATGGACATGAGTTTGAGCAAACTCCAAGAGATAGTGATGGACAGGGAAGCCTGGCTTGCTGCAGTTCATGGGGTTGAGTCGGACACGACTCAGCGACTGAACACCAACAACACAAATGTTAACCAAATCTCTGTAGAGATCCAAGTGTGAATTATATGATTTTTTTTCTTAGTATAAACTTTTGAACTTGGGGGTTTGCCCCCCACCAAAGAATGAGTTAGTTAACTGAGTGAGCACCTTCCAAATATTTAAATGGCTTATTAAATGGGTAAAACATCACTTTAAGAAAAAATACTATACTAATATTTAGAACTTTTCCTATCTTTAAATATAGTTTTCTAGATGTAATCTGACTAGCAGCAAACAAAAGACTGATTTCCACTTATGTAAATCATTTTATTTATAACCCAAAGCTCAGTTTAGAGGTTTTGTCATGCAAATTCACCAACTCCCCTTCACTCAACTCAAAATATTTATTGAACACCTAATAATACTTGTAAGGTATTGCATGAGCTCTGGCTTCCCAAGTGGCTCAATGCTAAAGAATCAATCTGCCAATGTAGGAGATGCAGGAGACATGGGTTCGAACCCTGAGAAGGGAAGATCCCCTGGAGGAGGAAATGGCAACCCACTCCAGTGTTCTTTCTTTCCCCTTCTTTCTTTCTTTTTAATTGAAGGATAATTGCTTTACAATACTGTGTTACCTCCTGCCATTACATCAATATGAATCAGCTTTATGGAGAGAGGAGCCTCACAGGCTACCGTCCATGGCTTTGCAAAGCGTGAGACACAACTGAGCATGCACGCATATGAACACGAAGGCCATAGTGACTCACAAGTTATGGTTCCCGAGAAGCGGTGGAACTCAAAAATAGATCTGCCCTCATTCAATACATCTTCTGGGCTAAATGTGAAGAGTCTAGAGGAAGGAAGTAGTCTTTCTGGTCCTAAACTTAGAATTGAATCTATTTCCAAGATGACCTTACAGATGGGAACATCATATCCACTGACCACCCTAGGGATTCACAGAGTTTCTAAAGTGAAACTTTCCAGCGCTCCTGTTTAGTTCAGCCTGGTGCCACTATTTTTAAACAGTTTAATGATTTCCCTATTTTTATGGAAGTAAAAATAAAACAGATCTGTCCAATTCATAAATTCCTGTAAAATTCTAAGGAAACCAACATTTTGACTTGAGGCCCAACTTTACAAATGGGTAAAGCATAAACAGCTTTAATTTTTAAATCATCACTTGGAGAAAGAATCTAAAGAGACCTAAAAACTCACTCTATTACCTTTAAAAAAAATTAGTCTGATAAGAAGGAAAAACACAAAACCGTTCTAAGAAAGGCTGATGCTCTTGTAAATCGATGGAGCCAGTGCCCCTTAGGGTTGGGGGAACCAGTATGCACAGAAGCCAGCATTACTTTGCTACAGGAAAAACCAAGGGCTACTTTTCAGCTCCAAATCACCTTGAGATGAGTTGATTTTAAGACAAGATTCCCACTCCCTTTACCATTGAATAACCACAGAGGAAAGAGGGGAGCTAATAAAACAGAGGACTGGAGAAGGAGGGTGAAAGGGGTCACTGCAAAAAGGAACTTGAAATGCTAACACCACAGCGCTCACCCAGAAAACTAGGCTATTTGACAGTCCAAAGAGTGGACTGAACTGCCCAGACAGGATCTCTGGTTATATGATACACCACAAAACAGGAAAACTATTTGGGCAGAATGAAATCTGCAATGGTTCCATCT
Organism: Cephalophus harveyi; assembly: GCA_006410635.1. Taxonomy (NCBI): domain Eukaryota; kingdom Metazoa; phylum Chordata; class Mammalia; order Artiodactyla; family Bovidae; genus Cephalophus; species Cephalophus harveyi. The sequence goes on along the minus strand of SJYT01000884.1, from coordinate 268,661 downwards.
CAAACACTTTGTAAGTCAGGTGGGTCTGGTTCAAGAAGTGATTTCAAAGGAAAAGGCTAAGTTCTAAACACATTGCAAATGGACTTACAGCCATTTCTCACTAAAATTTCTACAAATTAGGTTGAAATTGATAGCAGAGATGGAGAGGGAAATGCACTCACATAATACTTCTAAAAATACACTGAAGAAGCAAGTCTTTGTAGTTGCTTAAAAAATGAAAATTTTGTATTTTTCAACCTTTTCACAGAAATAGATATGACCTATCTTTAACTCATTAATTTCACCAGAAGACCTGATAAAGTATACATAACTCGTAATAAATAAATTCTCTTCAGAAACAGAGATAACTGTTTTTCTTCATGCCTACCAGCACGAGGTCTAGCCCTTGGGCATAAGTATTTGAGTAGGCACTCAGTGTTACTGAATTTATTGACTAAATGAGTAACTTAATGGAAATCCATGAACAGTTTACCAGGAGTCTATGACTCTCCTGAAACTGTACATGAAATATTGGGCCCATGGGTACATGGGCATTTTTCATCCGATTCTCACACAGTTCATACCCAAAAAAGGGTAGGACTTATTTTGAGTAATGGAAGAATTATTTCTCTTTCAGGCAATCCACTATTAAGACTGCTTGTTATTGAAGTTTGATAAGAACTTGACAACAAAGAAGATCCAGATAACACACTTCCTGGCTAGAATCTGTAGTGCAGAAATTCTCTACTTCTAATTAAAAGAAGAGTTATATGCTCTGACAGTCAAATGAACAGGGGGTCAGACTGATAAGGAATCCACTCCAAGCGACTCCCCAAAGCAAAGGCCATTTTACAACCCGTTATGACATGGCCTAGAGAAATATCAAAATTTTTCTTCCAAATACTTTTGGTCTCTTTAAACTGAGTCACTCAAGCCACTGAAGAACTGTGATTTATACTTCTCAAAGTGAGAGGTGAGTGTCCCCAGGAAGACACATGATAACAAAGGAGAAACACAGCAAATCCCCTAGCATCTAAGTCACTGCTCGATGCTGGTGCTGCTGCTAAGTCGCTTCAGTCACTAAGGCTCTTAGCGACCCCACGGACTGCAGCCCACCAGGCTCCCCCGTCCCTGGGATTCTCCAGGCAAGAACACTGGAGTGGATTGCCATTTCCTTCTCCAATGCATGAAAGTGAAAAGTGAAAGGGAAGTCGCCCAGTCATGTCCGACTCAGCGACCCCATGGACTGCAGCCCACCAGGCTCCTCCATCCATGGGACTTACCAGGCACAAATTTTGTTTTAAAATGCTACACAGTTTTAAACCATTTTATGTTAAAATAACCATCGCTATGTTTTGCACTGAGGGCAATATTCACATGAGTTTGAGATAACACTAGCTCGGAAGGAAAAAAATTCCTTAAAGTCACATGCCCATCCCCAGAGGCTTTAGGGGGCATACACATTCATGCCCCTCTGTCACTGGGGTACTTCTGGAAAAAAAAGCACGAGCAGAACTGCCACAGAGAGAGGCCACAATAAATTTTCAAATTGAATTTTCCATTATTTGTTTTAAAATTTTTTTTTAAATCTCTAAAAGTTACCCATAAAATATCTGTTTTAAGCAGATAACTTTAAACTCCTCAAGATGAAATGGGTAAGTTATTTTCTTCTTAAGTCTTTCAGAGATAAGCAAGTTAAATATTGTAAACTGCCTGGAAAACTTGATGACTCTGATGTTAAAGCAATAAAAATTAAGCAGTTCTACTGGACAAAAATTAGACAGCAGAAGTACTATACAGTGAGAGACCTGTCCAAAAAAAATATATATATATATATACGTGTATATATATATAATATATATATAAAACCCTGTACCATCAGCATTGTTGTAGAAGATGTTACTCTCTCTATAGCCCAGCAAAGGGTCAAGGACATACTTCGTGGAGAAGAGGAATGTGTTTAGCAAGATTTCAATGGGTGAAAAAAATAATTTTTAAAAGTAAGAAGAAAAGCAAAACAATCTAATTCACCCTTGCTGAACATTATTTGATCTACCCCCGACCATTCCTACTGACTCCACTTGGAACACATACGAAGGCTGAAGTTCTACAGAACTTGGAATAGGAGGAGGGTGTTTACTGAGCTTGCAAAGCTTAGGTCATAGATGATTCTGCTTCCCATAGTCCAATGCCCAGGAAAAATCAATAAATCTGTGACGAGTCTTATGTTGTTCTTAACAGATTTCAGAAGGAATGTCTGAAAAGGGCAGTCTTTAAAAAAGAAAAAAAGGGAGTGTCTGCATTTGAGTCTGGGCTGACAGGGCGCTAGCCATGGAGTTATTAAAGGTAAGCCAGTTGGCAAGGATCACTGCCCACTATTCAAAGGCAACTCTGAGTGGTTTGAGAGGGAGAAAATCTTTACAGAGTTTCATTTAGCTTGAGCTTGTGAGTCACTCCTTCTGTATGAGGGAGAATAACTGGCAACAAATGAGGAAGAGCCTTGAGATAGATAAATTTCAAGCAGTTGACACTGGTTAATGGCTGGGGAAAAATATGCTTCCCCACGATCAACTGAGATCTGAATTTCCATAATTTAACTTCCAAATTCATACCACAAGTTATTCTATTTCCAAATCAGACCTCGTGGCCATTTCTAGTGGCTAAACTCATGTCTTCTAATAAGTTTTTCTTTCCTGGAAAATTAAAATTTTATACTAAGACACATCTAAGATTCCACGTTGCTGTCCCAAATTATCTTTATGTACCTCACAAATCAAATCATGTTTGTTTAACGTACCCAACTGTACCCAACATACCCAACTCTTCTAATCAATGCTGACTTGAACAGAGTGAGTCTCATATGAGCTCAAGCAGAAAACAGATCATAGTGGTAACAGTGTTGTCAGAAACCCATGGAGATAAATTGTGTTTAAAAGAGCCTAGTATTGATGAAGATGGACAATCTACCTCACTTCTTAACACTCTTGCCTTATTAAATCCAACTCTGAGTGCATAAAATGAAAATGTGAATAATGCCCCTTAATTTATAGATATCATTTATGATCATGTGAGAAGACAGATGTGGAAAAAATAAAGAACCTAGAGGACACCTGAATGATAATCCCAATATACACAGATATAAAAGATGCGAGGTCTGTTCAGAAGAAGAGGGGAAGGGCCTTGCTTAGGGACACATGCCCAGAAGCAAGGCTTCTTTATTCAGGGCCATGGAGCAAGGGGTCAGATTCTGTCTGTAAAAATTCCACTGCCAGAAATTCAATGGGACAGCCGCTGATGCCAGAGAACATGAAAAGCATGAGTGTTCTTGCTCTGAGACTAAACATTCAGGAAGTTCTGTGCCTAAAAGTAACAAGGAAGGGACATGGTTGAGAAACATGTATCCAAAATTAAGTGAGCAAAATCAGAGTAAAAATCCATTTTCTATAGCTAGAAAAAGACCAAGGGACAAAAGTTAGCAGATTTTTCTCTCTTTTCACGTCCTTTCTCATCTAAAAGAACATAACCATTCTTTGTTACAAATAAAATCCTAAATTGGTGAGGTTTGAAAATTCTGCCTGAGATAAACTGTGGTGAGGCAAATGTTGAAGACTAGTAAATAAACTATTGTATGATTACCAGGTGAGAGGCAAGGGGGATTTCTCTACTTGGAAAGTATGCTTAAATCCTTCTTTAGGATGTTGAAATATGACTCAGAGGTAAACCTCCAACTACCTAATAGTGCTCCTCTATAAGTATGGAAAAAAGATAAGATTTTTTTAAATGAAAGGTTCTTATATATTGTTCCAAGTGCCTAATGACTCAATTGAAATTTTAAAAAATCCAGTTGCTTTCAGTCAGTGAATCATTAACAAAACATTCCAAATCACCTGAAAATAATGACAACTAAAAAAAAAAAGATCTTATTCTTCAGAGAGAAAAACCTTTTTAACATCAGTCATGCAATTATTAACTAAACAATCAATACAACAACCCACTGTAAAGAAAAATTATTATATATATATTCATGGTATGATTAGTTTAAAAGTCTAAACTTCAAATTTCAGAGATATATTATGCAAAATAACATATGAAGATAAATATACAACTTCACATTAATATTATGAAGATTTCCAAGTACAGGAAAATAAAAATAGAATTACAATTATGAATTAGAATTATGATCTGGCAACTCACTCCTGGGCATATAACCAGACAAAATCCTAATTCAAAAAGACACATGCACCTCTGTAGTCACAGCAAAACTATTCACAATAGTGAAGACATGGAAACAATCTAAAAGTCCATCAGTAGATGAATGGATAAAGAAGATGTGGTACATATATACAACGGAATACTACTCAGCCAAAAAAAAAAAAACCACCAGAATGAAATAATGCCATCTGCAGCAACATGGATAAGTCAGAAAGAGAAAGACAAATACCATATGACATTGCTTATATGTGGAATCTAAAATATGGTACAAATGAATCCATCTACAAAACAGAAAACAGACTCACAGAACAGACTTGTGGTTGTCAAGGCGGAAGAGGATGTGAGAAGGATGGCGTGGGAGGCTGGGGTTAGCAGATGTAAGCTTTTATATATGGAATGGATAAACAGCAAGGTCTTACTGTATAACACAGAGAACTATATTCAATATCCTATGATATACCATAATGGAAAAGAATATTTTCTAAAAAGAATACATATGTGTATAACTGAACCAGTATGTTGTAGAGCAGAAATTAACACAGCACTGTAAATCAACTATACTTCAATTTTTAACTGCCAAGAAGCAGACTATACAAAATTAAACAGGGTCCAAGTTTGTGAAATCCACTAAGAATTACATAGTTTACATAAGTTATTTATAAAATACAGTGAAATTTCACCTTAAAATTGACTTCAAAGTGTAAAGGATGTCTCTTGATACACTGCAAGTTCTGGCTGCATAAAGGTATTTAGGGAATAAAAGGATTATCTACATCCAGGAACAGAGGTGAGAGAAATTCAAATAACAAGTGGGTGACTATCTTTTCCCTATATGTTGTTTCCTCTAAGAAATGCAATAAATTATTAAATTACTGAAAAATAAAAACTAAGATAATATTATACTCTGGCCTAAAGTCTGTTAAAATAATATTTATAATTATTTATTTAAATATGTTAACAGAAACTAACAGTATTTGTATTTACTTGACTGATGTTTGGTGAACTGGAAACAAGAGGCACAATGAAATTACAGTAGTAAGAGGAAAAGGCACTTCTGCTTTTCGGAGAACGTCAGTTTTCATGAAAGAATCCAGGATTCAGGGACATACATCTTTGGGGCTCTCTTTGACTTTGGGGGTTTACAAGTAATATGTTTGTTGCAATAAATGTAAGTAACCAAAATATGCAAAGACAAACAGCCAAAAGGAAGAAAAAATTAAACCACCTTTAATCATAAGATCCACAGATAAACGTGTTTCTTTCCAAAGAATTTTTAATCACACAAAATATGTAATTATATAACAAAAAGGTTTATCCTAAACATACCATTGTATAAACTGCCTTTGTTTACATTTTGATGACAAATTGGAAAAGAAAATGGCAACCCACTCCAGTATTCTTGCCTGGAGAATCCCCACGGATGGCGAATCCTGGCGGGCTGCAGTCCATGGGGTCACGGGGAGTTGGACACTACTGAAGCGACTTAGTATAACACAGCATAAAGCAAAGAGAATCTACTTGTTTAAAGCTTCCGATACTGTCACTGCTGCTGTTCAATTAATAAGTCATGTTCGACTCTTTGCAACTTCATGGACTGTAGCCTGCCAGGTTCCTCTGTCCATGGGATTTTCCACGTGAGAATACTGGAGTGGGTAACCCTTCCCTTCTCCAGGGGATCTTCCTAACCCAGGGATTGAACCCAGGTCTCCTGCATTGGCATGGGGATTCTTTACCACCGAAGCACCTGGGAAGCGTCTGATATACATTGCTAATCTGTCTTCCATAAAGACTGTTCAAAGATAAATTCTCAGCAGCTGGAGGCAGGCCAGTACACACAATCTATCTGCATCTTTTTCCTAGGCTTTCTCTCAGTGTAACTCTTCTCCCTTGAAATGTCCTTTTCCTCCTATTGCTACCTCTTGGTCCTTATAAGGACAAAAAAGAATAAAAATAAAAATTTCATCTCTATTCTTGCCTCCACTGTCTTACTGGTGCAAACTCTACCCCCTGGTAGGTCTCCATCATCACAGTGCCTCTTATGCTTGCTGACCAGCTGTTTTCTGGAATGAAGAAAGACAGTGATGTGTGGGAGGGACGTGCAGAAAAGGAACAAAGTCCTTGCTTCCTTCACAGAACAGAATCCCAGGGATCGAGCAGGATGACCGCCAAGCTCTATGTACTTAAGATGTAGGACTCAACATACTGCGCCACGTGTAGGAGATGAGCTAGTTTTTTCTCAGTCTGACTGCACCCCAGATTCTGGCATTAAGCTGTCACCTTTGCATCTTGGTATGGTTATAAGACATTCCTTCTGTTTTCAGGACTATTTTAATAAAAGATGAGTCAGGCTAAATTGGGGCTATTAGCTACATAAAATTTCAACTAAAAAAACTTCACACTGACTTTTGATTGGCAGCTGGGGGACTGATTTCTTGCCCTCCCAAGAGAGAACTCAAAGTATCAGAAAACACTTCAGTACCAACAATTTACTCCAACAGAGATGAGAAGAACTTGAGGGATCTGTCAGTCGCCTTAAATACAGAGAACCCAGAAGGTATCATTAAACTGTTAAGCTATTAAACACAAACCACAACTTCAGAGATAAAAATCTAGTTGACTTGCTCATTCACCACACGAAGAATCCATGCCCCAGTAAAGTGATCTGAATTGCATGTGATGAGGAAGAAAATCAGCAGCAGAGTTGCCTTCTCCTTGGAAATCTTTTCCACAGTGAAGGCCATGAAATGTCTGGAAGTCTAAATACTCTTTGCACAACATGATGAAATACTGGCATTTCAAATTCTACCACATAAACTATAATTTTAGACAAAATTTTACACTTAATTAGTCTAAGTTTAAATTGCCATTAGGTGATGCTAGTAGTAAAGTACCCACCTGCCAATGCAGGAGACACAAGAGACACGGGTCCGATCCCTGGGTCGGGAAGATCCTCTGGAAGAGGGCATGGCAACCCCCTCCAGTATTCTTGCCTGGAGAATTCCATAAAGCAGCCTGGAGAGCTACAGTCCATGGGGTCGCACAGAGTTGGACATGACTGAAGCGACTTAGCACACACACAATGTTCAATTTATTTTAGGCTATAAAATAAAATATAAAACCATGACTATGACTACAAATGTTCAAAGAATAAAACAGCTACAGAAGTAAATGCAATTTTCTGTTGGCAAGTTCTTCCTTTAATAACCCGTTGCGCCTTCTTCATACGTGTTACCTGCCCACCTTAATGTTGGCTCTCTCTTGAATTTAAGAAAAATTTCTGAATGAAAACACTGAAATTCCATCAGCTTCTTTTTTCCCACTAACTGTGAAGAGAACACTCTTATCCAGTGTTGGAGGGGCGGGGGTATAGCACCTCTGCCCAGCTCTAGGAAGGTGCACAGGAAACGTAACTTGAGAAGTAACAACACGCTTGTGCCACATGCTTCAAGGTCCTGTAATTTTGGAGACATAAAAGGAGCTGAAACTGCTCTCCCTTAGGGAACTGAAACGTTTATCTGAACCGAGAACATTAAAATATATTTGTATGCATTCGCTTATTTTCCTAAGAGGTAGAAATCATAACTGAATTTTTGTGGTGGTAAATTTAACCCAACTTTAGCAATAAAAAGATGCCCAGAGGCTAGAAAGGCATTCATATCTCACCGTGAAGGGGATGCTTTTACGGTAATTGGCTCCTATCATATTTGGTATTTTCTATAAGGGAGCTTCTATATACTATTTACCTTTCTATCCCCCCACCCCATCAAACAAAAGAATGTATATATCTCAAAATATTCTGAATATACAACTTTCACTCAAAAATACTTACATATGACGCTATATAAAACTATCTTTAAGATCTCCTTCCAGCACTAAAAATTAAATGCTGCCTCATTCCCACTCTTTAATAGCAGAATGTTATAAATTATAAACCATAGCTCAATTTATAATTTCAAAATGTAAACATTCAAAAATAAGATTAATGAAAGTTTTACCACTGCCTTTATTTTATTTTATTTTTTTTTTAATTATTACTTTATTTTTCTTTACAATACCGTATTGGTTTTGCCATACATTGACATGAATCCACCATGGGTGTATATGAGATCCCAATCCTGAATCCCTCTCCCACATCCCACCCCATTTCCTCTCTCTGGATCATCCCCGTGTACCAGCCCCGAGCATCTTAAAAACACTTCTTTAAAATCCGATGTACTGAACATAATTAATGTGCAATTCAAGTAAAAATATAATAGATATTGGTTTTTAAGCTTTAAAAAATGACTTTAGAATTATTGGGGATGATCAAAGGAAACATATACATTTCAATTTTTCTCCCAATTTTACAAGTTTAAAAAAAGAATTACGACTTCACTTAATGCCTTCAGCATTTTTGAAAACAATACATTCTAAATCTGTAACACAAAAAGCTATATGAGTTCTAGAGGTGAGTTGCTTTAAGTTTATATTAAGTTTAAGACCATATTATCATTAGCAGGACTGCTGACTTAATAAAATAGCTGGTTCATACTAGAAAGGGATTGCGTAAGTAATGTCAATAATCCATTCCTGAAAACTGGACATGTAGGAAAATGCACCAGGGAGCCTATTCCTCATTACTTTAGATGGGACAAATTACAATGTGTTGCACACCAATCTAGAACTCCCAACCAATTTCTTAAAATATAACTAAGGCACAGTAAACTGCCTATGTATATTAGCAAGTGATGATGTTAGTATGTTGAACTCCTTTCCTGATGTCCCAACAATTAACATGATGGTTCACTGGTTGCTGTGTAGCAGAGGCCTGGCCTCCCTTGTCACCAGCAAAATCAAGATACAGATCCTTCTGATGCAGACCTTTTGAAATATTTACATGTGACTCTGGTAACCGGTCCCATCACTTCATGGCAAATAGATGGGGAAACAGTGGAAACAGTGGCTGACTTTATATTTGGGGGCTCCAAAATCACTGCAGATGGTGATTGCAGCCATGAAATTAAAAGACACTTACTCCTTGGAAGGAAAGTTATGACCAACCTAGACAGCATATTTAAAAGCAGAGACATTACTTTATCAACAAAGGTCCATCTAGTCAAGGCTATGGTTTTTCCAGCAGTCATGTATGGATGTGAGAGTTGGACTGTGAAGAAAGCTGAGTGCAGAAGAAGTGATGCTTTTGAACTGTGGTGTTGGAGAAGACTCTTGAGAGTCCCTTGGACTGCAAGGAGATCCAACCAGTCCATCCTAAAGGAGATCAGTCCTGGGTGTTCATCAGAATGACTGATGTTGAAGCTGAAACTCCAATACTTTGGCCACCTCATGCAAAGAATGACTCATTTGAAAAGATCCTGATGCTGGGAAAGATTGAGGGCAGGAGGAGAAGGGGACAACAGGGGATGAGATGGTTGGATGGCATCACCAACTCAATGGACATGGGTTTGAGTAAACTCCAAGAGTTGGTGATGGACAGGGAGGCCTGGCATGCTGCGGTTCATGGGATCACAAAGAGTTGGACACGACTGAGCGACTGAACTGAACTGAACTGGCAGTCTAGTCCTTTCACTTGAAATGTATCTCAAGATTATTTTCACACACTGGTGGTTAACGACTGAGTCCCGCAGGACATAGCTATAAGCCTTGCCTATATATAAACCAACTGAATAACTTGACGGGAACATACGTGTATTCCACAACGTCTGCACAACAAACACTAAGAGGGGCTCTGCCAACAAAGACTGACTCAGGAGGAGGCATCACTGCAAGCACATCTGTCAAGCATCAGTCCAGACACTGTCAGCTGCAAGTAACAGAAGTCAATCCCAAAGGGGCTTAAACTTTAACCAAGGAACTTATTATCTCATCTAACAAGAAACCCAGAGGTTGACAGCTCCCCAGCTAGTAAACAGCAGTGTCATCATGGACCAGGTCAAAGTGTGAAAGTGTTAGTTGCTCAGTCGTGTCCGACTCTTTGCGGCCCCATGAACTGTAGCCCACCAGGCTCCTCTGCCCGTGGGATTCTCCAGGCAAGAATACTGGAGTGGGGTGCCATTCCCTTCTCCAGGAGATCTGGCCAACCCAGGGATTGGACCTGGGTCTCCTGCCTTGCCGGCAGATTCTTCACCATCTGAGCCTCAGGGAAGCTCAGCAGTAAACAAATTAGCTCAGCAGCGTCATCGTGGGCCATGTGGCTTCCACATTTTATTCTGCCAATACGTACCCTCTGTCTCAGGCTACCTCTCCTCAGCAAAGATAGCAACAACGGACATGAACGCATCAGGCATTTCATCGACATAAACAGCTGCCAGGGGCGGGGGGCTGTCTCTGCAGGGTCTGCCTATGAGCCCTTCAGCTCCAACTACTGAGAATGGTCACAGGTGCCCAAGCTGGAGAGGTGGACTGGGCCACCCTGACTGGCAGAGACAAATCGGAACTGCCCTCCCAAGGCTGGAAGGAAGGCCAGTCTCTCTTGAAACACGTGGCCACACAGAGCAAGGAGCATCCTTTGAGGTGTGGAAGAAGGGGGCATGGATTTGGGGCAGGTGAAACTGCTCTGAATACTTACTTTATTTTGCATTAATAACTGAAATTTGTAAAATTTAAGTCCAGGAGATGGGTGACAGAAGCCAAACAAAGGTCTATTTTCACTGGAAAATACCTTAATAGAAGTCATTACCAAGTTTTCTAACCAAATACTAAGTGATTTAGAAGTTATTCCAAAACCTGTTTGGGGGTTTCCTTAGTGGCTCAGACAGTAAAGAATCCGCCTGCAATGCAGGAGACCCGGGTGTGATTCCTGGGTTGGGAAGATCCCCTGGAGAAGGTAACGGCAACCCACTCCAGTACTCTTGCCTGGAAAATCCCATGGACAGAGTAGCCTGGTGGGCTACAGTCCATGGGGTCCCAAAGAGTGAGACATGACTGAGCGACTAATACTTTCAAAATCTGTTAACAATTTATGGATGGAGGATATATTTTATGGAAATCCTCATGCTGACTATCATGTAAGACACACAGCAGACAAGGGATCTGTATGGCTACCATCTAAGTGGCAAAACATTAAAAAGTTTAAATAACATTATAAAACAATGATATAGGAGCTGCTATGTGATTAAGAAGCAAATAAATGATGGCAGAAAATGTACACCATGAGATCAAAGACAGAGCTCTCTAGAGACCAAAAGGCAAGATTTCATGTGGGATCTGACTGTAACAGGATACGGACAAAGTGGACCAGGCCGGGCGCTCTGCACAAAGGGAACACTGGGCCCTGAGCCTGGCAGCAGAAAAACATCCTGGTTCAAATAGTGAGAGGTCCACACAGAGGTAAACCAAGAGCAACCTGTCATTACTAGTTACTGATTATATGTTTAAGATAACAAGTAAAAACATTCCCCAACCACAGTTTGGGATCTATACATATCCATTATCATTTGCCTATTTTTTTAGTTCTTTGAATGAGAAAAACCTAATTACAGCACCATGTCCTGAAAGCATCCCTGGAAAAGTAAATATACTCACACTGAGTATAACTGACAGCATAAGACAGAGAAACAATGTCAAATTAACACACTGTCTGGGACCACCATGGTATAAGTCATTCTATCAAACAGTTTTTTAAGTGTTTGATGTTACTGTTTTGTAATGTTACTTGACTTTCATTTTTGCACCTCTTGTGATAAAGATTGTAACCTCCTTAAAGACATCTCTTATCTGCTATATGTCTTACTAATAGTAATTATTCCCTAATTTTTATTTAGCTGCTCAAAAATCATTCTATTTTCTGAACCCAAATTAGTAAACGTGACCAATAGGATGTAACCTGTCTCTGACATAAAAAAATCCCTAACATACCACAGCCCAAGTGGCTAGTAAACACTGGTATACCTAGCCATAGATAGAAAAGTCACTATTTAACCTTTTTAGAGTCACAGATCTTTGAGAATCTGATAAAATTCAAAGACCCTTCTCACCCAAAAATGCAAACACAGTATTTTGCTTGTAATTTCAGGAGGCTTCCAGAGCACTCCACTCAGGCCTTCAAACTCATCATGGCTAAGACCCCCCAACACAGTGATAGCAACAAGGACAGTCACTGATGGTCACAGTTATCAACTCCTTTAGGCAATCCATCAAACTATTTTAAGGGTTACAGTTTTCCTCCGGCGCTGCCAAGCATATTTTCAGCTTGTGCATCAGGAAATAATAGATGCCAGAAATAAAAATAAGTCATTTCATAAGTTCAGGGCTGAGCTATTTGACTTTGAATACTGAAAAAAATCTCAGAACAATGATGCCTTTAAGTCATTAATACTACCATGTAAAGCTTTAGTACAGTATACTTAATACTTCTCATTAAAAATACCATACACACACATATATGCATGGCTATAAAAGTATATGCCATTTTTTATGGAAATACTGATAGCAGGGAATGAATCAGTATCTAACTTACTGATAACCAGAGTGTAGCAACATTTCTCAATTCTTTAATAACGTCCCACTAGTTAACGCACACTTTAAACATTTCGGCGCTCAGTGGATATGAATGGACTATCTGCTGGACTCCTCACTCAAGCATGCAGTGGCCTTTCAGGGTGAGTAGAAGAAAGACCTGTGGGTCATAGGGTACTTACCATTCCCTTGCCTACAATCTATGGTAGTAATGGTCACTGCATTCTCTCCAGCTGAGCCCGGAGAGGCTGGCTCGGAATCATTCTCCCTAGTATGTCGCTGAGCTCATCAGGATTAGCAAGTGAACTTCTTATTCTCACTTCTGTAAGTGAAGAAATCGGTGTGAAGTTTCCTCTCATCCTCTTTTCTAACAACGTCGTGAGGAAGCTATAATGCTATTAACTTTTTATACAGAAGGAAAATGAGGCTGAAAGGCTAAGGAGCCTGCTTGATCCACAGCAAGAAAATGATGGAACTTGGAATCTGAATATTATGGTTTCCAGTTCAGTACCTGGGTTTGGTCATCTGCAGGTGACAAAATGAAATAGTGGCTCACACAGAAGTTTATCCCTGTCTCGCATAAAAGCAGTTCAAAGGCAAGCATAATGGGGCTGTTGCGGCAACTCCATGGTCTTTTTAAGGACCCAGGCTCTTCCCCACTTATTCTTCATTTATCCTGACAATGCACTCTAGTCTTCATGATCCAAGATGGCGGCTTGTCCATCATCAAACCATCATATCCGTACTCCAGGGTGAGAAAAGTTAGGGGCAGGGGAGAGACGGAAGGTACACACCAGCTGTGCTTTTAAAAGGTTCCGTAAAACCTGCAGTACAACGTTCCTTCTTATATCACGTGGCCCAGAAATTTCATCAAAATTCCACATCCAACCACAAAATGGCCACGTGGCCAGATAAAATGCCACTAGCAAAGAAGTAGAGAGAAGCAGATATAGAAGGAAAACCAGCAGCTTCTATTCCTATCTATTCCTACACTATGATGAAACTAACAGATGTGGAGAAGGCACAATTGGAAGTGTCTCAGAGAGTGACTTGCAGCATGGTGGCCCCACACAATTCACTGGCTTATTATTGTCTCCTTGTCATATCCTGTCCATCCGGCATGAGTGTGTGTGCACACTGTCTCAGCGATGCATTCAAGAGGTGATCATTCTTTCCATTAAAAAACAATTCTCAATTGGATGAAATTATTAAATTAGCTCCATTTTTTTAAATTAACAAATTTCCAATAAAATAAAAACCCAAACAATACTTCACTGTTTTAAAATGGTCAGATATCTGATAATTCATTACTGACAACAGGAGAGAATTCTAATGTCCCAGAATGGCACACAGGCCCATTACAAATCCCAGTTCTAGACTCATTCCTCACCAGTGGCCCTGACATACCCTCTCTCCTGAAGAATTGCTTACTGGCCCTGAATATGATCCAGATTCTTCTGAATGCACATACTTTACAGCCTTTCCCACCACCTGAAAATGTTTTGCTCTCCTACACACCTTATGAAAGAATTATTCCAGTGATTCTCAATATTAGCCTGCATAAAAATCACCTGCAATGCTTTTTTAAAAAATGCTGATTCTTAGGCTATAGTTAGAAAGATTCTGTTTTACTAACTATGGGTCAAACCCATAAATCTGCCTTCTTTTTTAAACAAGGAGCAGAGTGTCCAGGACAGAAAAGTGATCAAGAATGTTCACCTGATGACTACCACAAGAAAAGACCATCTTACACTAATTTAAGATGTTTTTCTTGAAGTATGAGTTTTAGTAACTTTATCAGATCTCCCAGGCTCCTGGGAGAATCAAAGTGAAGTATATTCTTGAAAGAACTCAATTCAGTGATTGAATAACAATATATAATGTAATATAGTGTTATTAACCAATGGATAAGCTCTAAATTTATGTACTAAATATGAAAAACAAAAACAACAGTTTAAAAAAGCTTTTCTTCTGGCTTAGTTTACTAGAGAATGCTATTTTGAGATACCACCATAATTCTATCATGATATAATGAAAGAAGACACATTCTCAGAAATGCACATTTGGAAAGATTAATGTGTGACCTCAATAAGAACTCTTCCTTTCATAATATGCTTTGGCTGCATACAATGGGAAAAAAACAGATACTGAATAAGACAACCACTTAAATATAAAACAATATTGCAGCATTATTAAAATTACTAGCAAGACAATATTTAGGTCTTCCAACCCAAACTAAATTACTAGTACAAATTACAATGCTCATAAGTGTACATTCTACTTAGATTCTCATCCCCATTATTTCCTTAACAGAATAAGAATAAACTTTAAGTGAAACTATCAAAGCTATTCATCATAATTTTTCAGTTAAAGTGGTCTCAGATGTGGAAGATATAACATTATGAAAGCCTCTGAGTAAATGCTAGAGGAAACCCATTTATGGACTATGTAATAAAGCCAAGGGTACAGAGATGAAGACACTACCTAAAAAGCTCCACATGAAAATGTGACAGTTTAACTTTAGCGTGTATACATGATTTCAATGATTCCCACCATGGGGAACTCAGTAGGAGACAATCTCAGAACTAACACACTATTTCCCAAAACCTGATTTACCATTTAAACTGGCAAGCAGAGGTGAGACTCAAGTACATACTTCAGTGTCAGTATTTAAAAGACGAAATCCAAGCTGTGGTGAATTACTAAACTGATTCTAAATTCAACCAGTTTTACAAAATAATTAGCTTAATGGGAGCTAGAAGTTCTTAGGCTATAGTTTTAAGAAGCACCTGCATATTCTGAAAAACATGATGAACTTTAGTTTTACTGAAACCCAAGTCCTTTAATCTCTTTAATGCTGTTTGCCCAATTTCATTTTGCCTGCTCCAAAGTTACATTCACTATTTGGTCACCAATGTTGGTGAACATACAATAATCCTTTCCACTTTATTTTCTGTGACTTTTCTTGGTTGCTGTTATTTTTCTGTTTTTCTATAATATAATAAGCTAATTCATGCCTTTATCTTAGTTTTGGAAGGATTTTATGCCAACATCTAGGCAAGAGATACTCTTTTTCTTAATTTAAAATAAGTGGCTGCATACTACAGTAGTAAATTTGTAATCAACCTAAAGATAATGTCTTAAAAGCACAATTAAACATGTCATAACAGAAGAAAACCCTGGTAATTACAAATAGTACCAGGCTTGCTGGGGTTTTAAACAGTAGTCTAAGACTAAGAAAAACCGCCACCCAGTGATACAAAAGAAAACTGCAATTTGTTTTTGTGTAAAATGAGTACCCTAGAGGATTACTTCGATTTCATTACTGAATGAACGAATAGTTATTACCTCCTTATGAGAATAGGAACTAGTTAAAGCGAAAGGATGTTTTTCCACCGGGCCTTTTTGTTTTTAATTTCCTTACTATTATTTAGCACACTCGACATTTTACAAAGGCTAAAAGCTTTGGAAACCCTAACAGGGAAAAAGCTTTCTGTCCTAAAGTGAGCTAATGCTGTACAAGCAGCCCAAATATCCCTATCATCAATAAAAGAGCCTAGACTCTGCTTGGACCCTGAGTTTCAAGTCATGGGGTGTTGACTTCAGCAACACCATCTAATAATTGTGACCTCAAACCTATTTGTAGTAAGTTGGAAGGGATGTCTAGAGGAAAAGGTATTGTCAAGGAGGGGAATACAGATAACTTATACCCTTAACAACATAATTTACTCTAACCTCTAACCTTTTTAGAAATACGTTATAAAGGCCAAGTAAGATAACAGTCTAACAAATTCTACAGAATCCATACTGATAAGAAGTTGTTGAGAAATCTGTATTCAGATCAAGAAGCAAGAGTTAGAACCAGACGTGGAACAACAGACTGATTCCAAATAGGGAAAGGAGTACATCAAGGCTGTATATTATCACCCTGCTTATTTAACTTATATGCAGAGTACATCATATGAAATCCTGGGCTGGATGAAGCACAAGCTGGGATCAAGACTGCCTGGAGAAATATCAATAATTTCAGATATGCAGATGACACCACCCTTATGGCAGAAAGTGAAGAAGAACTAAAAAGCCTNATGTCAAGGCTGTATATTGTCATCCTGCTTATTTAACTTCTATGCAGAGTACATCATGAGAAACGCTGGGCTGGAAGAAGCACAAGCTGGAATCAAGATTGCCGGGAGAAATATCAATAACCTCAGATATGCAGATGACACCACCCTTATGGCAGAAAGTGAAGAGGAACTCAAAAGCCTCTTGATGAAAGTGAAAGAGGAGAGTGAAAAAGTTGGCTTAAAGCTCAACATTCAGAAAACTAAGATCATGGCATCTGGTCCCATCACTTCATGGCAAATAGATGGGGAAACAGTGGAAACAGTGGCTGACTTTATTTTCTTGGGTTCCAAAATCACTGCAGACAGTGACTGCAGCCATGGAATTAAAAGTTGCTTGCTTCTTCGAAGAAAAACTGTGACCATCCTAGACAGCATATTCAAAAGCAGAGACATTACTTTGCCAACAAAGGTCTGTCTAGTCAAAGCCATGGTTTTTCCAGTGGTCATGTACGGATGTGAGAGTTGGACTATACAGAAAGCTGAGCAACAAAGAATCGATGCTTTTGAACTGTGGTGCTGGAGGAGACTCTTGAGAGTCCCTTGGACTGCAAGGAGATCCAACCAGTCCATTCTAAAGGAGATCAGTCCTGGGTGTTCATTGGAAGGACTGATGTTGAAGCTGAAACTCCAATACTCTGGCCACCTGATGCGAAGAACTGACTCATTTGTAAAGATGCTAATGCTGAGAAAGATCGAGGGCAGGAGAAGGGAACGACAGAGGACGAGATGGTTGGATGGCATCACTGACTCAATGGACATGGGTTTGGGTAAACTCCGGGAGCTGGTGATGGACAGGGAGGCCTGGCGTGCTGCGGTTCATGGGGTCGCAAAGAGTTGGACACAACTGAGCGACTGAAATGAACTGAAGAAGTTGTCGGTATAGATATAATCTAAGTCTTCACTTAGTTGTATCATTTATAAGTTAATAAACACACAAAAACACGTACATATAATTATTTTCCTGTAATGTATCTACTGCACAAAAGGACCAAGGAAGATGTGTGGACACATGATAACCAAGACACATATGCCAAAGGATGGAGTCATGTTGATAAAAGTAGTTCATTGCTATCATTTGACCTCTGTGATATTTTTCAAAATTTTTTACACTTACATAGAGCAGGCTCTGAGAGTCAAAGTAGATACTATAAATTAATGTAGAACAATATGATAAAAAGAACTTGGGACAGACCAGTTTCTAAAAACAGATTACCATCCTATTTTTTAAGATAATTAACTATATTCCAAGTAATCTATCCTGACTTTTATTGGTCAATTCTCAGTTAACGCTTTAACTACAGAAGGATATTTCACTAACTCAACAGTGTATACTTGTCCCTAGGTTTCTGCAGTACCCTTACTAAAATCTGCAGTGGCTCACCAAGTTCCTTAAATAAAACAGGGCAGTATTTGCATATAACCTATGCATACCCTCCTGTATACTTTAAATTACTTATCACACCTGATACAATATAAATGCCATGTAAACAGTTGTTAGACATTTGGCAAATATAAGTTTTGCTTTTGCTGGACCACTCTGGATTTTTTTTTCTTTCAATATTTTCAATCATCAGTTGGTTGAATTCATAGATGCAGAACTTCGTGGACATAGAGGGCTGACTATATCTTCCAATCTCAACTTCATTAAGGAGAGTATAGTTTACTGTAATATTTTTAAGTATTTAAAATATTAAATAGTAGAGAGTCTGAGCCAAATTTATGTATAATACAAGCAACCCTCTTTTATTAAAAAAAAGAAAACAAAAAAGCATAGCACTTTGTCTTTTAAAAATTAATTGTCTAGGGAACTCGGGGAAAGTTAAACTGACAGACATATTTATACTTCTCTGGCATTTAATCCTGTTCTCCTTTGTACTATATTTTAATCCCATTCAACAATAAAATTACTTAAGGAATATTTTAAAATTATTGAACACAATTTAAATTTTTAAAGAGAGCTTAAAATGTCACTACTGTCTGAAAATTTAAAATAATATGACTCAATAAAGAAAAAAAAGATGGATAGCTCAGTCTCAGTGGTTAAGAGGACAGGCTCTGAAGTAGAAGGCCTGGGTTAATTCCAGATCTAGCCCGTGTAAGCTGGCGAAATTTTTCAAGTCCTCTTCTGTATATGGGGGCTTCCCAGGTGGCGCTAGTGGTAAAGAACCAGCCTGCCAATGCAGGAGACATAAGAGATATGGGTTTGATCCCTGGGTTTGATCCACCGGAGAAGGCATAGCAACCCACTCCAATATTCTTGCCTGGGAAATCTCATGGACAGAGCCTGGCAGGCCACAGTCCATAGCGTCGCAAAGAGCTGGACATGACTGAAGCGACTTAGCATGCACTGTACATGGAGATAACATGACCACCTCACTCAAAGTGTTCTCCTAAGCATATTACACACATTAACTCCTTTAATCCCCTCAATAACCCTACTGTTATCATGCTCGTTTTCTAAATAAGCTAAACGATACCTGGGAGGTTTTGTAACTTCCCCAAATGGTGAAGGGTGGCAGATATATCAACAGAAAATATGCCACTTTAGCATAAAGATTATTCTGAGCTAAACTTGAAAAAACACCAGGTGCAAGAAGGGCACTCTGTCCTCTCCTTTTCTTTCTGAAAGCAGGAGATAAAAACCAAACAAACAAACAAAAAAATTTCTGGAAGATTCTAGGAGGAAAAAAAAATCACAGAACAGTAGCAACCCAAGGATTTTTCATGGAAAATGGTGGAGGGGTTGGAGCTTTACACCTGGGGAAAAAAATGGCACTAAACTGAGATAAGCATCAGTAGACATGGCAGCTGAAGGACCAGGAGGCCTCAGTCAACATGTGGGGGTCTGCTCTTGCTTGGATCATTTGAACAAGGGTGTGGGGTCCAGCCACACCTGAAATTAAATTGCAGTCCTGAGCCTGGGGCAGGATGGTGCCTCACTGTGACTGCTCAACCACAGGACAAGAGGTGCAGCAGCCAAATCCCACTCAGTCCAAGATGGCCCTGCAAAAACTCCCTCAACATACAGCGTGTCAGCTTATGGGAAAAGGCACCGTTAGAGCTGAGAGGTATCAGATGGGGCAGCTGGTCTGTGAAACCATACTGGAGGAAGTAATGGCTGGAGATTCCCGCAAGAATTAGCAGATCTTGGCATTTCTGTCTTCTGAGCCTCAGTTAAAGACCACCACTTAAACTACTCTTTCTTAGAAAGGCAGGGTCCACAACAGAAGCTTCACCAGCTGGGGGCAGAAACCCCTGCTGGGCTAGTTATAAGACAGGCAGTGAAATATCTTCAAGCTACCAGCTACCAGACACTGGAGGAGATTTTAGAAACAGCAGCCCCAGCAGCTTTTTCAGCTGTGGTTAAAACTTGTCTCTGCGATGCTGCAAGTGGCAGGCCACAGAAGAAGGCAAGACGGATCAAGAGTTCTCCAAGTACAGCTGCAAAAGCTGTGTGTGTTTGCAGACACGCCAGTGCACAATTCTTAATCATGAGACAACAGGAAAACACAGCTCTCTACATGTGCATTAAAGCTGTGTGCTAAGTCACTTCGGTTGTGTCACTCCATGGGACCCCACGGACTGTAGCCCACCAGGCTTCTCTGTTCATGGGGGTTCTCCAGGCAAGAATACTGGAGTGGGTTGCATGCCTTTCTCCAGGCTACAGAGGTGTTATAAAACAAGAAACACAGAGCAGAGTTTGGAGAACCAGGCATTGCTAGAGCAAATTTCTAAAAGAACTGATTGTGAAACTCCTGAAGAGGCAGAAACATCACAGGAGACCAGAGGCCCCCCTGAAGTTTTTTCCGTTAGTTGGGCTAATTCGGCAGGTAAGAGGGAAGCAACGCTGACGGCATTAGAAACAGAAGTAGGGGATGACAGAGCCGGTTCTGTCTTGGAAGCCAAAGCACAATTTCCTGACACTGTAAGAAGGGCCAGAGAAGCAGCTGGATTGGTGGCACCCCACTTCATCCCTGTCAGGAGGCTCCCCAGAAAAACCACCAACCCTGGTCAGACCATGCCCCACTACTTCGCCTCAGACGCAGCAGATCTGGTCAGAGGGAAAACAGCTCTCACCAGTCTCACCTACGGCCCCTGTTCCAGGCCCCAGGAAGCAGATCCAGGAAACCCACAGGCCTACCAGGACATGACTGTGGAAAAGATAGGATATTTTATGGTAGCATTTAACTACAAGGAAAACTCTCCTCTGGTCTCCCAGAGATTAAGGCCAAGAAGTGGAAGAGGGCCAGAGGGGTAAAACCCCCGTGTCCTTACTGCAAGAGACCAGGTCCTGAAGAGAAGTGCGGAAGAGGCCGAGATCCACCCACCCGTTCTGGATGTGTGGGTCGGGGGCATGGTGTGAGCCTGGCTCTTAGAAGGCCTAACCTAAAAGTTCAACATAACCTGCAAACCCAAAAAGCCATCTTCCACTTGTCAAGACACACAGAGCCTCGGCCAACGCCAGGGGACCTTGGGCTGACCAGGCCAAGATATAGAGAGAAGCAGTAGGGAACCGGAATCTACAAAGGGAGACCCTGAGAAACACTGTCAAGAGCAAACACTCTTTGAGTTCATGCAAATCCTCAGATAAGGAGCTGACTCTGGCAGAAGGAAATCCAGGGAGAAGAGGACGAGTGTTCCTCCTCAATGCCCTGTGAGAAGACAACTGCTCAGAAGAACCAGCCAAAGACTGCCAGCCTCTTCTTTGGGATTGGCAAATGACATGGAGGAAATGTCATGTTTCAGAACTCCCCTTGGGAAGAGCATAATATCTCGTTGAAAGGAATATTTTTTGAAGCCACTAAAATCTTAACAACTAGCAGGTATGAATTTTATAATAGAAAATAAACTAGTCTTAAGATTCAGGAGACACTATTTAACATATTTAGATTTTAAAGTGTACTTCAAAACTACTGATGGGAATGTAAACTGGCGTAGCCACTATGCAAAACAGTATGGAGGTTCCTTAAAACACTGAAAATGAGCTGCCATATGATCCAGCAATCCCACTCCTGGGTATATAGCTGGAAAAAAATGAGAACGCTAATTCAAAAAGATACATGCACCCTAAAGCTCACAGGAGCACCATCTATAATAGCCAAAACAACAGAAAACCCAAGTACTTATCAACACACGACTGGATTAAGAAGATGCAATGCGCGCGCATGCATACACACACACACACACACACAGAAAAAAGAATAAAAAGCCATAAAAAAGAATGAAATTCTGCAACAACATGGATGGACCCAGAGAGCATTATGTTTAGTGAAATAAATCACAGAAAGACAAATACTGTACGACATCACTTACATGTGGAATCACAAAAATAATACAAATGAAGCATATGCAAAATAGGAACAAACTCACAGAAAACAAACTAGTGGTTACTAAAAGGGAGAGGGAAGGGCAAGTTAGGGGTGTGGGATTAAGAGATACAGGCTATGATATATAAAAAAAGATAAGCAACAAGGATATACTGTACAGCATAATTATAGCCAATACATTATAATAGTTCTTATCTAATAATAATTTTTATTGGCACTTAATCTGTGAAAAATATTCAATCACTATGTTGTACCCCTGAAAATTAGTACAATATTGTAAATCAACTCTACTTAAATAAAAAAATTAATGTACCTCATTCAGCAACTATTTACTCGATGCCTAATTTAATTTCAGAAGCTGATTTATAAGCAGCACTAAGCCCTGTTTCTTCAAACAGAATTTGAATTTATCAAGAATTCTTCAAGACTTCTGGCTTTTCAAAATTAAAAAGACTGACTCGCTTACTGGATAGGAAAAAATGGGATGATTTTATAAGTTGAACCTGAAGGACACATCCAAACTGATATACAAGAAAAGTCTGACTTGATGACAATATTTCAAGTGATTAATGATCCATATTTTTATAGATTTCATTTACATCAACTAACTCTGCAATTAGTAGAAAAATATTTAAAAATCAATCGTATAACTTTTCAAGTAATCTTTTAAAGCAAAAATCATTCATCTAATAATGTGGCTTCAATCCCTGGGTCGGGAAGATCCCCTGGAGAAGGGAATGGCCACCCACTCCAGTATTCTTGCCTGAAGAATCCCATGGACAGAGGAGCCTGGTGGGCTACAGTCCACGGGGTCGCAAGGAGTCAGACAGGACTGAGCCTCTAAACAACAACAACAAAGTCCGAAAAACACTCACCCAAAAGGACAAAGCCATCTGCCTCTGTCTCGGGTCCTGACGGCTTTTTAGATTCCAGAGGCTTTCTGAAGAAGTGAAACATTGCTGCTTCTGCTGTTACCTGAAATAGAAGCAAACATCATATTATGTCAAATTCAGATGAAACTTTCACCTTTCTTACTAAAAAGCCAAATGTAAAGAGATCACAGTAAGTACTTTTAGGAATTCTATCCCCAAACTTAAGAACATGAGCCCCCTTTAGGTAACAGAAGTATCAGAAAACAAAACCAGAATATTAGGAGCATTGACTTCCAATTTGACATCCTGTGTGCCTTGAATCCTGCAACCTCTCTCGACTTCTGAACGTGTAGGAAATAATCAAAAAAATCGCTACAAGTAAAACTACAATCAACAGATAACACCAAGTTTGAAAGGATCCCTGTAACCATTAACTGGACACTGGACTGAGGAAAGGAAAAAAACAAAATAAAAAACAGCTCTCCAGATTTCTTATCATGCCGCATGAAACTGAGGCCAGCTGAGAAAAGAAAAGAAGGCACTACATACACCCTCCAGAGCTGGTTATCTGATTCAGACACTCAGGGCTCTATTCATGGTAAAACTGCAGCCAGATTTAAATCCCTATCAGGCAAGTATCTGTATTGGTGAGATTATTGTGCACTGCCCCCTACACAGTAGTAGATATAATGGTCATCTGAGTTAAATTCACCCATTCCAGTCCATTTTAGTTCACTGATTCCTAAAGTCTCGATATTCACTCTTTCCATCTCCTGTTTGACCACTTCCAATTTGCTTTGATTCATGGATCTAACATTCCAGGTTCCAAACTTGCTCTTTACAGCATCAAACCTTGCTTCTATCACCAGTCCCATCCACAATTGGGTGTTGTTTTTTCTTTGGCTGCATCCCTTCATTCTTTCTGGATTTATATCTCCACTGATCACCAGTAGCATATTGGGTACCTACCGACCTGGGGAGTTTATCTTTCAATGTCCTATCTTTTTACTTTTCATTTACTATATACAAAACAGGGCTTCCCTGGTGGCTCAGTGGTAAAGAATCCACCTGCCAATGCAGGAGATGGATATTTGATCCCTGGGTCAGGAAGGTTCCCTGGAGAAGGAAATGGCAACCCATTCCAGTATTCTCGTCTGGGAAATCCCATGTATAGAGGAGCCTGGTGGGCTACAGTCCATGGGGTTGCAAAGAGTTGACACAACTGAGTGATTAAACAACAAAAACAACAATATACAAAACAACTGAGGAGAAGTATCATTAAATCAACACTTCCCCCTCCCTATTGTGTAACTATGTCAAACACACAAAATCACCCAAAACTTTAATGCAGAGCAACTATTTAAAAATGGATACACATTGTCTTTAATAATTTTAGTTCAGTGGCGAGAACTATTTTTTTTGATGATTGATACATTGGTCTATATTGATAGAATGGAGATAGGCAAATTTGCATCATGAACCCACAGACTTTCTTGGATTGAAAAGTAAAAGGGTTAGTCACACAGTCATGTCCCACTCTTTGCGTTCCCATGGACTGTAGCCTGCCAGGCTCCTGTGTCCATAGAATTCTCCACACAAGAATACTGGAGTGGATTGTGACATAACCAAATCCAGTTTGCCCTGGATTCTTTGTCATGTACTCAAAGATCCATGCTCAAATTTCAGCATCATGGAAAAAATAACAAAGCCAGTGAAAGAAAATTTACTAAAGGTAGAAGGAAACCATATATTTCCAATACAGTTGGAAAGATATCCAATGTATCAATTGGATATTGATATCCAAAAAGATATCCAATATATTGGTTGATATCTAATGTATCAATGATGTAGTGCATCACAGGATACAACAAAGATGCGACAGTGATCTTAAACTTTATGTTGAGGTCCTTTAATGGACCAGAACCTGGTGGTCTGGAGTCTACGATAAGAAAGTAAAGGAGAGAAAGAGGCTGATATTCCTTGGTTTATGCAGAAAGCCAATAAAGCTCCTGGCATGGGGCTTGCTCTGTTCACGGAGGCCTCAGGCAGCCTCTCAGTGGGGTGAAGGTACAAAAGCACCTTCTCGAGAGGGTCTTAGAAGCCTGGGCAGGAAAGTTAACTCAGAGGGCCTCTGCACTCCAAAGAAATAGCCTGAGAGAGAGAGAGAAAGAAAGAGAAAGAAAGACACGGGGACCAGAGCTCTGATGGGGCAAAGGTGTTTTAATCAACATGGTGTGGGCATATATACTGTACTTATTCTCAGCAAAGATAAAGATTAAAATTCCAGACTTACGAAACACAGGCGATCCATATTAAAGAGAGAGAGAGAGAGTTGTAAATAATCACTTTTACCATATGGTTCACAAGAAGAAAGTGGGTACTTATCACCATAGAGAAAAACTAATGAAGGAAATGCCTGGATCCCTTAGCCCCGGGAGAGGCTTGCCTCTCCTCTTAATTTGTGAATATTCAGGAATTAATAAGGAATGGAGAATTCCTGACAGATCCCAAACAGCACACCGGAAGCCTCTGGTTAAATGCTTCCTGACACTTTAGATATAGGAAACTGAAACTTACTCCAGTTATAATTCCTCAGAGTAGAATCCCAACCTGGAGAAAAGCTTTGTGAGAAATCTCAAAGAGGTGTATCACTGCAGACAGAATTAAGGACAAGTTTAATAACTTACTCTTAGTTGTGTTGTCAATGGGTTTTGATACAGGGAAGACTGGGAGGACAAATAACTCTTCTGTCCAAGGGTTCACTGCACATTTGCATAAGGCAGCATTCTGTAATTAAAAAAAAAAATTGATAAGAAATTTCAGACTCTGATTCAGCTAAGACTTGAAATGGACATTCTTCCATATTTGATTCAGAGGAGCCTTCTTTCCTAAGCTCTTTTTTTTTTTTTTTAATTTATAAATCTATAGAAAATTAATGAAATAAAAACATTTACTACCTAACATTGTCCATTTGGTCGAGTGGAGTTATCATCTCACATATTTCTATTTCCCTAGGCACTGTGTCCTTACCCTGAGTTATACCTTTGTCACTCATTTCTAGCATATCAAGCATGAGATCTGCAAACCAACAATTCTAGAGAAATATAAGCGATTTACCAGAATTCACAGTCAGTTGCCAAACTCTGTATGCCTGGTTTGTGTAGTATTTTTGAATTTACACACTCTTTGGCTTATATAAAACTGAGAATGAGGATGAAAGATATTGTATATATTAATAACCAAACGTTAAAACAAAATGGACTTATTAAAGATCAAGACTGACTCCTTTCCTCAGTCTATGACAGCAGATGCAGTTTCTATATAGAGAATATACTTTTAAAATCTTATCTCAAATGTCCAAGTCTATCTCTTGAGAAAGATAAGTTTGGCATTGAGAGTAATAGCATTTTTTTAACATCCAATATCTTGTCTCATCAATTATTTTAGTTAAGTTTGCTCTGCAACTGTATTCTCTTCACTCCCAAAATATCACTGGCAGACTATAATATAGTTCCTGAACCTTGATTCAAAGCTGGGCAGAAATCTCATACAAACTATTTTTTTCCCCTATAATGTGTAACATGTGGGTTTCTTGGCTTACAAAGAGACTTTAAGAAGGCATGATTCTTTAATAATATACCATAGAGAAAATGTTCCTTAAAGTATGCTTTAAGATAAAAATAATCTAATTATGTAATTATGGATAGAGAAAGAGCTCTATGTGGTTAGCCTGGATCCAACTATGATAATATGATTTTCATGAAATTGGCACAGTTTACAATTGAGACCACAAATATTAGATTGCTCATCATTGGTGGGCTTTCTGTAAGATTTTAATCATGAACAGGCAATGACTGCATCAAATACCACTTAAGTTTGAAATCAAACAGACTGTTTCCTATATTAAATACAATTTAAGGAGACATCACCTTTGATTTATATGTAAATATCTGGCAAAAAATCCTTAAGCTACTTGTTGGCCCATTTTTCATCTTTGGTAGATGGTAGCATAATTTGCCAGTATAAGAAGCTACTGAATCTCATTGACTTAGGGAGCTGATCCAAATCCAGAAGATACTTTAGTTTTTGATATTGTTTACACTTCTGTTCAGTTCAGTCGCTCAGTCGTGTCCGACTCTTTGTGACCCCATGAATCGTAGCACGCCAGGCCTCCCTGTTCATCACCATCTCCCGGAGTTCAGTCAGACTCACATTCATCGAGTCCGTGATGCCATCCAGCCATCTCATCCTCAGTCATCCCCTTCTCCTCCTGCCCCCAATCCCTCCCAGCATCAGAGTCTTTTCCAATGAGTCAACTCTGCGCATGAGGTGGCCAAAGTACTGGAGTTTCAGCTTTAGCATCATTCCTTCCAAAGAAATCCCAGGGCTGATTTACACTTAGCAAAGCACAATTCCCAGTTTCTACCCATGTACCCCCCGAAAAAAATGGATTTAGAACCCTCTCTATAACAAAGAAACATAAACTACTCAAAATATTTAGGGAGCCAAAAAAGAGGGGAAAAAAGCCTGAGAATTTCTTTTTGGTGCATGAGGTATACATAACTTTAAAACTTAAGGATTTAGCTTTCCTCAATATATGCCTGGATTTAAAGATCACAGGGGGAAACGTGGTGAGGGTTTATTTCAACTATATTATTTATAAAATAATTCATGAAGACTGATGATTTCAAAACAGAGCTGTGTCATCATTTTCTAATTCATGTAAAACAAATGGCAACATTTTGAACATGTGTCTGTCTTTCATAACATTATGCATTTTTCCCATCCCTGTAAAACCTCACTACATGTATAACAGCATCTTTAACTAATGAACTTGCAATCATCCAAACAAATTGAGACAACTACAAACTATAAACTAAAAACTAACTGAATGGTTAATTTTTTCATTGGACATTATTTCAAAGTTGAGGTTAGAAAAATATAAATTGGGGCTATTTTCCCTAGGGTTACACTATTCTAACCTGTATTTGTAAGGAATGAGAAATGAACGAAGAAATTCTTTCTTGCTCAAAGATTTACAATGAGGCAGTAACTAAGGAAGAATCAGTCATTTGTGGCACACTTTGAAGTGTCTCAACCTTTTAGTGAAAATGTTTATTTCATTGGAATGTTTATCCTGTTGGAATAAGAATGTGTGTATCTGGACACAAGAAAATTAATTGTGGATATAGAACAACTGTAGATTTACTTTTTGGAACAAAACATTTTTTAGTGAAGAAATACATATGTGAATAAATAGATGGTGGCCAAAAAATACGTGGCCTACAGTTTAAAAAAATTGGGAAAAATTACTGTTCTTGTTTCATGTTTGAGAATGGCAACCACAGATAAAGACAATTTGCCGCCTTTATCCCCCCAGTTCTGTAAAATATTTGCTTTGTTAATTTTACAATGCTTCAAACAGAAGCCTCCAATGTATAATATTTTATAAAATAAAATTTCCAAAACTGATCTCAATTTTATTTGTCTAGCAAACTCTGACTATTTTATAAGTTGTAATTACTAACACTTTTGAGGCCAGTTAAGTTTAAAAGAAAGAATTCCGACATATATGACCTGAATTTGAAATTTTTTCCTAAATTAATTTCCATGGAAAATGTATCACACATTGGAATATAAATTGATAGATTTTTATAGTTAATATCTATTCTTTTCAAAAATACTTCCTAGACTAGAATCAGTCAGTGATTTTCATTTTTACCTTTTAGTGCCAGATAATAACCCTTTTTTTTTTTTTTTTAATTTTTGGGAACATCTTACTATTTATTTATATATGGCTGTGCTGGGTCTTCACTGCTTTTCTCTCATTGTGGTGTGCAGGGTTCTTATTGTGGTAGCTTCTCTTGTTGCAGAACATGGGCTCTGGACACTCAGGCTTCAGTAGGTGCAGCATCTGGGCTCTAGAGCACAAGCTCAATAGTTGTGGCTCATGGACTTAATTGATCTGTGGCATGTGGGATCTTCCCAGACTAGACATTGAACCTGTTTCCTGTATTGGCATGTGGATTCTTTACCACTGAGCCACCAGGGAAGTGCAACCCTCCATTCTTAGCTTTTGATTTTGTCCAAGTCCATCCAAATAATTACGCTTCAATGAAATTTTGCTTTCCTTTAAATATTGTTCTATACAATTTATTTCCAGAGAGATACATAGCTACTTTTCCATGGATGAGAAAGAATGACTGTAACATTCTTCCCAGTTTTTTTTTTTTTCCCACTTGCTTTGTAAGATTTGTTTTGTGACTCAATATACTAAAGTAGTTATGACATTGGCCTATTTAAATACTTTAAGCTCAAGCAATATTTAAAATGAGTAATTTCATCAATTCTTTAGCTTTTAGAGGAAAACAAGGTAAAGAATTAGCATTTCAATTTTATATCAAACTGCCAAGGAAAGCCACCAGGCCTTCTCAAAACCAACTTCTCTCCTCCATGATTAAAGAAAGATAGCTGACCTGTTAGTTCAGTTCCATTTTCAGTTTTAGCAATGTCTTAATTGGGAAATTGCAAAACAATGTTGTCATGCAAGACTTCCAGGAGTACATTTGTTTCTAATGTATGGTGCATAATTTAATGACGAGACACTTCAGTGGTCTACCCACTGCAAATCTCAGTTGTTAAATATGTCTGGAGCAAGACATCTTTAAATAGTAGGCACTTTTTTGGTACATTAATTTTCTCACACTCAGAAGCAGAAAATGTAATTCTAACTGTCACTTTGTATAAAGCTCTGTTTACTTTAAAATGCTATTTACAGCCTAAATGTCTTGTTCAAACTGATTAACTATAGTGGAATTTAAAACTTTTATAAAACCTATTTATTATGCTTAATGTTTTTAGAATTTTTTTCTTCCCTTTAGACTATAGTTTAAGAAACCTATCTAATTGGCAATAAAACACAGACTCTCAAGGCAAATCTTGAAAAAGATAAGCCTACCAATTTCCAGAAGACACTGAAATCTAAAATGCAAGCCACAACTTGGTGTAGAGCTAGAAGTGTAAACAGAGAAGGTAAACACTTCTCCAAGAGATTAGGAATGGAGAGCCAAAGCCAAAATAACCATCCCCAGACCACAATGGCCCAGTGGTTACCAACAGTATCTTCAATGATTCAGCTTGGCTAACCACATGCTTGCTAAGTGGCTTGGTATCCAACAAATCTCTTACAGTGTATAAGATCTAATTATATGTGGTTAAATGTGGGTATCCTGTTTAGAACTTGTCTGACCAGTATCCCAAAGAGATAACAAATTTATGGTAAGGAAAAATATCCCACTAAAGAACTTTTATTAAAATTGTTTCAGTATTATTACCAGCCTCCATTTTCAGTTATAGATAGTATCTTGAAACAATCAACTCCACTATTCATTTAGACTCTCAAATAACTCCTGTATTCAGATTTAATCCTAACCTATTTAAGATTGAAAAAAATATTTCCCAGTGAGTTTTTTTTGTTGTTGTTTGCAGTAGTTGACTATTGGATAAATAAGACTTTATAGCAAAACGTACAGAGAAGGCAATGGCAACCCACTCCAGTACTCTTGTTTGGAAATCCCATGGAGGGAGAAGCCTGGTAGGGTGCAATCCATGGGGTCACTAAGAGTCAGACATGACTGAGCGACTTCACTTTCACTTTTCACTTTCCTGCATTGGAGAAGGGAATAGCAACCCACTACAGTGTTCCTGCCTGGAGAATCCCAGGGACAGGTGAGCCTGGTGGGCTGCCGTCTATGGGGTTGTGCAAAGTTGGACACGACTGAAGCAACTTAGCAGTAGCAGCAGCAAAATGTAAAGATTTTGAAGAGAGCTTTAAAATTAAATTAATGATTATGTCACTTATAATTGTGACATAATCTTACAAGAAAAGTATTTGAACTTCTAACCCTTGAGTCACTGAAAACTATTACAATCAGAGGTTTCTCAAGAGGAATTGAGAGATGACAGATGAAATGACTTTAGAGATTCATTTTGTCCTTGTTTCTCTAATTCAGGCTCTAACACTCCTATTTTTAAGGGCACCATAAGGCTCTCCTACATAGACTGTTGCTTGTCAAATACTTAAGACATATAATTTTTCTGTAATCATATCTTCCCCAGTAATTTAACATTTTTCTGATCTCCTTTCTCTGACTTCCAGCCACTAGGTACACAGAAAATGCACACAAATCTTTAATGAATGACTAAATTCTTACCTTAGAAACTTAATTTTTCTGGGAAAATACATAGTAATTTTTCAATGAAATTTATTTTTTAAATCATTTTCTTATTTGGGTGACTATTAAAGACATAAATTTGGATACTGTCAGCATGTAGGTGATATTTAAGCCAGTATTTGGATGAGATCTTCAAGGAAGCGAATGTAAGTAAAGAATCAGAACATCAAATATTGAACTCAGAACCACAGAAATGAGAATCAAAGAGATAAGGAGAAGCCAACAAAGGAGACTGGAAAAAGAATGATGAGTGAGGTGGCAGGAAAAAGCAAACTGTGTGGTGACTTATCTGCTAAATGAGGCCATCTAATCATGGAAGATGATGTGATCAACACTGTCAAGGGATACAATGAGATCAAATAGCATGAGAACCCCAAACCAGCCACTCATCTAGGTGTATGAAGGTTATGTGTAAGCTCAAAAATATCATTTTTTTGGTGGAGTAGTGGAGACTGGTAAAATATTAGTAGAAATTGGAGAAGCCCATATAGTCATCTCTTTTTAAGGGTCTTAGTATAAAGGGGAGCAAATAAATGTGATGGCAGCTGGCAGGGGAAGTATGGTTAAGAGAAGCTCTTGTTAATGCACAGTAGTCTGTTATCTGTTACGCTCAAACTCCTAGTTGACTCCCTCATCCCTTTCCCCTTTGATAAACACAAAACAAGCCTTAAATTTATTTTCTATGTCTGTGAATCTGATTCTGTTTCATACATGGATTCATTTGTATTATCTTTTTAGATTCCACATAAAAGTGCTATCATATAATATTTGTCTTTGTCTGACTTACTTTGCTTAGTAGGGGATACTATATTCAGTATCTTGTAATAACCTATAATGCAAAATATTCTGAAGTATATATAGAATTGAATCACTTTGCTATACCTAAAACGAGCACAATATTGTAAATTAACTATTCAATTTAAAAAAGATAAAAAAGAGAAGTTCTTGTTTAATATGAGAGGAATAATAGCACAAGAATAATCAAGAAGAGAGGGAAGATAATAAGAAAGAAAGGAGAGAACTGATGGGAAAATGTCTCTGAGTAGACATAAGGTGTTTGATTATCTAGGCTACATGTTGAGAAACTGTATTTAGAAACATGGAAGGAAGAGTAGGTGGGGAATATGGAGACAGATGCCAATGAAAATCTGTTCTGATTGCTCTAAATGCTATGATCTGAGAGTG
This sequence comes from Cephalophus harveyi, assembly GCA_006410635.1. Lineage (NCBI taxonomy): Eukaryota > Metazoa > Chordata > Mammalia > Artiodactyla > Bovidae > Cephalophus > Cephalophus harveyi. The sequence goes on along the minus strand of SJYT01000884.1, from coordinate 236,274 downwards.
AGCATGGGAAAGGAGGAAAGAGGATAAGGTATAAAAATTTTTGGAAGAAAGTAGAATTAACGAACTAGACATATATTTTATGGCTGCCTAACAAATTGGTTTGAACATTATTTAAAAAGTTGCCTCAGTTTAAGAAAATCCTTTCTCAAGATGAGATAATTTTAAGAAGCCTAACTGTACTATGGGCTTCCCTGGTGGCTCAGACGGTGAAGTGTCTGACTGCAAGGTGGGAGACGAGGGTTCAAGCCCTGGGTCGGGAATAACCCCTGGAGGAAGAAATGGCAACCCACTCCAGTACTCTTGCCTGGAGAATTCTATGGACAGAGGAGCCTGGTGGGCTATAGTCCACGGGGTCGCAAAGAGTGAGACACAACTGAGCGACTTCACTTAACTTCAACTGTACTATAGCATTAGAGTCTGCCTTCCTTTTATTTCTGTTTGATTATAGAATATTTAAACACATACACATAGAAAAGTGTTTCAATAGTTATCAACCTTAAAGATCAATCATTATTCTCTAGTTGCATATGAACCATAAAGTATATATTTAAAGTTCTACATGCTGTTAATATATACTATCTGGCCTTTTACAGAAAAGTTTGTTGCTCCTTGATCTAGGCAGTTAACATCATAGATCATTCTCTTATTTTAGCATTTGACAACTATTATGATGTAAATGCCCACATCATGCAAATTACAAGACACCAATATGATAATCACTGAAATCAGAGTTGGAAAGACCTGCAAATCCACACATTGTTGTTTCTATTTTTACTATATAGTTATGAATCCTATAAGTAACTTCAGCAGCACAGATAATAGCAAATTGTAGTTAAATAATTACTAATTTATGAATTTTAAGAATACATTTCTTTTGCTTTTAAGATTATTTAACTATAAGTTTATACAATTTTAGTAGTGGCTTTCTGTAACAACTTGCTCACGAGAGTACTGATAATTTAACAATCTGCTTTCAAAGGCTGATATAAGGTAGCTCCAGTTCATCACTTCTCTCATCCCCCTAACCATCTTTTTAGTTTAAGCCTTTGAGCTTTGATTTTGAATCCCTAGTGGAGAGACATCACTGCCCTATTGATAGTATATTTTATCATCTGGCAATCTAGCTATGAATTAATAGCCTCAAACATTAAGCCTTACACAGAAAAATTTAAAAACCCAAATACTTCAGTCTGATTACAGTTTAAGACTATCTGTAGTCGTAAGGGTGCCTCTTGCAGAAAAAGAACAATTTGGCTACCTCTGAAGGGTCTTTGAGATTTGAGAAGACTTGGTTGAGGGGAGGTATTTATGAATTTAAGAAAAAAATATGTATTGAGACTTCGAAATTGTCTTTTTGCCAGCTGGTTACCATATGCATTTCAACACAGGTCTATCAGAAGCAGTTTCCTAGGGTCCAAGTGAAGGCTGTAGGGTATAAGAGTGATAGTTCCACCTTCTACTAAATAACAAACACCGTTGGTTTATCAATGAACTTGCACCTTCAGGGGCTGGTCATAGCCTGTCCACCTCAACATGGATCTTCAAGCACATCACTAGTACTTAATTATAATTGAATATGAGATTAAGCCTTGGGACCATCTCTGGGTATAATATCTCATAGAGATTTACATATGTATGTTTTTTCTGTTTTCAATATGCTGTAGACTTTTTAAGAATTTTGTTTAGTTCCAGAATAACTTTTGAAAAGTCTTAAGTGTTTCTTGATAGAAATAAAATAATGCTCAGTGTTCCTGAAGTTCAACATTGGGCAGGTATAGATGAGAACAAACAGCCAGTGCACCTAATATTATGGAAATGCAGACCACAATTGGAACCTGCAAGTGGAAATATCACTCAAATTTATCATAGGCTTGATTTATGGTAGGCATCCTTTAATTTACCCCAATATCCTTCCACTTGTTAAATGTAGTAGACCAAATATTTGGGCTGAGAGAAAGAGTAAGTTCATGCCTTGGCTATATTTTTAGTAATTCATCAACAAAAATGTGAGAAACCTTTCTACATTATAGCTTATGATCCAGGAAAATCAAGGGACAGACAGTACCTTCATTCTGAAGACCTGACAAAGTGGTTTTCTTTGATCAAAACATGAATGAGACACTAAAATATGGTCATGGAAGAACTTAAGACAAGGAGATGCTCAAACCCTCCCTGAGTCTGCTATTCAGTCCAGCACCTGAAAAGAAATTATTCAAATACAAAGGAATTACCATGTGAATGGCGTTTCCGCACAATTTCTGCATATGCTGCCTTGCATTTTTATCAAGACGACAAACATACACCAGCGTGAGAAAGCAGATGCCTTTTTCCCCCATATCTTTTGAACATCAGTATTTCCCAGCAGTTAACTGTGTGTGATAATGGCCAGCACACAGAAACGTTTTGATTTAGATCCAAACTCTTCACCCAGAAGCAGCTTTTTGTTGTATATTTTAAGCTTGGAGCTTTTGATGCAGATTTCATTATATGGCAGATCATTTAAATAAGAAGGCAAGGAGGCTGATTGAGGGGGAACTTCATAAGATGTTGGAGTCTCAAAGAATATTTCAGCTCAGAGGGATTTCTTTTTCAGAGCCAAATTCAGATCCCACCTACTGAGTTAAAGCAATTAATTATTAACCAGAGACATATTAAAATTACAAGATATCAGGTTGACAGCACGTTGCAAGGAGCCTTCAGATTACGATTTCCCAGCCTAATAATGATAAGATAGGACTGAATAGCAAAGTGCTATTGCTTTCAGTTGAAAATTTGAAAGTGCTATGCCCTGATCACTTGTTACAGAGAACTGCTATTCATTCAGCCACACTCCTAAAAGAAATCAACCCAGGGTCTGGTGTGGTGGCAGCTGAGATATCAATTCACAAGACAGCAAGCAGAGAGAAGCTGCTAAGTGGCACAGTGGGTTAATGACACACTACAGTGCTTCACCATGGGAGACATATGGGTTGAATTCTGGCATTGTTCACAAGTGAAAATTGGTTTGCCAATCTTAGCTTGGTGCCTGGTGGACGGTTGTCCTTGTCCTAGACCTCCTCAGATGCTGTCCTAATTTTCTGCACAGGAGAGGCTCAAGTCTGGAAGAGCAGGAGGGTTACTTATAAGAGTGCAATTGGTTTGGCAGTCAGAGGAGGAAATGGGCCCAATATCCTCCTTCTTTTAATACAGTCCCTGCCAGTATCTCATTTTCACAAGCATGAAAATCCACTTGGGGCAGCAAAAGAAGGAAAGGCAATAAACAAGGTCAATTTCCTTGCTGAAAAAACTACATTCCCAAAGAGCTAAGAGGGCTTAGCATCAATTAAAAAGGGTATATTTGTTTGCAACAAGCTTTGCCCCCAGTTGAGGATCATGGAACCAAAAGCTTAAGATATGGGTGGAACAGTCTAGTCAAAAATATATACATCTGCTAGAATAATAGTATAATATGTGACTGTGTGTAATTTTTCTCACTATAATATTCATAGGACTTCCTGGTGGTTCAGACGGTAAAGCGTCTGTCTACAATGCGGGATACCTGGGTTCAATCCCTGGGTTGGGACGATCTCTTGAAGAAGGAAATGGCAATCCACTCCAGTACTATTGCCTGGGAAATCCCATGGACAGAGGAGCCTGGTAGACTACAGTCCATGGGGTCGCAAAGAGTCAGACATGACTGAGCGACTTCAATGCTCTTAGTATCAAGAGAATGTATACAGTATTAATAATTTTCTAATGTATTTGTGTATTTTAGATTATAAAAGTCTTCCCTTTAAGAGAAAGACATTCATTTAATTTACTGTCTCTGAAAAAAATTACCAAGAATAGACATTTAAAAATTGCAAACAAAAATGATGAGAGAAAAAGAAATATTCCAACATCTATAACCACTACATTCTGGGATTATTTAATATACTCTTACATTAATTCTGCCTTTAACCAATTATTCCTTTTTAAATCTTTTAACTGGTATTGGGAGTGGCTCACTGAACCAATATTAAAAGAATATTTGAAATAGGGAGATACTACAGAAAGAATTAAATTGAAGGTGAGATTTATTAGTATCATATTAAAGTAGAATATAGAAGAAAAGCTGAAATGCGAAGCTGTTTGAATAAAAATTTACTTTTAATTAATTATTTCCAGCAGCCATGATCCCTAAAAGATAGATGCATCAAGCCCACATTTTTCTTTCTTTGGAATTTTGGCGTATCCTTTCTAAAAGCAGTCAATATCATGAAGCAAACTATCCATTATTCACATCCAACAAGACGCTTTTATTCATTCATGGTCAATTTGTCCCCCAGTTCCCACTCTCATTCCTCTACTCACAGCAAGCTTCCAATGAGTTTTTAAAATTCTGTTCTCACATCAGTCTCAGCCCTCTTTGGATTGTCTCAACCCTTTCAGCCTATACAAATCTAATTCATTTTTATTCCTTCCCTATAAAGGCTACACTGGCACCTGTGGTCCATAGTGGTCTCCTACTCCTGTAACATTTAACTCATTAGAAATTGTCAGTTCAGTTCAGTTCAGTCGCTCAGTCAAGTCTGACACTTTGCGAACCAACGGACTGCAGAGCACCAGGCCTCCCTGTCCATCACCAACCACTGGAGTCTACTCAAACTCATGTCCATTAAGTCAGTGATGCCATCCAAACATTTCATCCTCTGTCATCCCCTTCTCCTCCCGCCTTCAATCTTTCCCAGCATCAGGGTCATTTCCAGTGAGTCAGTTCTTTGCATCAGGTGGCCAAAGTATTGGAGTTTCAGCTTCAGCATTAGATTTCCAATGAATATTCAGGACTGATTTCCTTTAGGATGGACTGGTTGGATCTCCTTGCAGTCCAAGGGACTCTCAAGAGTCTTGTCCAACACCATAGTTCAAAAGCAGCAATTCTTCAGTGCTCAGGTTTCTTTATAGCCCAACTCTCACATCCATACATGACTATGGGAAAAACCATAGCTTTGACTAGACAGACCTTTGTTGGCAAAGTAATGTCTCTGCTTTTTAAAATTCTATCAAAGTTGGTCATAGCTTTTCTTCCAAGGAGCAAGCGTCTTTTAATTTCATGGCTGCAGTCACCATCTGCAGTGATTTTGGAGCCCCCCAAAATAAAGCCTCTCACTGTTTCCATTGTTTTCCCATCTATTTGCCATGAAGTGATGGGACCAGAGGCCCTGATCTTATTTTCTGAATGTTGAGTTCTACACCAACTTTTTCACTCTCCTCTTACACTTTCATCAAGAGGCTCTTTAGCTCTTCTTTGCTTTCTGCAATAAGGGTGGTGTGATCTGCATATCTGAGGCCATTGATATTTCTCCCTGCAATCTTGATTCCAGCTTGTGCTTCATCCAGCCCAGTGTTTCTCAGTGATGTACTCTGCATATAAGTTCAATAAGTAGAGTGACTATATACAGCTTTGACATACTCTTTCCCAATTTGGAACCAGCCTTTTGTTCCATGTCTAGGTCTAACTGTTGCTTCCTGAGCTGCATAGAGATGTCTCAGGAGGCCAGTCAGGTGGTCTGGTATTCCCATCTCTTTAAGAATTTTCCACAGTTTGTTGTAATCCACACAGTCAAAGGCTTTACTGCAGTCAGTAAAGCAGAAGTAGATGTTTTTCTGGAACTCTCTTGCTTTTTTGATGATCCAGCAGATGTTGGCAATTTGATCTCTGGTTCCTCTTCCTTTTATAAATCCAGCTGGAGCATCTGGAAGTTCAAGGTTCATGTACTGTTGAAGCCTGGCTTGTAGGATTTTGAGCATTACTTTGCTAGTGTATGAGCTGAGTGCAGTTGTGTGGTTGTCAGCATTTTTTGGATTGCCTTTCTTTGGGATTGGAATGAAAACTAAACTTTTCCAGTCCTTAGCCACTGTAGAGTTTCCAAATTTTCTGGCATATTGAGTGCAGCACTTTCACAACATCATCTTTTAGGATTTGAAATAGCTCAACTGGAATTCCATCACCTCCACTTGCTTTGTTCATAGTGATGCTTCCTAAGGCTCACTTTACATCACAACCAGGATGTCTGGCTCTAGGTGAGTGATCACACCATTGTGATTATCTGGGTTGTGAAGATGTTTCTGTATAGCTCTTCTGTGTATTGTTGCCACCTCTTCTTAATATCTTCTGTTTCTGTAGATGCATATAATTTCTGTCCTTTATTGTGTCCATCTTTTCATGAAACATCCCCTTGGTAGCTCTAATTTTCTTGAGGAGACCTATAGTCTTTCCCATTCAATTGTTTTCCTCGATTTCTTTGCACTGATCACTGAGGAAGGCTTTCTTATCTCTCCTTGCTATTCTTTGGAACTCTGCATTCAAATGGGAATATCTTTCTTTTTCTCCTTTGCCTTCCACTTCTCTTCTTTTCACAGCTATTTGTAAGGCCTCCTCAGACAACCATTTTGCCTTTTTGCATTTATTTTCCTTGGGGATAGTCTTGATCCCTGCCTTCTGTACAATGTCAAGAACCTCCATCCATAGTTCTTCAGGTACTCTGTCTATCAGATCTAATTTCTTGAATCTATTTCTCACTTCCACTCTATACTTGTAAAGGATTTGGTTTAGGTCATACCTGAATGGTCTAGAAAACCTCTTTCTTCAATTTAAGTTTGAATTTGAAGATAAGGAGTTCATGATCTGAGCCACACTCAGCTCCTGGTCTTGTTTTTGCTAACTATATAGAGCTTCTCCATCTCTGGATGCAAAGAATATAATCAATCTGATTTCAGTTTTGACCATCTGGTGATGTCCATGTGTAGACTATTCTCTTTTGTTGTTGGAAGAGGGTGTTTGTTATGACCAGTGTGTTCTCTTGACAAAACTCCATTAACATGCTTCATTTTCTACTCCAAGCCAAACTTTCCTGTCACTCCAGGTATCTCTTGACTTCCTACTTTTGCATTCCACTCCCCTATAATGAAAAGGACATCTTTTTGGGGTATTAGTTCCTGAAAGTCTTGTAGGTATTCAGAGAACCATTTAACTTCAGCTTCTTCAGCATTACTGGTCAGGGTGTAGACTTGGATTACTGTGATACTGAATGGTTTGCCTTGGAAAGGAACAGAGATCATTCTGTCATTTTTGAGATTGCATACAAGTTCTGCATTTCAGACTCTTTTGTTGACTATGATGGCTACTCTATTTATTCTAAGGGATTCTTGCCCACAGTAGTAGATATAATGGTGATCTGAGTTAAATTACCCCATTCCAGTCCATTTTAGTTCACTGATTCCTAAAATGTCAATGTTCACTCTTGCCATCTTGTTCGACCACTTCCAATTTGCCTTGATTTATGGTCCTAACATTCCAGCTTTCTATGCAATATTGCTCTTTACAGCGTCGCACTTTACCTCCATCACCAGTCACATTAGCAACTGGGTGTTGTTTTTGCTTTGGCTCCATCTCTTCATTCTTTCTGGAGTTAGTTCTCCACTGATCTCCAGTAGCATACAGGGCATCTACCAACTTGGGGAGTTCATCTTTCAGTGTCCTATCTTTTTGCCTTTTCATACTGTTCATGGGGTTCTCAAGGCAAGAATACTGAAGTGATTTGCCATTCTCTTCTCCAGTGGAACACGTTTTGTCAGAACACTCCACCATGACCTAATTTTAAAGCAACCAAAATCCTGCCATGGAGTCCTCTATGTGACTTTAAATGGATATGAATTATTTGTGCATATTTAGTTTCCTCAAATAAACAAGTAAAACACACACAAAGTAGTTTTTCAATAAACATTTTGAAATTATACTTCTCTTTTGCATACATATGTGCTCAGTCTAGTCTGACTCTTTGTGACCCCAGGGACTGTAGCTCACCAGTCTCCTCTGTCTACGGGGTTTTCCAGACAAGAATACTCAAGGGAATAGCCATTCCCTTCTCCAAGGGATATCCCTGACCCAAGCATTGAAACTGCATCTCCTGAGTCTCCTGCATTGGCAGGTAGATTTTTTTTTTTTACCACTGAGCCCATATTTCTCTTTTGACTTAGATATTCATTTTGACATACCAAAGAGCTAGCATACTGCCTTTCTCAGAGTAGTAACTTAATAAATACACCTGAATGAATGCTCACTATAAAATAATTACAACTTCTTTTTCTTTGTTAACAGATTATCTTCCCCAATTCTAATTTTTAAGGCCTTCAAAAAAATTAAATGAAACACTAAGCAGAATCATTAAATTCTCTATTATTAATCTGATGATGACAGATTTTAAAATAATAAGACTATATTTTGATTTTAAAATAATTCACTTAATACTTTTAAAATTAAGATATAACTCAAGTGCAATTTTGGATTCTTTCAAAACAAATTGTGACAAATTTAAAATTCTTTAAGACCCTCCAAGACATTTCCTACAGAGCATAAGAGCAGCTTCCATTTAATCTTAGGCATAGTAGAATGCCAACTAGAAATATTTATACTTCAAAGTAGTTGGAAAGACAACATGCCAAAATATATCCCAAATTTAGATTATTTGAAACACTGAGATGTTAAGAACCTGGAGCTTCACATTGGTGGGATGGTGGTCTATATGCATTCTTCCAGTACAACTAGTTTTGAAGAGAATAAATATGGCAACTACTCACAGAATAATTTTACTGGAATAAAAGAATGTTTGAAGTACTACATACCCATCCCTTCTCTGTATTTTTTGTCTACTAATGTTGAAAAACTAATTAAAGCAGGAAAATAACCATGTTCCTCTCCACTTTCTCTTACCTAGTTTAGAACCATTCAGTCTATTTCTCCTAAAATACAGGAAAGTCGTCCTTTCATAAGATACTCAGTTTCTTGAGGGGGAAAGAATGCTATCCATGTCTGTCTTAAAGTTTAATGCTTCTCCTCCAATCTTAGATGCTCTGAATATTTCCACACAAGAGAGAGAGACAGATGGACATGGACACACACACAAGAAACAAAGTAGAAATGACTGAAGGAAGAAAGGAAGAAAGTCAAGAGGGAAGGGGTGGCCACTGGTGGTACAACACATCTTGAGGGATGCATCAGCAAGTACAGCACTGGAGTTGCAATAGGAGACAGCAAACTGAGAACACACACAGCTCTGTTTATGGGCAAGCATTTGGTCTAGATGAATCACTTCAAGAATCTGGTGTCATAAAGAAAAATGACAGTAACAACAACGAAGTGAGCTATACAAATTCCATAAAACAAGGGAAAATAAATATTATTTGAGATGAGTTTCTATAGCCAAGATTACCAACCAGTGTACTGGAGCTCATCTAGATGTGGCAAACAGACTACAAGTGGCAGAAATTTATTCTTTTCAGCTCTCAGATTAACCAAGGAGAACCTGATATATAGCTGGAACTCATGCAGCAGTCAAGTTTGCCCTGGTTCAAGTGTCCCTTTTCTATGTTTTTGAAGAATGATACCAGAAAAAAAAAAAGAAGAAAAAATGATAATAAAATTATTTACTATCCTAATAGTAAACAAAATGGCATGATTTTCATGGAAAAAAAAGTAAAAAATGATTAAGTTTTTAATGTCTATTTTTTTTATATTATCATCAATACAAACATGAGGTATCCAGATCAAGACAGATTGTTATTACTGATCGTAATACTTCTATTAGTTCACTGCACAACAATTTCTACCTTCTTCTGGGGTGATGCTATATGGACAAACTGGTGTATATGGGTGTCACATAATAGGAGTGAAGCTCTGAAATTAAGAATCAGGGATTCAATACACATGCTGTACAGTTAACATCCTTCCTTCCCGAGAAGAGAAATGATTCTCCCTAATGCAAACAAATTCTCCTAGGGGAGAGAAAGGGAAGTTCCTTTGTGGGAAGTAAGTAGTGGTCTCTAGATGAGCTGTAAGACAAGTGTCTCCAGGTTTATACATCCCGGTATACACCCAATTCCAGGTTTCCTTTGGAAACCACAATCACAGAAAACTAACCAAACTTATTACATGGATCATAGCCTAGTCTAACTCAATGAAACTATGAGCCATGCTGTGTAGGGCACCCAAGACGGACAGGTCATGGTGGAGAATTCTGACAAAACATGGTCCACTGAAGGAAGGGAAAACCACTTCAGAATTCTTTCATTGAGAACCCCACGAACAATATGACAAAACAAAAATATGACATTGAAAGGTGAACTCCCCATGTTGCTGGGTGCCCAATATGCTACTGGAGAAGAGTGGAGCAACAGCCCCAGAAGGAATAAAGAGGATGAGCAAAAGTGGATATGGCCAGACATGGATGTGTCTGGTGGTGAAAGTAAATTCTGATGCTGTAAAAATCAATATTGCATAGAAACCTGGAATGATAGGCCCACGAATCAAGGTAAATTGGAAGTGGTCAAACAGGAGATGGCAAGAGTGAACACTGAAATTTTAGGATTCAGTAAGCTAAAATGGACTGGAATGGGTGAAAATAACTCAGATGACCATTGTATCTACTACTGTGGGCAAGATTCCCTTAGAAGAAATGGAGTAGCCCTCATAGTCAACAAGAGTCTGAAGTGCAGGACTTGGAGGCGATCTCAAAAATGACAGAATGATCTGTGTTTGTTTCCAAGGGAAACCATTCAATATTACATAATCCAAGTCTGTGCCCCAATCACTGATGTCAAAGAAGCTGAAGTTGAATGGTTCTATGAAGACCTACAAGACCTTCTAGAACTAACATCAAAAAAAAGATATCCTTTTCATCACAGGGAACTGAAATACAAAAGTAGGAAGTCAAGAGATATCTGGAGTAACAGGCAAGTTTGGCTTGGAGTACAAAATGAAGCAGGCTAACAGAGTTTTGTCAAGAGAATGTACTGGTCATAGCAAATACTCTCTTCCAACAACACAAGAGATGAATCTATATGTGGAGGTCACCAGATGGTTAATACTGAAATCCAATTGATTATATTCTTTGCAGCCAAAGATGGAGAAGCTCTATACAGTCAGCAAAAACAAGACCAGGAGCTGGCTGTGGCCCAGGTCATGAAATCCTTATTTCCAAATTCTGACTTAAATTGAAGAAAGTAAGAAAGACCTCTAGACCATTCAGGTATGACCTAAATCAAATCCATTATGATTATACAGTAGAAGTGACAAATAAATTCAAGGCATTAGGTCTGAGAGAGAGTGCCTAAAGAACTATGGACAGACATTGTAAGACTATATAGGAGGTGGAACCATACCCAAGAAAAGAAATGCAAAAAGACAATATGGTTGTCTGAGGTGGCCTTACAAATAGCTGAGAAATGAAGAGAAGTGAAGGGCAAAGGAGAAAATGAAAGAAATCCCCATTTGAATGCAGAGTTCCAAAGAATAGCAAGGAGAGATAAGAAACCCTTCCTCAGTGATGAGTGCAAAGAAATAAAGGAAAACAATTGAATGGAAAAGACTAGAGATCTCTTCATGAAAACTAGAGATACCAAGAGAATATCTCATGCAAAGAGGAGCACAATAAAGGACAGAAATGGTATGGATCTAACAGAAGCAGAAGATACTAAGAGGAGATGGCAAGAATACACAGAAAAACTATACAAAGGAGATCTTAATGACCCAGATAATCCCAATGGTGTGATCACTCACCTAGAGCCAGACATCCTAGAGTGTGAAGTCAAGTGGGCCTTAGGAAGAATCACTACAAACAAGACTACTGGAGGTGATGGAATTCCAGTTGAGCTATTTCAAATCCTGAAAGATGATGCTGTTCAAGTGCTGAACTCAATATGCCAGCAAATTGGGAATACTCAGCAGCGGCCACAAGACTGGAAAAAGTCAATTTTCATTCCAATTCCAAAGAAAAACAATCCCCCAAATATTCAAACTACCACACAATTGTACTCGTTTCACATGCCAGCAAAATAATTTTCAAAATTCTCCAAGCTAGCTTCAACAGTACACAAATCCAAAACTTCCAGATGTTTTAGCTGTATTTAGAAAAGGCAGAGGAACCAGACATCAAAATGCCAACATCCACTGAATCATAGAAAAAGTAAGAGAATTCCAGATAACCATCTACTTCTGCTTCATTGACTATGCAAATACTTTCAGTTGTGGATCACAACAAACTGGAAAATGTTTTAAGAGATAGGAATACCAAACCACCTTACCTGCCTCCTGAGAAATCTGTATGTAGGTCAAGAAGCAACAGATACAACCAGACATGGAACAATGGACTGGTTCCAAATTTGGAAAGGAGTACATCAAGACCGTATATTGTCACCTTGCTTATTTAACTTATATGCACAGTGCATCATGTGAAATGTCAGTTGGCTGGATGAAGCATAAGCTGGAATCAAGATTGCCAGGAGAAATATCAATAACCTCAGATATGCTGATGACAACACCATTATGGCAGAAAGCGAAGAGGAGCTAAAGATCCTCTCTATGATGGTGAAAGAGGAGAGTGAAAAAACTGGCTTAAAACTCAACATTAAAAAAAATGAAGATCATAGCATCTAGTCCCATCACTTCATGGCAAATAGATGGGGAAACAATGGAAACAGTGACAAAGTTTATTTTCTTGGGCTCCAAAATCACTGCAGATGGTACCATAGCCATGAAATTAAAAGATGCTTGCTCCTTGGAAGAAAAGCTATGACCAACATAGATGGCATATTAAAAAGCAGAAACATTACTTTGCCAATGAAAGTCTGTCTCGTCAAAGCTATGGTTTTTCCAGTAGTCATGTATGGATGATAAAAGGCTGAGTGTCAAAGATTTGATGCTTTTGAAATTTGGTATTTGAGAAGACTCATGAGAGTCCCTTGGACAGCAAGGAGATCCAACCATTCAGTCCTAAAGGAAATCAGTCCTGAATTTTCATTGGAAGGTCTGATACTGAAGCTGAAACTACAATACTTTGGCCACCTGATGCGAAGAGCTGACTCATTTGAAAAGACCCTGATGCTGGGAAAGTTGAAGGCAGGAGGAGAAGGGGATGACAGAGGATGAGATGGTTGGATGGCATCACAGACTCAATGGACATGAGTTTGAGCAAGCTCTGGGAGATGGTGAAGGACAGGGAAGGCTGGCTTGTTACCATCGGTGGGATCACAAAGTATCAGACACGACTCATCAATGAACAAAAAAAGCTTTCTGGATTTCTCACTGGAATGCCTGAAAGAACTATGGACGGATGTTTGTAAGACTATATAAGAGGTGGTGATCAAAACTATATCTTTTCACACCACTTTAACTTCCATGGCTTTTCTGTTAACCCTTGTTCCATGAATGCCTTGCTTAGAGGGCCCTAACCTTGCAGAAACATGAAAACATTTACTTGCTGTCAAAGAAAGAGAAAGAAAAAAATGAGGTAAAAAGATGACAGAATACAATTTAAAAAGGGGGTTACAACAAGTAATGAAATTCTAGCAGAAAAATGTTAATCTGAGCGAGACCACCTACAGAACTCATTGAAAACTGTGTGAATCAAACTAGACATGTGGGATTAAATATGAGAAGGGAGCTAAAATAATACAAAAGATGAAAGTAATGAGCTGAGGCACTGTGAAGAGAGCCCTGAGGAGCATAAACTTGTATGAGAAGAAGACCACTGAAAGGATACCAAGAGAGAATATCCATAGGACTAAAATAAAATCAAAGGAATCTGTAGTGTTACAAAAAGTAGAAAACTTTAAGATGAGCAGGAATGTCAAATATTCTTTTCAGCAATTTAACAGAGGCAAAATATTGCTAAGAAGTATAATAAATAATAAGATATTGGCTAAAGATGTTCATAGGAAGAAAGGAGCTTGAGGCACAAAATGTGTTCCAGCTTTTTGAGGAATGACTGGATGGCTCTGAAGGGGTGATGCAAATTTAATTTTTGAAAGTATATAAGCTATTAAGAGACAGGCAAGAGTAAATAAATAACTGGAAAAAGAAACTGTGTTATGCTGACATGTTTGAAACTTCATAAATGTTGTTGACAGTATAATTCATAGAATAAGGGTCCTGAGAAAGGACGGAGATGGCATAGGTGGAAGCCATCAATGGACAGAAAAAGAGTCCTTCTATAATAATATAAAAAGAGGAAATGTCAGGCAGAAATGTTCTTAGGTTCCAGGACAGAAATTTGAGAGACTTATTTGCTGATGCTTTTATTTTCTCCATGAATTAGAAGGTGGGTCATGAGGGACAAAATGGAATCATAATAAGAGTGGGTAACTATTTCAACAGATGCTATAGAGAATTGAAGAGTGAAGATTAAAGAAACAAGGACACTTTGCTAGGCAGCAATAAATTTGGAAACCATTGTGTGATTTTTTTTTTTTAAGCAGTACTCAGAAACCCAGCAATGGGAATAAAGATGAAATGTTCAGTGTTCAGGACTGGTGTGTCTCAGAGTGTTTGTGACAGGTGGACAATGGGTAAACAGACATAAGGATATTGGCAAGAAAAAATGTTGATGTTACAAATTTTCATGAGATAATTTTGTTCCCCAAAGGACATCTGATAATGTCTGGAGACATTATTGATTGCCATAACATAAGAATTGGCTATGGATGAAATAGGGGTTATTTTAAATTATAGCCCTGATAAACTTTAGTACAAAAAACGAGTGGTCATTCCTGACAGAATTGCCAGAAGCCCAACTTAAGGCTGCCCTGACATTCAAAAGGAATTCCTTAGCTAAAATAGATCCAGGACCTTCCAAAATTGGTCTAGAAGTTTAGTAAGGAAGAAAGAAACATGAACACACCTATCAATATGATTTTCTCACTCTCTGAGGCTCTCCCTTCTGGCTTCACTCTTTGTAGAAAGACTTGTACTTTTATATAACAGTGGAGTTTTTGATGAATTTTTTACCACCAAGGATCATGATTTTTTTTTTGTTCTTTTTTCATATTAAAACCTCATAGATCATTTCTGTTGGATGAACCTTTCTGGTATACCATCTGAAGGGTATTAGGGGAAAAATGTCATATTCCTCTAAAGACTGAAAAAGAAACATAATATTACTGATTCAACATGATAGCTGTTTCGAAGGCAGAATTAAAATAACATAATTTCAGCAATTTACTTCTTTCTTCTAATACCATAGTTCATTATTATTTTATACATTGAGGCACTTTAGAACCTCTCATATGCTTTTAATCTATCACTTACTAGTTGGCAATTACTACTTCATCTTTGGTCTTTATGCTCTTAAGAATTTGAGCTCATAAAACAACATTGTTCTTATAATTGTGTAAAAACCACAGGAAAAGAAAAATCTCCTGTCTTTATCAAGCCCCACTTGTGAACATTTTTATTTTTATTATACTTATTATACTTTAACATGTTTTAAATTTAAGGTGGAATTGCATTCTCTTTTTGAAAAAGGGGGAGAAATCAAGAAATCATTCTCACTGAACTACACTGGGAACATACATTAAGGGGTGTAAAAAAATTAAAGCAACTCCCCATGTTGCAAAATGAAGTTTAAAAGGTGTCTGAACTAAAGCTAATATCACATGTGGCCGATGCCCAGACAAAATGGAGGGATGCTATACCATGCTTGCCCGCAGTGTCACAGGGGCCAATTCATGGGAGAAGAATCAACAGACTTAACGAAAGGTGGATAGTGTCACTTGAAAAAACTTTTGGACTGAGGTTAGGTCAGGGTTAAGTTCAATTCTATGAGGAGTCCCTCTACGCCATGTCAGTGGACAGTTCAAAGAAAGTTTATAGAAGGGAGGTAAAAGCCAAGAAGTTAAAAGTCACACAGTAAAATAAGTATCGATGTGCAAAAAAATGATAACACTTTAAAGCATTTTGGGTGCTGAAAATGTTTAAGCAGGAGCATCAGAAACAGGGTTTGTAAAAGCTGTTAGTCCCCAGTAAGGGTGGAGATTTTATAAGATATATCCAATGAATCCTGACTCTTTGAAAAGGGCTCCTTTTCCAATGAGTCACTTGCATACTTTTCACTGCACATCAAGAGCAGTCTTAAAAGGACCAAGGCACAGTAGAAAAATCTCATAGATAGTACACATTTAAATAGCATGTTAAGATTATGTAGGCAGGGTACACTTGAGAAAGGTGAATTTGATCTATATAAGTAACTGATCTTTGTAAAATAATTTTAAGGAGAAACATTTATTCTTAGTACTATGAATATTGTCTAAAATGTTTGACAAACAATATATATCAATGAAATAGTCAAGAGATATGTGTTGAGTTCCCCATTGATAGACATTAATATAATGTCTGAAAATGTTCTAGATAATGTAAAGTTGAAATGGACATGATCATATCTTTAACAAGTAAGAGAAACAGGTATTAAACACATGGTAACAAGTAAATTTAGGCAGGCATACATATAAGAAGTCTATGATAGGTATAATCATGATAGGTATAATCAATGTCATGAGGAAAAATGATAGATATGATCAATATCATGAGGAAAAAATACAGTCTCCTTCACCTAGGTATAGTAACAACTATATGATAGGTATAATCAATGTCATGAGGAAAAAAGCATGGATTTTAAGTCTACCCCAGTAAGACTGGTCCATCTAACCACAGGAACCAGGTCTAATCATATGGTCCATCTAATCACATGGACCACAGCCTTGTCTAACTCAGTGAAACTATGAGTCATGCCAAGTAGGGCCATCCAAGATGGACGGGTCATGGTGGAGAGTTCTGACAAAACATGGTCCACTGGAGAAGGTAATGGCAAATCACCTCAGTATTCTTGCCTTGAGAACCCCATGAACAGTATGAAAAGGCAAAAAATAGGACACTGAAAGATGAACTCCCCAGGTCAGTAGGTGCCAAATATGCTACTGGAGATCAGTGGAGAAATAACTCCAGAAAGAATAAAGAGACAGAGCCAAAGCAAAAACAACACCCAGTTGTGGATGTGACTGGTGATAAAAGCAAGGTCTGATGCTATAAGAACAATATTGCATAGGAACCTGGAATGTCAGGTCCATGAATCAAGGCAAATTGAAAGTGGTCAAATAGGAGATGGCAAGAGTGAAAGTCGACACTTTAGGAATCAGCAAATTAAATGGACTGGAATAGGTGAATTTAACTCAGATAATCATGATAACTAGTACTGTGGGGAAGAATCCCTTAGAAAATGGAGTAGCCATCACAGTAAACAAAAGAGTCTGAAATGCAGTACTTGGATGCAATCTCTAAAACAACAGAATGACATCTGTTCGTTTCCAAGGCAAACCATTCAATATCACGGTAATCCAAGTCTATGCCCCGACAGGTAATGCTGAAGAAGCTGAAGTTGAACGCTTCTATGAAGACCTACAAGAGCTTCTAGAACTAATACCCAAAAGGATGTCCTTTTCATTATAGGGTTGCTGCTGCTACCGCTGCTAGTTGCTTCAGTCGTGTCCGACTCTGTGCGACCCCATAGACGGCAGCCCACTAGGCTCCTCTGTCCGTGGGATTCTCTAGGCAAGAATACTGGAGTGGGTTGCTATTTCCTTCTCCAATGCATGAAAGTAAAAAGTAAAAGTGAAGTCGTTCAGTCGTGCCCGACTCTTAGCGACCCCATGGACTGCAGCCTACCAGGCTCCTCTGTCCATGGGATTTTCCAGGCAAGAATACTGGAGTGGGTTGCCATTGCCTTCTCCCATCATTATAGGGTACTGGAATGCAAAAATAGAAAGTCAAGAAACACCTGGAGTAACAAGCAAATTTGGCCTTGGAGTACAGAATGAAGCAGGGCAAAGGCTAATAGAGTTCTGCCAAGAGAATGCACTGGTCATAGCAAACACCCTCTTCCAACAACACAAGAGAAGACTACAAATGGACATCACCAGGTGGCCAAACCAAAATCAGGTTGATTATATTCTTTGCAGCCAAAGATGGAAAAGCTCTCTACAGTCAGCCAAAACAACACTGGGAGCTGACTGTGGCTCAGATCATGAACTCCTTACTGCCAAATTCAGACTGAAATTGAAGAAGTACAAAAAAAGATTAGACCATTCAAGTATGACCTAAATCAAATCCCTAATGATTATACAGTGGAAGTGAGAAATAGATTTAAAGGACTAGATCTGATCTACAGAGTGCCTGATGAACTGTGGACAGAGGTTCGTGACATTGTACAGGAGACAGGAACCAAGACCATACCCAAGAAAAAGAAATGCAAAAAGCAAAATGGTTGTCTGAGGAGACCTTACAAATAGCTGTGAAAAGAAGAGAAGCCAAAAGCAAAGGAGAAAAGGAAAGATTTACCCATTTGAATGCAGAGTTCCAAAGAATAGCAAGAAGTGATAAGAAAGCCTTCCTCTGTGATCAGTGCAAGAAACAGAGGAAAACAATAGAATGGGAAAGACTAGAAATTTCTTCAGGCAAATTAGAGATACCAAGGGAATATTTCATGCAAAGATGGGCTCGATAAAGGACAGAAATGATAGGGACCTAACAGAAGCACAAGATATTAAGAAGAAGAAGAAGTCGGAAGAATACAGAGAAGATCTATACAAAAAAGGCCTTCATGACCTAAATAATCACGATGGTGTGATCACTCACCTAGTGCCAGACATCCTGGAATGTGAAGTCAAGTGGCCTTAGGAAGCATCACTATTAACAAAGCTAGTGGAGGTGATGGAATTCCAGTTGAGCTATTTCAAATCCTAAAAGATGATGCTGTGAAAGTGCTGCACTCAATATGCCAGCAAATTTGGAAAACTCAGCAGTGGCCACAGGACTGGAGATCAGTTTTCATTCCAATCCCAAAGAAAGGCACTGCCAAAGAATGCTCAAACTACTGCACAATTGCTCTCATCTCACATGCTAGTAAAGCAATGCTCCAAGCGAGGCTTCACGTGAACCATGAACTTCCAGATGTTTAATCTGGATTTAGAAAATGCAGAGGAACCAGAGATCAAATTGCCAAAATCTGCCAGATCATCAAAAAAGCAAAGGCGTTTCAGAAAGCCTTTGACTGTATGGATCACAATAAACTGTGGAAAATTCTGAAAGAGATGGGAATACCAGACCACCTGACCTGCCTCTTGAGATATCTGTATGCAGGCCAGGAAGCAGCAGTTAGACCTGGACATGGAACAACAGACTGGTTCCAAATAGGAAAAGGAGTACTTCAAGGCCATGTATTGTCACCCTGCTTATTTAACTTATATGCAGAGTACATCATGAGAAATGCTGGGCTGGATAAAGCACAAGCTGGAATCAAGATTGCTGGGAGAAATATCAATAACCTCAGATATGCCGATGACACCACCCTTATAGCAGAAAGTGAAGAAGAACAAAAGAGCCTCTTGATGAAAGTGAAAGAGGAGAGTAAAAAAGTAGGCTTAAAGCTCAACATTCAGAAAACAAAGATCATGGCATCCGGTCCCATCACTTCATGGGAAATAGATGGGGAAACAATGGAAACAGTGAGAGTATTTTAGGGGATTTCAAAATCACTGCAGATGGTGACTGCAGCCATGAAATTAAAAGACACATACTCCTTGGGAGAAAAGTTATGACTAACCTAAACAGCCTATTAAAAAATGGAGATGTTACTTTGCCAACAAAGGTCCATCTAGTGAAGGCTATGGTTTTTCTAGTAGTCATGTATGGATGTGAGAGTTGGACTATAAGGAAAGCTGAGCACCTAAGAATTGTTGCTTTTGAACTATGGTGTTGGACAAGACTCTTGAGAGTCCCTTAGACTGCAAGGAGCTTCAACCATCAATCCTAAATGAAGTCAGTCCTGAATACTCATTGGAAGGAGTGATGTTGAAGGCGAAACTCCAGTACTTTGGCCATGTGATTCGAAGAGCTGACTCATTTCAAAAGACCCTGATGCTGGGAAAGATTGAAGGCAGGAGGAGAAGGGATCAACAGAAGATGAGATGATCTGATGGCATCACTAACTCAATGGACATGAGTTTGAGCAAGTTCCGGGAATTGGTGATGGACAGGGAGGCCTGGCATGATGCAGTCCATGGGGTTGCAAAAAGTCAGACACAACTGAGCCACTGAACTGAACTGTACTGAAGTATGAATTCCTATGAAATTATGAATTGCATTCTTCACTGAACTAGAACTTTAAAAAAGAAAAATTTGTATGGAAAACAAAAGACCCCAAATAGGCAGAGCAATCTTGAGAAAGAAAAATGAAATTGAAGGAATCAGTCTCCCTGCTTCAGACCAGACTACAAAGCTATAATAATCTAGACAGTAGTGTACTGGAAGAAAAACAAATACAGATCAATGAAGTAGGACAGAAAGCCCAAAAATAAACCCATGTACACACGGTGAATTAATTTACAACAAAGGAAGCAAGAATATACAATTGAGAAAAGATTGTCTCTTCAATAAGTGGTGCTGGAAATACTATATTTCTGCATGTAAAAGAATGATATTAGAACATTCTCTAGCACCATAAGCATTTTGAATTAAACTCAAGATGGATTAAAGACCTAACTATAAATCCAAATACTATATAAAACTCTTAGAGGAAAACATCAACAATATTTCAATAAAAACTGTTAGAAAGTATTCAAGTATGCTGTACATTATATGTGACTATATATTTATTCTCACATTGTGAGTTTTCAAAAAATAACTACCTTAATAAATCCTATGATTCCAAATAATAATACTACTTGACAAGTATATCATTTTATTTGCCTGAAAATGTTATATTTCAAATAGTTATTAGGTTGAAGTCTGAAAACCAATTAAAAATCAGGAAAAAATTATAAGAGAAAATCTTTTGCCCTTTGTTTCTCCAATAAAAAGGAATCCTACAATTCATATACTTCAAGGTATGGCAGTGGAAAGCATATGTTGGCAGTTTTTCATTTAGAGGAAATTTATAGAATATGGTCTTTACTTTGTGGTTTAGTGTCCTTATTTGAAATGAAATACAGAAAGGTCCAACAATAATCAGGCAGATTGCCATTGAGCCTGGAGCGTTTCAGGAACCACAAAGAAAGAATGAATCATTCCCATATAGCCCCAAACCAAAGTTTCATATCTCCCAATGATTTTTATAGCACTTGGGATTTGTTAATAGCTCATTAAGATGATCTCAACATCAAACCTCCGTTTACAATTGTTGATATTTCATTCCCCCAAAATGATTAGTTAGCCTCGCCAAATCTTGATTCACATCCTTACCGCAAAGGATCTCCATTTCCTCTAATGTTTGCTGGTTTGCGTTATTCTTAGTGATTGACTGTTGCATTAACATTTCCAATTTTCATCTTTACTTGCCTTGATTTGGTTAATAAAGATATGTAGCTAAGGCGGTGAATTTGGCAAGAGAGCTGTCTTTTAGGATCTAGTTAACATGGAAAAATCTCAGGAACATGTTAAATTACAGACAGGAATATAAAGGGCCATGGCTCTCCCGTGTCTAAAATCAGACCGATAGGAAAATTGAGACCAAACGCAGGGAGGCTTTATTTCAAATGAAATGATTTCAAGAAATACTGATGTCTGGCATCAATTTGAAATTCCTTAAACGAAACCACATGATTTCAGTATTAAACAAGGCCTATCACTTCTAATGATCCAGAAGAAATCTTTGATTGAAGTGCCATAGGCAATTTAGTGAAAGTCTTAGAGCATTATTTTTTGTTTAAAACCAAGACATAGGAAAGAATAAATAATTTTGCATGAATGTTATTAATCACTTATATGTCAGTTCAGTATCAAAACAGGGTCTTAAAAATTAGATAGTGATAGGAAGACTTTAGGAGAAGGCAATGGATCCCACTCCAGTACTCTTGCCTGGAAAATCCCATGGATGGAGGAGCCTGGTGGGCTGCAGTCCATGGGGTCGCCAAGAGTCAGACACGACTGAGCGATTTCATTTTCACTTTTAACTTTCATGCGTTGGAGAAAGAAATGGTAACCCACTCCAGTGTTCTTGCCTGGAGAATCCCAGGGACGGGGGAGCCTGGTGGGTTGCTGTCTATGGGGTCGCACAGAGTCGGACGTGACTGAAGTGACTTACCAGCAGGAAGACTTCAGTAAGGATGGAAAGCCCTAAAAAAAATTTCATTTGAAGCTCAGCCCTCTAATGTGGAAAAGAAAGTAAAAGTACAGGTAGATGTATAAAACTGTCATTTTTCATTGTACACAATATTTGAGCCACACATTACTTTTAATAATGACATCATCTTGGATTTATATGGTGATATGTCTCCAAAGAACCAGAAATTCTCCTTTATATTAAGGAATACATTATTACCAATATTAGCAACCATGTTTATAGATGATCTTAATGCATGAAAAATACATAATTTATCCAAGGTCACATAGTTTATGACCATGAAAGTAGGATAAGGATCTAAGTTTACTGATTTATAATCAAATGTTCTATTCATGACTAAGAGTTCTTAACCAGTATCCAAGAGCTCTGAGGACCTATAAACATCCTGACATTAAATGAAAAGTGTCTCTTATATGTAAATTTCTCCCCCTTTGGGAAAGGATCAGATTATCAAAAAGGGTCATGACATAAAAATTATTAAACACTGTCTTATTTGACTAAGCCACTTCTGTACTAGATTTTTTGAAAAAGGGATCATATTCATTTCCATAACAAATTTAAAGTTCAGCCAAAGTTTCCAAATGATATGTTAGCAGTTGAAACACATTAATGTAGCTTAGTAAATCATGTTGAAGAAAACAATATAGATAATGGGGTACTTGAATCCCTTCTTAACTTTCACAGATTCTGACATTTATTCTTATCATATCACAGAATTCACATAGTCAAAGGCTACACTTAAACAGTTAAATGAATGTATCATTTCTGATAAATCCAAAATCACTGCAGATGGTGACTGCAGTCATAAAATTAGAAGATGCCTACTCCTTGGAAGAAAAGTTATGTCCAACCTAGATAGCATTTTCAAAAGCAGAGACATTACTTTGCCGACTAAGGTCCATCTAGTCAAGGCTATGGTTTTTCCTGTGGTCATGTATGGATGTGAGAGTTGGACTGCGAAGAAGGCTGAGCGCTGAAGAATTGATGCTTTTGAACTGTGGTGTTGGAGAAGACTCTTGAGAGTCTCTCGGACTGCAAGGAGATCCAACCAGTCCATTCTGAAGGAGATCAGCCCTGGGATTTCCTTGGAAGGAATGATGCTAAAGCTGAAACTCCAGTACTTTGGCTACCTCATGCGAAGAGTTGACTCATTGGAAAAGACTGATGCTGGGAGAGACTGGGGGCAGGAGGAGAAGGGGACGACCGAGGCTGAGATGGCTGGATGGCATCACTGACTCGATGGACGTGAGTCTGAGTGAACTCCGAGAGTTGGTAATGAGCAGGGAGGCCTGGCGTGCTGCGATTCATGGGGTCGCAAAGAGTCGGACACGACTGAGCGACTGAACTGAACTGATCATTTCTGATTTGTAACTTTTAGTATGTAATAAAAAATTCATCTCTTGAAATAAAATTGTTCAAAGCAGGAGGCATTATTTATCTCCATAAATGTGTAACATCAGATTAGCTGGTTTTTAGAGAACACAATGAAATTTTCTTTCTTTCCTATTTTACCTTTTGGAAATTTTGCACATACACACACACACACACACAAATTGTCTAATTCAAAATAATGAAGAATTAAATTCACTATATCTAATTTTTGGACTGAAAATGTCATTCTGTATTTCCTTTTTAATGTTAAAAATTAAAAGAAGCAATTTAAATACTGATGTTCATGTACACATAACAGACAATTTGGATTTGCTTCTAAGTTGAATATATTTACTATTGTTGCATTAGAAATAAAAAGGTACAGTCTTTACCTGAAAATTCATATTCCTTCAAATTGGGATATATCTATAGAGCATACAAATTGAGAGTTTTGAGTCATTCAATCAGTTCCAGGAGGAGAAGGGGATCACAGAGGATAAGATGGATGGGAGGCATTGCCAACTCAATGGACATGAGTTTGAGAAAGCTCCAGGGATTGATGATGGACAGGGAAGCCTGGTGTGCTGCAGTCTGTGAGTCTCAAAGAGTCAGACATGACTGAGTGACTGAACTGAACTGAATCAATTCAATGACACATACTGTTTGATGATCTGTGGACTTAATAAAAAATGTTGGGTTCATTTTAAATAGTATGAGAGCCTTGCAGTGTTAATCAAGGCAAAAAATCACCAGTACTCAGTTGTACTTGGTCAGCCTAGGAATCACATTTCACACCTTCCAAGGGCTTTTCAGACCTGTATGTAGTTTTGCATCAACTGACCTACAAGTCAACAGCCTGGAATCCACAGGTTTCTACCTTCGCTTTTCTATCAGAGATCTTTAATATTATTCTTCTCAAAATATAGGAAGTGTTTCGATGGCTGTCATCATGAGTCTTGTCCAGGTTCCCATAGGATGTAAGAGTAGTTCTCTGCTTATATATACACTATTTATCCACTAAGAGATATCAAAGATATGAGGGAGGAGGTTGTGGTCAGTGGAGTACAGGGTTTGTTTATTAGAAGCTATTGAAGGATGAATTTTTATTTCTGTCCCAAGGCAATGAATGAGACAAAACTTTCCTAGAGGCATGCCTGTTTTTGGCAAGAGTATTGGGTTGTAGTTGACAGAAAAGAAGGTTATTTCCTCACACCTAAAGCAGTGTAGATCTGGTTTGTCCCACAGATGGTTTATGAAAATGAAAACAATCTCTTCAATCTCCTTTTCTTGAGTATGGGGTAGAAAAAATTTGAAATTAAATATCAAATTAATCCATAAGTATGAAGAAAATCAAAGCTAGTTCTCTCTGAGACTCATGAGTCATGCAAAAGTTTCTCTGTTTTGATAAAGAGTAAGGGCAGGGGGCCAGCTCTCCATTTCCAAGAATATGCCCCAATTTTAATTGCTTAAGTCTGTTACTGATTACGTAGCACACAGGCTGACGTTTCTTGACCATGAGATCAATGGCTAGACTATAGACATCGGTAGCGAGAAAGAGGATTGCTAATTTCTACAGTCATTGCCTGGAGTAGGGAAGGAATACAAAGAACGTTATAAACCATAGATTTGCCTATTTGATCAAGAGATTCCTCACACAAAACAAGGAAGAAAAGAAAGCCAGAAGAGAGGCAGAGAAACTGTTTACTGGTCAAACTGACTGAAAGGAGACACCAGAAATGGAAGGCAGTCCTTGTTCTATTCTTAAGAGCTGAACTTTCTGTGTTATACCTTTATTTCAGGGATGGCAAAATGGGTTTCTTGGCTAGAGACAATCTCCCTGGAACTAAAAAGACAAATATGTCTGCTTTTGTGCAGGTTGTTGCAAAAAAAAGGCAAATTCTCCTTCAATATGAAAATACTTTATTCGTAAAGCATGTAGTCTTAAACCAGTACAAATGGATAGAGAT
This sequence comes from Cephalophus harveyi, assembly GCA_006410635.1. Taxonomy (NCBI): domain Eukaryota; kingdom Metazoa; phylum Chordata; class Mammalia; order Artiodactyla; family Bovidae; genus Cephalophus; species Cephalophus harveyi. The sequence continues at coordinate 210,974 of SJYT01000884.1, read as the reverse complement.
GATATGTCTCTTAATACAGATAATTTCCCCAGATCACTTAGTCTATTAATGGTAGCAAGAATAAATTATGGCACATGTACTTGAACAATCAGAATGAAATAGATTATTTAAGCCACCCCTTTGCTATATTAGGCTAATTCTTGAAAGGCAACGGATTTTCATTCCAATTAATGGTCATAGTCTTTACTACATTTGTCACATTTATCCTTGCAAAACCTCCATTTCATCAAAGGTATGTATCTCTTGAAGACATCTGGAGAGTTTCTGACCCTATTGTATACTTCATTACTAATTCTTGGAATCAGTTCAGTTCAGTCTCTCAGTCGTGTCTGACTCTTTGTGACCCCATGAATCGCAGCACGCCAGGCCTCCCTGTCCATCACCGACTCCCAGGGTTCACTCAGACTCATGTCCATCGAGTCAGTGATGCCATCCAGCCATCTCATCCTCGGTCGTCCCCTTCTCCTCCTGCCCCTAATCCCTCCCAGCATCAGACTCTTTTCCAATGAGTCAACTCTTCGCATGAGGTAGCCAAAGTACTGGAGTTTCAGCTTCAGCATCATTCCTTCCAAAGAAATCCCAGGGCTGATCTCCTTCAGAATGGACTGGTTGGATCTCCTTGCAGTCCAAGGGACTCTCAAGAGTCTTCTCCAACACCACAGTTCAAAAGCATCAAGTCTTCGGTGCTCAGCTTTCTTCACAGTCCAACTCTCACATCCATACATGACCACTGGAAAAACCATAGCCTTGACTAGATGGACCTTTGTTGGCAAAGTAATGTCTCTGCTTTTGAATATGTGAGTATTTTAGGGGATTTCAAAATCACTGCAGATGGTGACTGCAGCCATGAAATTAAAAGACACATACTCCTTGGGAGAAAAGTTATGACTAACCTAAACAGCCTATTAAAAAATGGAGATGTTACTTTGCCAACAAAGGTCCATCTAGTGAAGGCTATGGTTTTTCTAGTAGTCATGTATGGATGTGAGAGTTGGACTATAAGGAAAGCTGAGCACCTAAGAATTGTTGCTTTTGAACTATGGTGTTGGACAAGACTCTTGAGAGTCCCTTAGACTGCAAGGAGCTTCAACCATCAATCCTAAATGAAGTCAGTCCTGAATACTCATTGGAAGGAGTGATGTTGAAGGCGAAACTCCAGTACTTTGGCCATGTGATTCGAAGAGCTGACTCATTTCAAAAGACCCTGATGCTGGGAAAGATTGAAGGCAGGAGGAGAAGGGATCAACAGAAGATGAGATGATCTGATGGCATCACTAACTCAATGGACATGAGTTTGAGCAAGTTCCGGGAATTGGTGATGGACAGGGAGGCCTGGCATGATGCAGTCCATGGGGTTGCAAAAAGTCAGACACAACTGAGCCACTGAACTGAACTGTACTGAAGTATGAATTCCTATGAAATTATGAATTGCATTCTTCACTGAACTAGAACTTTAAAAAAGAAAAATTTGTATGGAAAACAAAAGACCCCAAATAGGCAGAGCAATCTTGAGAAAGAAAAATGAAATTGAAGGAATCAGTCTCCCTGCTTCAGACCAGACTACAAAGCTATAATAATCTAGACAGTAGTGTACTGGAAGAAAAACAAATACAGATCAATGAAGTAGGACAGAAAGCCCAAAAATAAACCCATGTACACACGGTGAATTAATTTACAACAAAGGAAGCAAGAATATACAATTGAGAAAAGATTGTCTCTTCAATAAGTGGTGCTGGAAATACTATATTTCTGCATGTAAAAGAATGATATTAGAACATTCTCTAGCACCATAAGCATTTTGAATTAAACTCAAGATGGATTAAAGACCTAACTATAAATCCAAATACTATATAAAACTCTTAGAGGAAAACATAGGCAGAACACTCATTGACCTAAATTGTAGCAATATCCCTCTCAATTCACCTCCTAGAGTAATGGAAATTAAAACAAAAATAAATAAAAGAGACCTAATTATACTCAAAAACTTTTGTATAGCAGGGAAACCATAAACAAAATGAAAAGTAAACCCACAGAATGGGGGGAAATATTTGGAAACAATGTGACTGAAAATGGAGTAGTCTCCAAAGTTTGCAAACAAGTCATGTGGCTCAATATAAAGGAAAAAAAAAAAAAAAGCCCAGTCAAAGATGGGTAGAATACCTAAACAGACATTTCACCAAAGAAGATATACAGATGACAAACAGGCACACAAAAAGATGTGCAACAACACTATTAGAAAAACAAAAATCAAAACTAAAATAAGATTATCACCTCACACAAGTCAGAATGACCATCATCAAAAAGTCTACAAACAGTAAATGCCAAAGAGGGTGTGGAGAAAAAGGAACCCTCCTACACTGTTGATGGGAATGTAAGTTTGTGCAACTACTATGGAGAACAGCATGGAAATGCCTTAAAAAAACTAAAAATAAAGCTATCATATGATCTAGAAATCCCATTCCTGGGCATATATCTGAAGAAAAACATAATCCAAAATATACACACACCTCAATGTTCACTGCAGCACTATTTATGATATCCAAGACATGGAAGTAGCCTAAGTGAATGGATAAAGAAGATATATATACCAGATCTTCTTTATATTACTTTATATGTGGCTGAATATTACTCAGCCATTAAAAAAATGAAGCAATGTCATTTGCAGCAATAGGGGTGTACCTAGAGATTATCATAGTAAGTGAAGTAAGACAGAGAAAAGTAAATATTATATGATATCACTTATATATGGAATCTAAAAAAAAAATACAAATGAACTTCTATATAAAACAGAAATAGAAAGAAAACAAACCTATGATTACCAAAGAGGAGGGGGTGAAAAGGGATAAATTAGGAGTTATTAGGATACCAGATGAATATTACTATATGTAATATATATATATATATATATATATATAACTTTACATCTGAAACTGAATCACT
>SJYT01000884.1:184130-206592 GCA_006410635.1 Cephalophus harveyi | reverse complement strand
TGACTCACTGGAAAAGACTCTGATGCTGGGAGGGATTGGGGGCAGGAGGAAAGGGGGACAACCGAGGATGAGATGGCTGGATGGCATCACTGACTCGATGGATGTGAGTCTGAGTGAACTCCGGGAGATGGTGATGAACAGGGAGGCCTGGCGTGCTGCGATTCATGGGGTCGCAAAGAGTCGGACACGACTGAGCAACTGAACTAACTACTGAACAATGAATAGAATGGCATGTGACTTGAACATTCTTTCCAGTAGAGAGTTCAATCAACACCAACATTCAATAAATTTTTACTGACTATCTAAATGGACTAGAGGATTTTCACAGTTCATAATGACTAACATTATCTTCCATATGCCTAATGCCAAAATACAGAATTTTACCCAACATTCAGATGATGGTATTATATTGCTGCAATCTGTTCTATAACCAAATCCAAAAATTGATTTGACAATTTTAATGTAGTGTAAGTCCAGAACATAATCTCATGAAAGACATTTTAAAGTCTTGTTTGTAATGCAGCCAGTGTATTACCATGTGTCACCTAATCCATCTAAAAGGTTAAACAGGGGCTTCATAGAATAGTAATGTCTGCATGACACCAGAAGCTCTATAGGTTAGGAAAGCTCAGCTGCAACTTCTTACACAGTAAAGGAATTTTCATGATCTTGTCTTCTAAATATCCATGAGTATAAGATGATCTCTTGAATAGTATCAATAATAATGAGTGGATGTTAGGGTATACTTAGATTTACAACTAATAAAATAATAGCACTTCATTACTTTCTTCTTCTCTGATTCAAGGAAAATCAAAAGAAGTAGCCTTATTGAACTTAATACATACATTCTCTAATTGGATCATGTACTCATCTTTCTTTCAAGATTGGTGGCTTCCTGGAAGGTAATCATATATCTATATCCATATGCAAGCATATATACACATACACAGATATAAGTGCACATATATGTGTCTTTTCAATAATTATGCATTTTAAAATCAATGACAGAACCCCAAATACAAAGTAGGAATACACAGATATATCACAAACCAAATTTCTGGACAAAATTTTCAGTTATCCTCTAGGGCTGCACTGTGTAATATTACAGCTACTAGCCATAAGTGACTATTTAAATCATATTTAATTAAATAAAATTTAGCAGCCTAAGTGTCCATCAACAGATGAATGGATAAAGAAGTTGTTATATATATAAATACACACACACATATATATACAATGGAATATATACATATAAAATACTAAGCTATTTAAAAAAAAAATTTTGCCATTTGAAGCAACATGGATGGACATGGAGGGTAGCATGTTAAGTGAAATAAGTCAGACAAAGACAAATACTGTATGATATCACTTATATGTGTAATCTAAAATATACTCAGATCTGGAGAACAAACTAGTAGTTACCAGTGGGGAGAGAGAAAAAAAGGACAATAAAAGGAAAGGGGGATTCAGAAGTACAAACTATTAGGTATTAGGTATAAAATACTGTATATCATGGGAAATATTGTCAAAATTTTATAATAACTATAAATGAAGTATAGCCTTTAAAAATTTCAAATCACTATATGATATACCTGTAACTTATATAATATTGTACAGAAAATATATACTTGAAGTGAAACGTAAAATTCATTTCCTCTTCACACTAGCCACATTTCAAGTGCCCAACAGCACATAAAGTAGTGGCTAACATACTGGACTGGGCTTTCTAGGTGGCCCTGTAGTAAAGAATCCACCTACCAAAGCAGGAGATGTGAGTTCATTTCTGGGTTCAGGAAAATCCCCTGGAGAAGGAAATGGCAATCCCACTCCAGTATTCTTGCCTGGGAAATCCCATGGACAGAGGAGCCAGGCAGGCTGCAGTCCCTGGAGCTGCGAAAGTGTTGGACACAACTGAGCGACTAAACAACAGCAACATACTGGACAACACACATATAGAACACTTTTCTCATCACAGAAAGTTCTAAGGGACAGCACTGCTCTAAGAATTACAGACAGTTCTGCTTCACCACTCAGCAGGAGGAATTCCTATGAAAGTGTTAACAACCTTTCAAATTCTTCAAAAGCTTTAACTGTGAAGACTACTACACGTAGAGGGCCTTCAGCCATAGAACAATTGATTTTTCACAACAGTACCTGAAAACTGTTAAAGCAATAAATTCCCTTGAGCCACTTCTCAACTATGACTCCCAGAGGAGAGCTTGGTGATGCTAAAGTTGAAAATCCATGGTGCTACAAAAATGCAGGATCAGTTTTTTACTTACATCTCAAATACACAGCAACTCTCCTTATGAATGCTGAGTTTTAATCCAGTTTTTTCTCTCTCCTCTTTTACCTTCATCAAGAGGCTCTTTAATTTGTCTTTGCTTTCTGCCATAAGGCTGGTGTCATCTGCATATCTAAAGTTATTGATATTTAAAACTCAACATCCAAAACATGAAGATCATGGCATCCGTTCCCATAGCTTCAGGCCAAATAGGCAGGAAAACAATGAAAGCAGTGACAGAGTTTTTCTTGGGCTCCAGAATAACTGTGGATGGTGACTACAGCCATGAAATTAAAAGATGCCTACTCATTGGAAGAAAAGCTATGACAAACCTAAACAGCATATTATAAAGCAGAGATATAACTTTGCCAACAAAGGTCCATCTAGTCAAAGCTATGGTTTTTCCAGTAGTCATGTATGGATGTGAGAGTTGGACCATAAAGAAGGCTGAGCAATGAAGAATTGATACTTTTGAACTGTGGTGCTCAAGAAGACTCTTGAGAGTCCCTTGGACTGCAAGAAGATCAAACCAGTCAATTCTAAAGGAAATCAACCCTGAATATTCTTTGGAAGGATTGATACTGAAGTTGAAACTCCAATACTTTGGCCACCTGATGGAAAGAGCCAACTCATTGGAAAAGACCCTGATGCTGGGAAAGATTGAAGGCAGGAAGAGAAGGGGATGACAGAGGAGGAGATGGTTGGATGGAATCACCAATTCAGTAGACATGAATTTGAGCAAACTCCCGGAGATGGTGAAGGACACGGAAGCCTGGCATGCTGCAGTCCATGGGATCACAAAGAGTCAGACACAACTGAGCGAGTGAACAACAACTACTACTTATGAAAAGCTGTAAAGCTCCATAATCACCAGAGCAAGGGGAACACATTGAGCAGAATAATGCAGTTGTCAAAGAGAACAAGAGCTGAAACATTACACAACTATAGCTAGCATCATGTAGAACTTATGAGAAAAAAACAAACCACACACTGCTGCTGCTGCTGCTAAGTCGCTTCAGTCGTGTCCGACTCTGTGCGACCCCATAGACAGGAGCCCAACAGGCTCCCCCGTCCCTGGGATTCTCCAGGCAAGAACACTGGAGTGGATTGCCATTTCCTTCTCCATTGTGTGAAAGCGAAAAGTGAAAGTGAAGTTGCTCAGTCGCATCCGACTTCTAGCGACCCCATGGACTGCAGCCTACCAGGCTCCTCCATCCATGGGATTTTCTAGGCAAGAGTACTGGAGTGGCTTGCTATTGCCTTCTCCAAAACCACACACAGTCACATATTAATTAAGCTGCAGTAGTTGAAAACAAGATATAGTCAAGACATACATACATGTGATTTACTAATAAAGCCCCAGAGAAAGAAGCAGTCACAGAGAAGCAGATGGTATCTCTTTCAACACAAACACATACAATACAATAAAAAGATTCAACAGTGTTAAGCTATGTGGCTTCAGTTTATCACTTTTTTCGTACATTTAAAGTTGGCAAGTTGATATTGAAACATATATCTACTATGCTTTTTCATTTATAGAGGGATATGATATTTGTAAAACTTTAATTTGTGGGTTGGGTTCTATCATTTTCAGAATATCTCCTTTTTTAATCTTCAAACACTCCTTAGTTAAGGAATTCATAATTATTATTATTTTTAAAAGACTGAATTGAATGTAATCTGTCTACAAGAGTCAAAATTCATTTTTTAGAGAGAAACCAACTGAAGCCTTTGTAGAATTTTGGTGAGGCTTATTCCTGTGTGTGTGTGTGTGTGTGTGTAAGTTTATACTTTTTTATGTGTGTCTGTGCTATACCTAGCAATCACGGATTTCTCTACAGAGTATTGAGACATTATCTACCTTTGCTTTAGCTGAACCAGGAAGCAGGTCAAACATTTAGGAAATGACTATAAATCTACTGAGTTTTTTTTAAGCTATGAGAATTACCATCATGCATAGATTCTTTATGTAAATCATTAAAAAGTAGATCAGACAATGTCATCCCTTATTATTCTCAAGAAAACATTGAGATCTTCTTGTTTACTTCTTGCTTGTAATCATATCACAGTAGAATACAACATATAAAAGGAGAAAAAAAAATTATTAAAGCAGGCAAGCCACATTCACCTCCATTAATTGAAAAATCATTTCAAGCAGCTATTTAACACACAGATAACCATGATGGTGTCATCACTCACCTAAAGCCAGAAATCCTGGAATGTGAAGTTAAGTGGGCCTTAGGAAGCATCACAATGAACAAAGCTTGTGGAGGTGATGGAATTCCAGGTGAGCTATTTCAAATCATAAAAGTTGATGCTGTGAAAGTGCTGCACTCAATATGCCAGCAAATTTGGAAAACTCAGCAGTGGCCACAGGACTGGAGAAGGTCAGTTTCATTCCAATCCCTAAGAAAGGCAATGCCAAAGAATGTTCAAATTACTTTACAATTGTACTCATCTCACACACTAGCAAAGTAATGCTCAAAATTCTCCAAGCCAGACTTCAACAGTACGTGTACCGTGAATTTCCATACGTTCAAGCTGGATTTAGAAAAGGCAGAAGAACCAGAGATCAAATTGCCAGCATCTGCTGGATCACCAAAAATTGAGAGAGTTCCAGAAAAACATCTACTTTTGCTTTATTGACTATGCCAAAGCCTTTGACTGTATGGATCACAACAAACTATGGAAAATTCTTAAAAGATAGAAATACCAGACCACCTGACCTGCCTCCTGAAAAATCTGAATGCAGATCAAGAAGCAACAGTTAGAACTGGACATGGAACAACAGACTGGTTCCAAGTTGGGAAAGGAATATGTCAAGGCTGTATATTGTCACCCTGCTTATTTAACTTATATGCAGAGTACCTCATGCAAAATGCTGGGCTGGATGAAGCATAAGCTGGAATCAACATTGCCGAGAGAAATATTAATAACCTCTGATATGCAGATGACACGACTTTTATGGCAGAAAGTGAAGAAAAACTAGAGAGCCTCATGATGAAAGTAAAAGAGGAGAGTGAAAAAGCTGGCCTAAAACTCAGCATTCAGAAAACTAAGATAATGGCATCCGGTCCCATCACTTCATGGCAAACAGATGAGGAAACTGTGGAAACAGTGAAAGACTTTATTTTCTTGGGCTCCAAAATCATGCAAATGGTGACTGCAGCCATGAAATTAAAAGATGCTTGCTCCTTGGAAGAAAAGCTATGACAAATCTTGACAGCATATTAAAAAGCAGAGATATTACTTTACCAACAAAGGTCCATCTAGTCAAAGCTGTGGTTTTTCCAGTAGTTATGTATGGATGTGAGACTTGGACTATAAAGACAGCTGAGCACTGAAGAATTGATGTTTTTGAACTGTGGTGTTGATGAAGAGTCTTGAGAGTCCCTTGGACTGCACAGAGATCAAATCAGTCAATCCTAAAGGAAATCAGTCCTGAATTTTCATTGGAAGGACTGATGCTAAAGATGAAACTCCAATACTTTGGCCACCTGATGCAAAGAACTGATTCATTGGAAAAGACACTGATGTTGGGAAAGATTGAAGGCAGGAGGAGAAGGGGACGACAGAGGATGAGATGGTTGGATGGCATCATGTACTGAATTGGCATGAGTTTGAGTAGGCTCTGGGAATTGGTGATGGACAGGGAAGCCTGGCATGCTGCAGTCCATGGAGTTGCAGAGTTGGACACGACTGAGCAACTGAAATGAACTGAACTGATTTATCACATATGTTGATAGTAACATCAATTCCAATACAATTGTAACTTAAAAATATGAATAGAGTAAGAACTTAAATGTTAGATGCACAAACTTGTACATGTCACACATATTAAAGCTTTGGACAGTTATCAACTAAGTCCAAGAATGAGGTTTAGTGTCATTCAGCGACCTTTCAGGTAGGTAAGATTTAATATCAGTGCAAATTTTATTCCTTCCTATTCACTACCCTCTGCAGCTATATTCTTGGCACTGACCTGTTCCTGCTTCTGAGGTTAGACAGTATGATTTAAAGCATGGCTCTCCTCATTCCCTACAGTAATTAGTCAGCTTTGCCCAAGAAAGTTGCTTGCCAAGGAGCATTTTAATTGGGTACCAGTTTCTGTAACTAACTAAAAGTCAAGCTTGTGACCTTAAAGTTTCATGCTGAAACATCCAGGTGACCCAATATTATTGGACCTAGGTCTGGCTGGAAATTTTAGCTTCTTTTAATGGCTGTTGAATGAAATTATTTCTCTAGAATGAGAAGTATTATCTATTATCACAGGGTCATTAAAGCCTGTATCCAGTGTTCACACAAACCTCCCAGTAATTATGAAAGCCTACACCTAAGTTTGGATTCCAGACACTTGTTACATTCGAGTTTTACGGGATGCAGTTACTTGCTCTGACATGGTTTGTTTTTTTACTAAACACTGAGGTTATTTCACCAAAAGCTTACAAAAGTGAATGGACCTTTCTATGAATAAGTATAATTTATTAACAGAAGCAGCAACACCTTTAAAATATCTCTCACCATATATTGTATCAGGGGCCATACACATAGGATATTTGATGTCCTAGAATTACAATTACAAAACTGTAGCAATTTACAACCTAAAAAGATCTATCTTATGCAATGTGTTAGTTAAGAAAATGTAGATTTTCATTTGTCTGTAACCTGTGGTATTCTGACTTTAAACTTAGTATATGATTCCCTCTTAGAGGCCCTTCAGCATTTAAGACTTCAGAAAGAAGCTTCATCCTGAGGTATTAGACAATAGTGGATATAATACATTAACTCTGGAGCTGAACAGAACTAGGCTGAACAGAACCACCACTCAGTGACTGTGTGACATTGAGGAAATGCCTTAACTTTGCTGATCCCCATTCGTCATCTGTAAACTACCATACATAATCCTTAATCTTATCTCACTACCTCATAGTCCTACCTCATGATCTGACCTCTCCTTTTTGTAAGGAGAAAGGAGATCATACATGTATCATGGCTGAGATAGATCATATCCTCTAGTAAACAGTCAATATATGATGGTCCTTGTTATTCTTTTGAAAGCACCGATAAACAAGCATACACACACATAACACAGAAATCCTTTTCTAAAAGTTCAGTCTGGCAACACGTTTGAACTTTTTCAGACACACAGCATCATTCTGCTGGCCTTGCTCATACTGAGTTGTACTCACAAAGCATGCTTAATAAACATTTGCAAAGATGTGTTTGCAGATCTAAATATGGATTTTTCCTTTTGGAAATCAAAGAATTCTTCAGGTTAACAAGATTAAAAAAAAGAAAAAAAAAGTTTTTAGCCATCACCTTCTACATTCCTCACATTTCTATGCTTATATTTTCATGTAAACAGTAGGCTCGTAATAACATATTCTTTTAATATGGCCTAAATTTATCAGACTGCTATTTTGTAAAGGATACAAAATGCACATGCAAGCATGCACACAGACACATATATTATATTCATGGATCAAACTGCCCAGTGATTTTTATCTTTAATTTATGGTAAAGATTTCTGTCCTATTTTTCTCCTTTCCTGTTATATACAAAAGAGAACTTGCATTACGAGGCCTCATTATTTTAAATGCATTGAAACTACCCTTTTTATTTCCTTCGCATTGTTTTTTTTTTTTCACATTAGATAAATCCTCCCACATCAGAACTTAGAACAGGGGGATTCTTGTAGAATGCATTTGAATAGGATCACTTCACAGAATGATTTTAACCTGAGCACAAAGCTCATTTTTATCTGAGCCAGCTCTTTTGCAATCAAAATGGTACTATAGAATGAGATAAGGAGATAGTTCTTTATCGCTCATGTAACAAATGTCTTAATAATACAGAATGGCACGTTAGTTACTTTTAGTGACAATAAGAGGACAGTAATGAGAAAAGAAAATCATCATATATTCATTCTCCGGAAAGGTATTACAATAAGATTGGGGACAGACAAAAAAATTAATCAATTGCACTTGGCCAAAAGGGAAATAAGAACGTAAGAACAGGAACAACAACAGAAAAATCCACTGTGCTGGCATAAGTTCAATTCCTGTCCACTTCTGGAGACTCTTATCAAGCTCTTATCACAATCTACTTAAATGCCTGTTTCTTGCTCTCAGAGTGTTCTATCGACTGCTGCCTCACTGAAAAGTACCTCTACTAGTTATCCTTTTTAACCTGCTCTGCAACAGAACCACAGGGCACAGGTTCCTTCAAACACCTGGACCAGCTGTTATATCCACAGTCCCAGAATTAAAGCAAAGGAAATGGCCTACAGTGGGAAAGGAGGGATTCCTAAGTGCACTTTTGGTGCACTTAATAATCATCATTTCAGGAAATTCATGTGGTGTTCCTAAATTAAAGTACAAACAAATGTTTTGGTGAATTAGATTGCTTTTAGTGGAGACTAGGTGTTTATCCTTTATAGCAATAGAGCAACTATCAAAGGCTTATGTTTATGTTTGTTTTTAAAAATTGAGCTAATGGCTAGTTTCTGATGGTTTTAGGAATTCTGAGAGTGTTATATTACCTGGACCAATAGAAAGTCTTTCTTTATGAACTTTCTGAATGGTATTTTGAATTTTACAACATTTAACGTATGTTCTTATATCTTCACAATTTTTATTTTAACTGACCTTTGTAAATTAGGGGATATGAGAACGACACAATAATCAAAAACAATTTTATGAATATAACCCATGGCTCCAAGAAATGTTCAAAATTAAAATTCTTGAGCTAAAAAGAAAATAGCATCACTTAAAAAAATAGCCATAACAATGAACCACCTGTGACACTATTTAGCTTGAGAAAGCAAGCTCTGTATTTTGGCCAGAAACAGAAACAAAAAGGAATGGAAAGAGTTTTGGTTAAAATTTGTGTTTGGTTGGATTATTTTATTGTTACTGCCCACTAAGAATAAGAGTCACATCTGTGATACCAAATGGCTTCAAATCTCCCAGTGTCCTTAGGGATGGTGATAAAAGTGATATCTCCTTCTCTTCTGATGCAGACAGTGCTGGGTTGAGAAGACACTGACTTGGTAGATCAGAGTAACTGAAGATTAGTAAAGTGAGGTCTCCAGACCAATGGCATCAGCATCTCCAGAGAACCTGTCATAAATATTACTGAATCAGAGCCTCTGGGGTCAAGACAAGCAGTCAGTTTTAGCAAGCCCTCCAGGTGATTCTGATGCCTTCCAAAGGTTAAGAACCACTGAACTAAACCAGTCTAAAACATTCAGGACAAAGATCAGGAAAAGAGGTAAAATCATTAGCTCACAGCTATGTCAGCTATACTTGTGTGCTCTTGTCTAAAGGTCACCGAATCCAACCTCATACTGCTTGCCACATGATAGGCCAATAGATTGAGAGACTAGGTGTTAAGGCAAGGAATTGCAACTTTATTTGGAAAACCAGAAGACTAAAAAGATGGTGAACTAATGTCCCAAAGAAGCATCTTACTCAAGTTAGAGTCAGGCTTCTTTTAAGATACTAAAAATGGAGTAGGGTGGTTGGTTGTTGCAAACTTCCTAGTGCTGGAATCCTTTGTTCTTGCAACTGTCCATCTACATTTGGCCACAGTGTTTCTGTAAACCTCTAACAAATGACAAATGCTATTCTAAGAAAAATGCTATTCTCTGTTCTGTAACTTATTTCTATACGAATGGAAAAGTGTTACACACCTTGAGCATGGGTTACCATGTCTATTTCAGGCTACAAGCAACAAACTGCAGAGACAACATGACTAAGCACAGAGAAGAGAGCACAAAGGTTAGTAAAAGAATAGATTCAATATGGAGTCAGGTTTGTGTTTCTCTGTTACATAAATACATAATGTGATATCATAAAAATGAATGCATCATGAATACTGGGTTTTGGTATCCTTGACAGAAACCTGAGCTTATTTAAGGAAACAAATACTTTAAAAGCTTGATAATTTAGTAGTTATAATTCACATAGTTTGATGTAAAAATACATAATATTTGTTGATACATTTTACATTTATTATAAAGCATACATGTAGCAGCTTAATTTAATACCCACTTAAAAACTGGGTTTCTTTTACATTGATGCCAGATATAAAACTGAGTCATAATTAGTTTGGCCACCTAATGTGAAGAGCCAACTCATTGGAAAAGACCCTGATGCTGTGTAAGATTGAGGGCAGGAAGAGAAGTGGGTAACAGAGGATGATATGGTTGGATGGCATTATTGACTCAATGGACATGAATTTGAGCAAACTCTGGGAGACAGTGATGGATAGAGAAGCTTGGTATGGTGTTCATGGGGAGGCAAAGAATCGGACATGACTGAGCAACCGAATAACAAAACAACAAATAATTAGTTAAACAAACTGCTTGTACTCATAACTATGAAGTTGTGTGACATGCCATTAAAATAGCACACAGCATTTCTGTAAGCTAACTTACATTACCATAGTGAAGGAATGAATGAACCAGGCATTGCAACTTCACAGCTTATTCCATTTGATGGAGTCACTGCTTTTAATGATGACTGGAAATATTCCCTGGGGCTAAGTAAAAGCAATAAGGGCCTAGAACTTCTTACAGTCAAAGTAAGGATGCTTTCAAAAGTATCCAGCAAAGAGTTCACCTCAAAGTCTGCTTCAAAGCCTAGTCATGATATGTCCTCAAATACTTAAATAGATGATGTTATTGTAACTCAGTAAATTAAGAGCCATAAGTTTGGGATCTGTGCAAAACAGGGCATGGGTAGCTTTAGGTATGTACATGAGTTTCTACTAGTGCTTACAGGAAAATGTTACATATTTATTTCTCAAAGTATATATATTCCAAATTTCAGTTATAATCAACACCCAAGCCATCATCACAAAACATAGAAAGGGCTACAGAAGATAGATTTAGAATAATTGTCTTAGTATGTTTAGACTGCTATAACATAATGTCATACACAGTGGGTTATGAGCTACAGAAAAGTTTTCTCACAGTTCTGGGAGTTGGGAAATTCCAGATCAGGGCATTAGCAGATTCAGTGTCTGGCTTGCTTCCTCATAGATGGTGCTTTCTCCCAGAATCTTCAGATGGTAGAAGGAGCAAGGGAGCATCCTTAGCACTAATTCCAGTTCACAATCACTTCCCAAAGGCTCCATTCTCCCCATACCATCACCTTAGGTGATAGGATTGCAATATGTGATTGTTGAGGCACATAAACTTTCAGATTATAATAATAATGCTTTAAGAGATCTACTGTTGATATTCTTTTCAAATGGAAGAGTGGTTAAAGTATTTTTGAAAATGGTACTATGTGGCACTAAAAGAAAAAACAGGTAGTGTGTGCATTACATATATCTTGTACTTCACTACAGAAAAGGTAAAATTATGTAGCTATATATACCTGGGATTATTTTACTTTTTCTGTGAAATAGTACACTCTCAAGACTATATAATTAGGCTAAACATGACATGGGTAAGAGGACCATGATTTGGGCTGAAAGGGACTTGGTCACACAAGCACAACACAGAAGAAATAAAAATATTAGCACACTGCAACCATTAGAGAGAAGGAGTAACTGCAGGGGAGTTTTTAAACGTGTGCAGAACACAAGGCTGAAGCCATATGGGAAAGCATTTGTGGATAAAAGCATGCAAAATCAACAAGTTCTCAGTTATATTCTTCACAAGTTATATCTTCACCATAAACATACTGTCTGCCTTAACAACTGCTCTCTTCATTGTACTCATGCTCCTTTTTGACAGCAGAGAAGTTTGACCCCAAGAGTATAAGGGATGCAAGATTCTATCTACAGATTCATCATGTTAGATACGAGTGGATATAAATTCCTATCAGGATTTTTAAGTGAAAAAAAGCATTTTTTAAAATAAAAGGTTAGTAATTTCAGAACTTCCTCCACTCAGAAGACTACTTATTTATGAATAAATGACCAGGCCTGCTTTCATTGACATTATTCTGATCTATTGCAAATACATAGGCTTCCCAGGTGCACAGTTGGTAAAGAATCTGCTGTCCAATGAAGGAGATGTGAGTTCAATCCCTAGGTTGGGAAGATCCCCACGGAGAAGGAAATGATAACCCACTCCAGTATTCTTGCCTGGAAAATTCCATGGGCAGAGGAACTGGCATACTACAGTCCATGGGGTCACAAAGAGTCAGACATGACTGAGTGGCTGAGCACACACATTGCCAATAGACTGGGAAAATGACAGACTTGTTAGAACAGAGTTCTCCCAAACAATTAAATAAAAGATTTCCTAGATATGTTAAGATTGTTAGAAAAAAGAAAAATGTAGACTCAAATTTTCTGAGAAACTTAGTAGTTGAATGGATAGTAAGACTTGACAGGAGTAACAGTATGCTGTTCTTTGATGTTTTATTTGGTAAAACCTCAAGATTGGCAAGGAGCTAAGAAATGTCTTCTCTCTTTTGTTGAAATCTTGGGACCAGATGTACTTGAAAATTTAGATAATTTTTAGGTGTAAGAAAGTTTATGGCATATTTGCTTTATAAAATATAACTAGCCCCAGATGGGTCTGAGGTAGCATCTGTAATCAAACACATGAATATTTCTGCAGTGATATGTGACTCTATAGTCACACTGAGTTACATAAATGTGAACTCTAAATAGCCTAATGCCACCTCAAGACAAGTTCTGCCTCCAAATAAAAAGTCTCAAGATTATTCAGAAAGGCTCAAACTTTGGAGATTTGGGTAATTTGGAATAATAGCTACGGATTGGCAGTCATAAGAACAAAAATTACTGTTACTATTTACTACAATTATTATTGTCCATACCACTATATTTACTGCTTAGAAGGCAATGGCACCCCACTCCAGTACTCTTGCCTGGAGAATCCCATGGACAGAGGAGCCTGGTGGGCTTCAGTCCATGGGGTTGCGAAGAGTCGGACATGACTAAGCGACTTCACTTTCACTTTTCACTTTCATGCATTGGAGAAGGAAATGTCAACCCACTCCAGTGTTCTTGCCTGGAGAATCCCAGGGATGGGAGAGCCTGGTGGGCTGCCATCTATGGGGTCACAGAGTCAGACACGACTGATGCGATTTAGCAGTAGCAGCAGCATATAGCAGACCAGTAATAAGTGATTTATTAAACACCTTCTAAATCCTCTCAACAGTATTTTAGATACATAATAGAACTTCATTTTAGGAAATTAAGACTCGGGCACTTGATAAGGAGCAAATTCAAGATTCTATTTTATGAATGTTCAACTCAAAAGTCCATACTTTTTCTAAATATATATACATACATGTATATATGCATATAGGCTTCCCTGGCAGGATACTCAGGTTTGATCCCGAGGTTGGAAAGATCCCCTAGAGAAGAGAATGGCTACCCATGCCAGTATTCTTGCCTGGAGAATCCCATGGACAGAAGAGCCTGGTGGGCTGCAGTCCATGGGGTTGCAAAAATAGTACACGTGTGTGTGTGTGTGTGTGTGTGTGTGTGTGTGTTTTTAAAACTTTCTGCTATGTCTTCCTTCCCTTTTTTATTTTTTGTAAACTTTTTTTATTTTATATTGGAATATAGCTGATTAACAATGTTGTGATAGTTTCAGGTGGACAGCAAAGGGACTCAGCCATACATATGCATGTATTCATTTTCTCCCAACTCCCCTTCCATCCAGGCTGCCACATAATATTGAGCAGAGTTCCCCGTGCTATACAGTTGGACTCTGTTGGTTATTCATTTTAAATATAGCAGTGTACATTTTGATCCAAAATTCCATAACAATCTCTCCCCCACTCTCCCCACCATGGTAAACCTAAGTCTGTTTTCTGTGAGAATTTCTGTTTCATAAGTAAGTTCATTTGTATCATTTTTTTTAATTCCACATAAAAGGGATGTAATACAATATTTCTCCTCTTTCTGACTTATTTCACTCAGCATGACAATATCTAGGTCCATCCATGTTGCTGCCAATGGCGTTATTTCATTCTTTCCTTCCATTTTTTATTGAACACATATTTACTGAATGCCTTCTATGTACCAAGCATTTTGCTTGACACTGAAGAGACAATAGGAAACAAAATAAATATTCATAAAACCTACATTCTAAGGGGGGAGGGGAAAATTCACAAATAAAACTAGATTTTAAAAACTATATAGTTGTACAAATAATACAGGATGAGGAAGTGATAAATAATGCTGTGGAGAGACAAATATATTTGTTATATTTTGAGTCATAAGAAAAGGCCTCCCTAAGGCCTTTGATCTGAAATCTGAGTGCATTGAGGGAAGTGTGGTAACTGGGGAAGAACATTCCAGGCAGAAGGAAGAGAAAAAGCAAATGGCCTGAGGTGTAGGGCTGTCAGATAAAATGCCAGCATATTCCCTGTGATGCCAGTGTGTTCCTGAGTGTTGCCAGTAGTCCCCTTGTAGTGGCTGGGACACACTTATACTTGAAAAATTATTTATCTAAAATATAAACTGAAATGGGTCCTTCATATTTCATTAATTTGACAATCTGCTGCTGCTGCTGCTAAGTCACATCAGTCGTGTCCGACTCTGTGCGACCCCATAGACGACAGCCCACCAGGCTCCCCCATCCCTGGGGTTCTCCAGGCAAGAACACTGGAGAGGGTTGCCATTTCCTTCTCCAATGCATGAAAGTGAAAAGTGAAAGGGAAGTCGCTCAGTTGTGTCCGACTCTCTGCGACCCCATGGACTGCAGCCCACCAGGCTCCTCCGTCCATGGGATTTTCCAGGCAAGAGTACTGGAGTGGGGTGTCACTGCCTTCTACTGAGGCAAAAATGTGTTTGTTCTATTATAAGGACAGCAAGGAGGCTAAGCAAGGAGGCCACGGTGGTTAGACAGAGGATTTGCAGGAGAGAAATTGAGGAAGAGACTTCCTGGGAAGGTAAGTCACATATGGCTACTGAGCACTGGAAATGTAGCTGATCATCAATGAGATGTGCTAGAAGTATGATACAACGTAAATTCCAAAGGTTACTGTGAAATTGAAGGTGAAATACTACATCAATAATTTTTACATTGATTGAGTGTTGAACTGATAATATTGGGAGTGTACTCAAAGTAGATTATTGAAATTAACTACACTTCTTTTTTTATTTTTAACATTTCTACTAGAAACTTGAAAACTACGTATGTGACTCAATTATATTACTATTGGATTATGTTAGATAAGAAAGAAAATGGCTAGGGGAGGAAGGAGACCATGCAGAGCTTTGGAGATTGTGGTAAAGACTGGATTATACTTGAGTGGGATGGAGAGGCATTGGAAGATTTTAAGCAAAGGAGTGAGAGAAGGTACCAAATTTGAAAATTGTCCCTGGGATTGCTGTCTTCAGTCCTCTCCAGTGAACCCTCAACAATGGTAACTTAAACACAAACGCTTCTTCAGGGTGACTACTGATAGTATCTGTAGAAATTGTCATTTACTATCTCACCTTATCTCCCAGACCCCAAGCCGAGACCACACAGACTGCAATTTACCAGTGCAATTGACTTATGCTCTATTACTCTAAGTTTTTCTCCAGAGTCACTGATTCAAAAATATTCTTGGAGAACCTACCATGTGCCAGACACTATTCTAGGTGCTGTAAAAGAAGAGATGTATCTGTAAAAGAAGGGGAAGAAATGAAAATTATGTCTCACAGAGTTTATATTTTAGTGGAGACATTCCATAAATAAACAAAATGAAAGTAAAACCAAAAAAAGAGAAAAAATAGATTATATACTAGATTATATTTAAAGTGATATGGTAGAAAATAAAACAAATGATGGTTATGGAGTACTGGAGTAGGACAACTTATTTTCATTTTAAGTAGAGTCATGACTGGAAGGCTTCGTGTGAAGCAGAGCAGTGAAGGACCCACATACATACTGGGGAAAAGAGAATTCCAGGCAGAGAAAACCCAGATGTGTTTTGGAGATGTTGTCCCTTTACATGTTTTCTGGTAAAAGGCTCCAGTGATCCAATAGGTTAGGAAAACACTGCAAACTAGATCCTTGTCAGAGATTCCTGATCTCTGAGCCCCTAATGTGTACACTGGTACATTAAGGGCTTTGAGAAGTTCTGAGGTAAGAAATCCATAGAACCTTGTTTAATCCATCATTCTCCACACTTTTTTTTTTTGGGGGGGGGGCGGGATAAGGAACTCTTTTATTCATGTAACACATGTTCATATGCCTCAGACTTAGTGAACCATGGAGTCTGCCATGACAGGTCATGGCTCAGGGAGAAACGCCTATATGCATTTGTGCTATCCTTCCAGACGCCCCTCCACCCAGCACACTTAGGGTCTTCATAAAGTGTTAGCCCTGCCTAAGATGATCTTGAACTCAAACTCATCCAGGCAAAGTCCAGCACTGTGACCTGTTCCATCTATTCCCTCACTCACTTCTTAACCCTCTTTTCCCCAAGAGAGATTAGCTATGTCTCCATCAAATTAATATTCTCTCTCTCTCTCTCCCTTTCCTTCTCTCTCCAACATTAAAAAATTATCTACTTTACCATCTTTTCTCCTCTCACTACCTAATTTTCCTTTATTAATAATTTTCAAAAATTTAAAAAAAATATCACAAATAATGGGGGCTGTCCCAAGATGGTGTAGTAATAGGATGGGGAGACCACTTTCTCCCCCACAAATTCATCAAAAGATAATTTGAATGCTGAGCTACATCCACAAAACAACTTCTGAACACTGGTAGAGGACACCAGGCACCCAGAAAGGCAGCCCATTCTCTTTGAAAGGAAGTAGGACAAAATATTAAAAGACAAGAAAAGAGACAAAAGAGTTAGGGACTGAGAACCATTCTGGGGAGGGAGTTGTGAAGGAGGAGAAGTTTCCAAACAGTAGGAAATCCTCTCACAGGTGGGTCTGTGGGGAGTTTTGGAATCTCAGAGGGCAACATAACTGGGAGAAAAAAAAAACAACAACTGACAGAATACATGCCTAACTGCAACTGCCAGCAGAGAAGTAGCCCAGATACTCGCATCCACCACCAGCAAGTGGAGGCTGGACAGGGAGGCGTGGGCTGCATCATCTGTGCTTAGGGTAAGGGCTGGGCCCGAATGCCCTGAGGACAATCTGAGGGAGCTAATGTGAGATAGCAACCCAAACTGTGGGATCACCAGAGAGGAAAAAAAAAGGATTACTTTCCTGCGAAAGTCTCTAACATGCAGCCTGGCCCACTCACAGAATAAAGTATTAAGCAAATAACAAAGGAGAGCTAACTTGCTGTGTAGGGGCCCCTCCCCAATGCAGGAGGCAGAGAGGCAGGCGTAAAACAGCCAGAGCCAGAAGGCAAGGGTTAAGCTCTGCCCCAGAGTCCAGCATCCTCAACCCAACTGTGAGCAGGCTCCAGGTTGCTAACCACACCTTCCTGGGATCCTGGATGTTTGACATCTGCCAGGAGGGTCACAACCTGAGATCAACTGCGCAGAGGAGACATAGGGCACACCCAGGAAACCGAGCGGCTGGGACAGGGGAGGTGATTAAGATGCACGGCCCACCTGAATCAGTGCACTTGCCAAGCACTGGTCGCCTGAGCTACTCGGACCTGGGAAGGGCACAAAACACATGCCCAACCAAATCTGTGCCCTTGCAGAGTACGGGAGAACCTGAACCTGAGTGGCTTAGACCTGGGAAGTGCACAAACACAGGGCCCGCTTTGGACGGTGCCCCTGCAGAGCACCCTGGAGCCTGAGCAGTGTAGACCTGGAGAGCACACGCTGCAAGCTGGGGCAAACCCAGTGTGGTCCATACACTGCAAGCACTCCCCACCCACACCAGCAATATTTGTTTACAATGTCCCTCCCTACCCACAACACAACTGAACTGTGAGCCTGTATACGTGACCACCTTTGCCCCCTTGTGTCAGAGCACAAATTAGACACTGAAGAGACTTGCAAACAGAGAAAACAAAAATAAACAAAGAAGAGAGAACTGCTCTGGAAGTTGCAGGTGCAACAAATTAAAACGTTGTAGATAACATTGACTAAGACTGGAGAGGGCCTATAGAGCTTGAGAACAAGTATAAGCTAGAACAAGGAACTATCTGAAACTGAACTGATCCACCAGCCCACAATACTCCAGAGAAATTCCTAGTTATATGTTTACTATTATCACTTTTTAATTTTCTTAAGTTCTTTATTACTCCTTTAATTTTCATTTTTATAACCTACTATTACCTTGCCAAAAAAGACCTTATTTTTAAAGCAAATTTCATATATATTTTTAATAATTTTTGTGATTGATTTTGTTTTGTATTTTAATATTGCATTTTTAAGAGTCTAACCTCTACTCTAGATTTCTAATCTTTGCTTTTTGGTATTTGTTATCAACTGACTTCCCTCATGGCTCAGACGGTAAAGCATCGGCCTACAATAACGGAGACCAGGTTTCAATCCCTGGGTTGGGAAGATCTCCTGGAGAAGGAAATGGCAACCCACTACAGTATTCTTGCCTAGAAAATCCCATGGATGGAAGAGTCTGGTAGACTACAGTCCATGGGGTCGCAGAGAGTCGGACACGACTGAGCGACTTCATTTTCACTTGTACCTTTAAGAATCTAATCTTCAGTACCCATTTTCACTTAAGGATGTGATTACTGGCTTGATTGCTCTCTCCCCCTTTGACTCTCCCTTTTCTCTCCCAGGTCACCTCTATTTCCTCCCTCCCATTTCTCTTTTCATCTCTACTTAACTCTATGAATCTCTCTGGGTGTTCTGGGCTGTGGAGAACACTTCAGTTCAGTTCAGTTTGGTCGCTCAGTCATGTCTGACTCTTTGGGAGCCCATGAAACACAGCACACCAGGCCTCCTTGTCCATCACCAACTCCCAGAGTTCACCCAAACGCATGTGCATCAAGTCAGTGATGCCATCCAGCCATCTCATCCTGCCATCCCCTTCTCCTCCTGCCCCCAAACCCACCTAGCATCAGGGTCTTTTCTAATAAGTCAACTCTTTGCATGAGGTGGCCAAAGTATTGGAGTTTTCGCTCAGCATCAGTTCTTCCAATGAACACCCAGGACTGATCTCCTTTAAGGTGGACTAGTTGGATCTCCTTGCAGTCCAGGGGACTTGCAAGAGTCTTCTTCAACACCACAATTCAAAAGCATCAATTCTTCGGTGCTCAGCTTTCTTCACAGTCCAACTCTCACATCTATACATGACCACTGGAAAAACCATAATCTTGACTAGACAGACCTTTGGCAAAGTAACATCTCTGCTTTTTAATATGCTATCTAGGTTGGTCATAACTTACCTTCCAAGGGGTAAGTGTCTTTTAATTCCATGGCTGCAATCATCTGCAGTGATTTTGGAGCTCCCCAAAGTAAATTCTGACACTGTTTCCACACTTAGGGAACTGATTACTGGCTCAATTGGTCTCTCCCCTTTTGACTCCCCCACTTCTCCTCCTGATCACCTTTATCGCCCTCCTCCCTCTTCTCTTCTCCATGTAACTGTGTGTATCTCTCTAGTGTCCCTCGCTGTGGAGAACTGTTTCACCATTAATCTAGATGTTTTATCATCTGTGCTCTATGGATGGAGAAGTCTTGAGGCTACTGTAAGAATAAGACTGAAAACCAGAGGCAGGAGGCTTAACTCCAAAACCTGAGAACATCAGAGAACTCCTGATTCCAGGGAAGAGTAACAGAGAAGAGCTCATCCAAAAGCCTCCAGACCTACACTGAAACCAAGCTCCACCCAAGAGCCAACAAGTTCCAGAGCAAGACGTGCTATGCTAATTCTCCAGCAAATCAGGAACATAGCCCTAAGCATTAAAATATAGGCTGCCCAAAGCCATGCCAAACCCATAGACATCCCAAAACTCACTACTGGACACTTCACTGCACATACGAGAGAAGACATCCAGCTCCACCCACCAGAACACAGACACAAGGTCCCCTAACCAGGAAACCTTGACAAACCACTAGTCCAAACCCACCCACAGGGAAGAGGCTCCACAATAAAGAGGAACAACAAACTTCCAGCCTACAGAAAAGGGACTCCAAATATAGCAATCTAAACAAAATGAAAAGACAGAGAAATACTCAGCAAGTAAAGGAACATGATCTATGCCCACCAAACTAAACAAAAGAGGAAGATATAGGGAGTCTACCTGAAAAAGATTTCATAATAATGATAGTAAAGATGATCCAAAATCTTGAGAAAAAAAAAAAATGGAGTTGCAGATAAATAGACTAGAGACAAGGATTGAGAAGATGCAAGAAAGTTTTAACAAGGCCCTAGAAGAAATAAAGAAGAGTCAGTCAATAATGAATAATGCAATAACTGAGATCAAAAGCACTCTGGAGGGAACCAACAGTAGAATAACTGAAGCAGAAGATAGGATAAATGAGGTGGAAGATAGAATGGTGGAAATAAGTGAAGCAGAGAGGAAAAAATAATTAAAAGAAATGAGAACAACCTCACAGACCTCTGGGACAATGTCAAATGCTCCAACATTCAATCATAGGAGACCCAGAAGAAGAAGACAAAAAGAAAGGGCATGAGAAAATAGTTGAAGAGATAACAGTTGAAAACTTCCCTAAAATGGGGAAGGAAATAGCCACCCAAGTTCAAGAATCCCAGAGTCCAAAACAGGATAAACCCAAGGTGAAACACCCCAAGACACACATTAATCAAATTAACAAAGATCAAAGACAAAGAGCAAATATTAAAAGCAGCAAGGGAAAGCAACAATTAACACACAAGGGGATCCCCATAAGGATAACAGCTGATCTTTCAATATAAACTCTTCAGGCCAGAAGGGAATGGCAGGACATACTTAAAGTGATGAAAGAGAAAAACCTACAACCAAATTACTATACCCAGCAAGGATCTCACTCAAATATGGAAAAATCAAACGCTTTACAGACAAGCACAGAGAGTTCAGCACCATCAAACCAGCTCTTCAACAAATGCTAATGGATCTTCTCTAGACAGGAAACACAGAAAAGGTTTATAAATTCAAGCCCAAAACAACAATGTAAATGGCAACAAGATCATTCAGTTCAATTCAGTTCAGTCGCTCAGTCATGTCTGACTCTGCGACCCCATGAATCGCAGCACACCAGGCCTCCCTGTTCATCACCAAACACTTTCATCAAGAGGCTTTTTAGCTCCTCTTCACTTTCTGCCATAAGGGTGGTGTCATCTGCATATCTGAGGCTATTATATTTCTCCCAGCAATCTTGATTCCACCTTGTGCTTCTTCCAGCCCAGCATTTCTCATGATTTATTCTGCATATAAATTAAATAAGCAGGGTGACAATATACTTGTCAATAATTACCTTAAATGTGAATGGGTTGCATGCCCCAACCAAAAGACAAATATTGGCTGACTGGATACAAAAATAAGACCCTTTAAATGCTGTCTGTAAGAGACCCACCTCAAACCAAAGGACACATACATACAGACTGAAAGTGAAGGGCTGGAAAAAGATATATCATGCAAATGGAGACCAAAAGAAAGCTGGAGGAGCAAACAGATAAAATAGACTTTGAAATAAAGACCATTAAAAGAGACAAAGAAGGACACTACATAATGATCAAACAATCAATCCAAGATGAAGATATAACAATTAGAAGTGCATATGCATCCAACAAAGGAGCACCTCAATATGTAAGGCAAATGCTAACAAGAGAAATCTGTATGCAGGTCAGGAAGCAACAGTTAGAACTGGACATGGAACAACAGACTGGTTCCAAATAGGAAAAGGAGTCTGTCAAGGCTGTATATTGCCACCCTGCTCATTTAACTTCTATGCAGAGTACATCATGAGAAATGCTGGGCTTGAAGAAGCACAAGCTGGAATCAAGATTGCCGGGAGAAATATCAATAACCTCAGATATGCAGATGACACCACCCTTATGGCAGAAAGTGAAGAGGAGCTAAAAAGCCTCTTGATGAAAGTGAAAAAGGAGAGCGAAAAAGTTGGCTTAAAGCTCAACATTCAGAAAACGAAGATCATGGCATCTGGTCCCATCACTTCATGGGAAATAGATGGGGAAACAGTGGAAACAGTGTCAGACTTTATTTTTTTGGGCTCCAAAATCACTGCAGATGGTGACTGCAGCCATGAAATTAAAAGACGCTTACTCCTTGGAAGGAAAGTTATGACCAACCTAGATAGCATTTTCAAAAGCAGAGACATTACTTTGCCAACAAAGGTC
>SJYT01000884.1:162080-183965 GCA_006410635.1 Cephalophus harveyi | reverse complement strand
GACACGACTTAGTGACTGAACTGAACTGAACTGAACTGAATGAAGGGGGAAATGAACAGTAGCTCAATAATAGTGGGAGACTTTAATACCCCACTCATACCTATGGATAGATCAACCAAACAGAAAATTAGCAAGGAAGCACAAACTTTAAATGATACAATGGTCAGTTAAATCTAATTGATAACTATAGGACATTTCACCCCAAAACAATGAATTTCACCTTTTTCTTAAGCACACAAGGAACATTCTCCAGGACAGATCACATCCTGGGCCATAAATCTAGCCTTGGTAAATTTTTTAAAAATTGAAATTATTTCAGGCATCTTTTCTGAACACAATGCAGTAAGATTAGATGTATAGTACAGGAAAAAAACTGTTAAAAATTCAAACACATGGAGGCTAAACAACACACTTCTGGTTGGTGGTTAAATAACCAACAAATCACAGAAGAAATCAAAAAGGAAATCAAAATATGCAAGAAAACAAATGAAAACATGACAACCCAAACCCTAAGGGATTCAGTAAAAGCAGTGCTAAGGGGAAGGTTCATAGCAATAAAAGCTTACATCAAGAAACAAAAGAAAAATCAAATAAATAGCCTAACTTTACACCTAAAGCAACTAGAAAAAGAAGAAATGAAGAACCCCAGGGTTGGTAAAAGGAAAGAAATAATAAAAATTCGTGCAGAAATAAATGATAAACAAACAAAGGAGGCTATAGCAAAAATCCATAAAACTAAAAGCTGTTTCTTTGAGAAGATAAATAAAATACTTAGGAATAAATCTACCTAAAGAAACAAAAGACCTATATACAGAAAACTATAAAACACTGATGAAAGAAATCAAAGATGACACAAATAGATGGAGAAATATACTATGTTCATGGATTGGAAGAATCAATATATGAAAATGAGTATACTACCCAAAGCAATCTACAGATTCAATACAATCCCTATCAAGCTATCAATGATATTTTTCACAGAACTAAAACAAATAATTTCACAATTTGTATGGAAATGCAAAAAACCTCAATTGGCCAAAGCAATCTTGAGAAACTGGAGGAATCAATCTGCCTGACTTCAGAATATACTACAAAGCCACAGTCATCAAGACAGTATGGTTCTGGCACAAAGACAGAAATATAGATCAATGTAACAAAATATTAAACCCAGAGATAAACCCTCGCACCTATGGACACCTTATCTTTGACAAAGGAAGCAAAAATATACAATGGAGAAAAGACAATCTCTTTAACAAGTGGTGCTGGGAAAACTGGTCAACCATCTGCAAAGAATGAAACTAGAACACTTTCTAACACCATATACAAAACTAAACTCAGAATGGATGAAAGATCTAAATGTAAGGCCAGAAACTATAAAATTCCTAGAGTAAAACATAGGCAAAACACTCTCTGACATAAATCACAGCAAGATGCTCTATGACCCATTTCCCAGAGTAATGGAAATAAAAGAAAAAATAAACAAATGGGGCCTAGTTAAACTTAAAAGCTCTTGCACAACAAAGGAAACTATAAACAAGGTAAAAAGACAGCCTTCAGAATGGGAGAAAATAATAGCAAATGAAGCAACTGACAACTAATCTCAAAAATATATAAGCAGGTCAAGCAGCTCAATAACAGAAAAATAAATGATCCAATCAAAAAAATGGACCAAAGAACTAAACAGACATTTCTCCAAAGAACACATACAGATGGCTAACAAAAAAATGAAAAGAGGCTCAGCATCACTCATTTTCAGAGAAATGCAAATCAAAACCACAATGAGGTACCATTTCACGCCAGTCAAAATGGCTGCAATCAAAAAGTCTACAAGCAATAAATGCTGGAGAGGGTGTGGAGAAAAGGGAACCCTTTTACACTGTTGGTGGGATTCAAACTAGTACAGCCACTATGGAGAACAGTGTGGCGATTCCTTTAAAAGTTGGAAATAGAACTGCCATACGACCCAGTAATCCCATTGCTGGGCATGCACACCGAGGAAACCAGAATTGAAAGAGACACGTGTACCCCAATGTTCATTGCAGCACTGTTTATAATAGCCTGGGCATGGAAGCAACCTAGATGTCCATCAGCGGATGAATGGATAAGAAAGCTGTGGTACGTATACACAGTGGAATGTTACTCAGCCATTAAAAAGAATGCATTTGAATCAGTTCTAATGAGGTGGATGAAACTGGAGCCTATTATACAGAGTGAAGTAAGTCAGAAAGAAAATCACTAATACAGTACATTAACATATATATATATGGAATTAAGAGAGATGGTAACAACAACCCCATATGTGAGACAGCAAAAGAGACATAAAGTACAGACTCTCTGAGAGACTCTGTGAGAGAAGGCAAGGGTGGGATGGTTTGAGGGAATACCACTGAAACATGTGTATTACCATATGTGAAATAGATCACCAGTCCAAGTTTGACAGGGCAGTCAAAGTCGGTGCACTGGGACAACCCAGAGAGAGGGGATGGGGAGGGAAGTGGGAGAGGGGCTCGGGATGGGGACACGTGTAAACCCGTGGCTGATTCATGTCAATGTATGGCAAAACCACCACAGTTTTGTAAAGTAACTAGCCTCCAATTAAAATAATTAAATTAAATTTAAAAATGCAAATAACAAAATAAAGAAGGCCATGACATCATCAAAGGAATATCACCAAAGAAAAAGTGTGAAACAAATTTTGTAGCAGGTGAGGTCAGTGGTAGCTGGGGGTTCACAAAACACAGGTGCCTCACAAGAATGCTTGAAAGGGTGGTCAAATGAAAATAAACAGGGAATAGGAATGGGGGTTCTAGAAAACCATGATGCCATGTTCAGTGCAGAGAGACAGGTGTCATTATCATTTTCCAAATCTTTTGCTCCTCCCTAAGAAATGACCTTCCTCCTAGGGCTTTAAGTAACAAATTCTGTATTTAATATGCACCCTTACATTTCCTATAAACATGGTTATTTCTGTCTTTTCCATTATAGTTTTGTTCTTTCATTAAGAGTTCAAAGGACAACAGCATTCTCAGGTTCAGGTATTTACTTTTGCTAAGGAAATATCAAAACAGAGAGGAGAAAATTCTCTCTTTCTTCTTGAGGTTTCTGAGGCAACAGGGGAACTTTCTATGTTTAGAGAAAACTACTTGTTTTTTTTTTGTTTTGTTTTGTTTTTTAAAGAAAGAACCTAACACAGGATTTTGATATGTTGTGTCTTGCCACTAAATGGCCTGCAACAGTGACAAACTTAAGTCTTTGGGTTTGGTTGGGTTTCCTCATATGTAAAAAGGAAGCAGTGATCTAAACAGGGGTTGGTAAACAGCAACTAATGGGCTAAATCCAGCCACTGCCTGTTTTCAGAAATAACATTTTACTGAAGCACAGCCACACCCATTTGTTTACATCTTGCCGATAGCTGGATAGCTGGTTGCCTTCTACAATGGCAGAGGTGAAAGGAGTTGAGTAGTTGGGACAGAAGCCCTATGGTTCAAGAGTCTAAATTATTTACTCTCTGGCCCTATGAGAAAATGTTCACTCAGTCAGGTTTCTGCCAGCTCTGACGTCGTCCTATGATACAGATTATCACCCCACGAAAGGCTTAATTGTTGTCTTTGGAGTACAGGTGTTAGGGGTAGAGTAAATGGCCCGAGAAAACCACCCCAGTTTTACTATTTCATGCACCTTTAGTCAATCGTTTTTTGCCACCCACAGCATTTTGACAATGAACCACACACCAAATTGCTGTAACTAGTGCCAAGGAAACACATTTTGAAAACAAAGCTTGCTTTCTGGTCCATGCCTTATGAAAATGTATGATGTGAATCGCTCTCAAATAAGGTGTGTGTTGTGCTATGT
This sequence comes from Cephalophus harveyi, assembly GCA_006410635.1. Lineage (NCBI taxonomy): Eukaryota > Metazoa > Chordata > Mammalia > Artiodactyla > Bovidae > Cephalophus > Cephalophus harveyi. The sequence goes on along the minus strand of SJYT01000884.1, from coordinate 180,113 downwards.
CTCCAGCTTTGAATCCCAGAAACCACAACATTCCTCAATTCAGTCTCCTTCATAGAGGAGAGAGTGCTTTCCTCGCCAACCAGATGAACAAACCCTGACATTTGATTTATTTTGCTTTCTGGAAACACTCACTCAAAGGGAAAAGGGTCCCCAAATTTTCTGCAGCTGCTGTCTGGATCATTTTTTTTAAATATACCCAAGGAAGCTGCCTGGGTGGCCACAGAAAATAGTTGAATCAGCCTGAATTTCACATATTGGGTGCTTTGAATGGTTCACAGTGATGAGACTATCCGCAGGGTCCTGACCATGTCTGGCCACCCACTCACAACTGCCTACACACTATGACCAAGGATTTGCTACAATACCAAAGGGATTTTCCTTGATGATGTTCTGCCTTTAACATTTAATTCAATACATTGAAAGACAAGCTACTATTCCAACTTTGACAGCAGAGAAGAATTCATTTAGAAAAATGTCAAGAACATAAAAACTCAATCACCAAGTGATTACAGACGCTAAACCTCAGAGCCTCAAAGAGATTCTAAGTTTTACAACATTTTCTCATTGCATCTATGTGTTTGAGGGAGAGAGGTATATGCCTGTTAAACAGTGTCATTACAAAGAACCCATGTTGATAATTAAAATTATTAATTGCACATAACATTTTAAGAAAATAACAATAATAGACAAGAAGTCTATTATACTGAAATTTGTAGCAGTTTAGTAGGAATCTGCTATTGGTAAATGCTGAAATACATTAATAACTTCTTTGTGACCCAAAGCTGCCCCCATTCAGTCCCTTGGTTCATAAAGGACGCTGGACACTGGACTCTTGCAGGGATTGGAGTAGGGCTATTTCTTCTCATAGACACCACATCCCTACACATTTTTTAGGATGGGATAAGAATCCTGACAGACAGGTAAGGATTTCAATAAATAAGTAGTTTGGGAATTAAGGGCAACTTATTTGATCTCCCTAAGACAGTGAGCATTTTGTCCACCTGTGTCCAGGGATCCAATTCCAGCAATTCTGCTTTCTAAGAAGAAATGGAGAGAAGCAACATGAAGGAGAATTCAAGAAAACAGATCCCAAACCGTCTCGAATCTCTGCTTCCCCCAGCACCTTTCCCAGCATCTGAAGCTGCTCTTGTGATGAGGAAGGGATAGGGAAGGACACTGGATTTTCTGCAGGCATCAGTTCCCCATCTCCAATGCAGGTACTTAGAAAGTGACATTGATTGCCCACTCTGTGCTAGCTACAATGAACGCATTATTTCATTAACACTATTTCATATAATTGTCGAGCACTGCAAAGTTGGCATTATTATATGATTCTCCCTATTTCATGGGTGAGAAGATTTAGTTTCAAACCAAGGAAACTGTCTATAGTAATAAATTTGGTAGTAGCAAATAAGAGATTTGGACTTGGCTCTGTTTGGATCCAAAACCCTTGTCAGTCCCGCTACACTTCTCTTCCTTCAGAGCCAAGCCTTCTGGAGAAAGCCCTCCCTATTCTTTTTTTTCATCTAGGATAAGAGAACCTCTGATGTGGAGTGGACAGGGTCTGGAAAGTGGACAAGAAAGATGGTTGGCACATGCCTCGGAAGCCCTAAGCTTAGATTTAAAAGCTTCTATATCCTTGCTAGCCATGTCCTGGAAAGACTCAGCTGGATAAAGACCAGTTACAGGATTGCACTGCTTTATTGTGCTTGGTCTGCCATGCTTCTTGGAAGTGTTGCAATGTATGAGTGCCAACCAATATGTGGAAGTGGATGTGGTCCTTCACCCACGCGACTGCACTGCAGGGTGTTGGTCTGTCCCGTGTGCAGTTTTCATTCTCAACGCTCCCCAAAAGGCAGCGGCTAACATTGCACTGCTCTCAGGCATAGAGCTGTGTCTCCCTCCTGCATCATAATAGAGAGATGGGGCTAAAGCTTTCACAAATCTCAGCATGTCAGACTCAGGGGAGACAAGGAGAATCTGAGACAGTGAGAAGTTCAAATTGCATAGTCTTCAAAGAATTACTACTTCAAAGAATATAGCACAGGCACACACACATGCATACATGTTTGTATGTAGGCAAAGAAAGCATTGGAAAGTAGGCAGTTGAGAATTTCAGATCCTTTGGGAGTCTGTTTTGATGACAGAGAATGATTTACATGATTTAGTTCTTCTAAGGTACTTGAAAGGAATTTCTTTTCAATGGTAGGTGAGAAATCCCATCCTTTTGCGCTTGTTTACACTCTTGTTCTCTTTAGAAAATTTTAAATAGAATATACAAAAAGGCACTTGGTCTAAAGTGGTTCATCACAAATTCCAAACATGAGAGCGGATTAATCAGATCTTATAGAAATGAAGGCATCTCTGAGAAAAGGTTGTAAACAACCACTACTTCTCCATTCCAAAAATCAGTATCTTAAAGGCCTCTTTGATAACCCCAATCAAGAAAAGATAAACTCTGAGTAGATAATACAGGGACACCTATGAAAATAGTGACTGCAGCTGCCTTTGTGCAGGGAAACCGAGGGGCTTTACAAACAAGATTGGAAGGACACTTACTCAAACACTCTTTTGTCTACCGAATTTTCAGTCAGGTGCTCGGTCATTCAAAATAATTTAAATAAAATTTTTGAATTAATATTCATTGTCACTATTTTTATTTACTACCTCTTTGACAAGGAAGCCATTTGTTTTACATTTACTCTTTTTATGTATTTGTCATGAAGTTCAACATCTTCAAGAAATCACATCACTCGTTTCCCATCTCTGCAATATGTCCATTTCTACTCACTAATATGCTGCACCCAGAATGCTCTTCAGCAACTTTGGATGATAATCCCTGCATCTATATCTGGATTTGGGCTTCCAAGGGGGATTTCAAGAAAGGTTGTATGAGTGTTGGTGTTGATGGTTGCCCTCCTAGGTTAGAATTTTGGCTTCAACCTCTTACTAATTTTATGTCCTTGGCCAAGTCACTAAAAATCTCTAAAGACTCATTTTCCTCATTTCTGAAAAAAGGATATCAATATGAATACCTTGTAGAAATGTCAAAACATTAAATAATAATAATAATATCTTATTGAATTTTCATAATATTAAATTTGCCCAGTTCTCTGTACATAGCATTTACTCAGTAAATGTGTTGTATTAGTCACTCAGTAATGTTCAACTCTTTCTGACCCCATGGACTGTAGCCTTCTAGGTCTTCAGTCCAAGAAATTCTCCAGGCAAGAATACAGAGTGGGTAGCCAATCCCTTCTCCAGGGGATCTTCCCAACCCAGGGACTGAACCCCGGTCTTCTTCATTGCAGGCAGATTCTTTACCATCTTAGCCACCAGGGAGGCCCAACAAATAAGTTATTACTGAATAAATAAGATATACTATGTTGCTTTTGTTCAGTAAAGTGTATAATTCTCACACTTAAAAATTTTAAATTTCAAAAAAACATGTTTAAAATATGTTTCTGACTGAAGCACATAGAAAATAAGAAACGGCAGCATATAGATAGTAAAGGGAATGAGAAAATATGGGCAAATGGTAGGTGTCATCTGGAAATTACATTTCTTCTTTCGCCTTCCTCACAATCAAACAAAGAAGGAGACACACATTAAAAACTACACAAGGCCATCTCCTTCCACCTTGTTTTTTCACAAGTTGCTTTCTTGCTANAATATGGGCAAATGGTAGGTGTCATCTGGAAATTACATTTCTTCTTTCGCCTTCCTCACAATCAAACAAAGAAGGAGACACACATTAAAAACTACACAAGGCCATCTCCTTCCACCTTGTTTTTTCACAAGTTGCTTTCTTGCTAGATTGCCAACCAGAGTACAGAATCCAGGTTCTGTCATTTATATGTGGTTTTCATCCATGGCCCTTTGATTTTGATCTTTGGTTCCCAGTGTTCCTAATTACTTGGAAGTAATTCCCAGCCCTAGCAGAGCCCAGCTTCCATCATTAGCCATTTGCCTGTCTGGCAAGACCAGCTCCAAAGAGGAAGTATGTGGAAAGGCTTTCATGGTAGGAGTCAGTAAACTTGACTGAATGTCCAACACATGCTGTGTAATGTCCTCAGGCAATATGGGGTGCATGCCTCTGTTCCAGACATAAAAGAAATCATAGATCTGGCTCTATTCCCCTGTAGTCTTGCAAAAAAAAAAATCAAAATGAAACACAGAAAGGCAAACTCTAGGTTATGTATGGATATATTTTGTCTTGTACAATGTTGGGTTGAAACATATGATCTGGGCCAGTCTCTTTGCTTTCTTCTCTCTTTCTTCTATTTCTCAGTGAATGCTTGACCCATCATTTCTAATTAAAATATATTTTCTGGCAGGAAGATCATCTGGCACACATATTTTAACTAGTTCGCAGATACATAAATAAATAAGTAGGTTTGTTCCCAAACTATTTAGAGTTGTCTGTGGGTGGTCATTCTGAGGTTGGGCTATAGGGCAGGAAACACACAGCTAATACTTCTCAAAGTGCTATGAAGTCAATTAACTAGTTACACTCAGACATTCTTTTCATCACCATGGTAGGGAAATTCAGCATTGCCCGATAAAGATTATATTCCACACAGATCTAGGCAAGCGTAAAACGGCCAAATGTAAGGAACAAAAGAGAATGTAACAAAGTCTCAGCACGAAGCATAACTTTGCCTTTTGCCACAGACCCTGATCCTTATATCTGTACCCACTTTTTAGGCTTAATGGTAATATTTCATGAAGTTAAGAAAATGCAAATATTTTATATCCTCTGATAAAAAGCAAAAGGACATCTTGTTTTGCTGCTGAAACTTGGCTTTAAAACCCAGCAGTAAAACACTCACAGGCGGCCTGTGGAGGAAGAACACCTGAATTCTGGGGAAATGCATCATTCATCATTTTTTTCTTAAAATATGCAGAAATATTTTGTTCTATCATCTTGTGCCTTTTTATAGGCTGTTAATGATGGGAGAATCTGATAAAATGCAGGCAGACTTTCATATTTAGCATGGATAAGTGGAAAGCAACAAATGCTAAACATGTGTCGTCCACCACCAGCCAAGGAATGGCTTTTTACTGCATTTTATAAACTCTCAGATTGACATTGAGTTGGATAAGCATTCACATTCACACAAGAATACCTTATTTTGCACACTACTGCTACTAATAATAAACAGTGAATGGTTCAATTAATTCCTATATGCCTTATGGAAAAGATTAACTTTCCTGCCATTTGTTTTATATTTGCTGGAAATTGGGAATTCCTAAGGTCATCAGGTACAATGTCCCAAATATTCAAAGGCCAGACTCCTATTAGGGAATGCAGGAAACTCATAGATACGTCATCTTTTTCCATGAGAGATGCTTTGGGTGTGGCGCCTTTGACATTGTTTTTAGATGCCACTTAATCCTCTGACTCCCAAATGAGCACCAAGATGCCCTGTGATGCTGTGGTGAACTCACAATGGTACTGCAAGATACTTCAAATTGTAAATGGGAAGTCCAGCTGCCTAACACCACACAAACTACTGAGTTGTTTTGTTGTTTAGTTGCTCAGCCATGTCTGATTCTTGTGACTCCATGGACTGTAGCCCACCAGGGTCCTCTGTCCATGGGATTTTCCAGGCAAGAATACTGGAGTGGGTAGCCATTACCTTCTCCAGGGAATTTTCCCCACCTAGGAATTAAACCCATGTCTCCTGCATTGTAGGTGCATTATTCACTGCTGAGCCACCAGGGAAGCTCATTAAGTTGTTCAGACCCAACTATTTAAAAAACTAACTGATTAAACATTTCTTATGGGCTAGGAGCGCCATGAAAAAATTACTGTGACACCAAAGGTATCAGGAATACAGAAACCTTGGGAACCTCTAAGATAATCCCATTTATATAAATCCCAAATTCAAAAGCATGAATGAATACACATCTTACACATTCTATATGCTGGAAAGTATAGTATGGAGAATACAAATATATATTACAAATATATAAATATATATATACATATATATATATACATATACAAATATATATATGTATATGGTTGTGGGTATGGCATAAATCCTCCTGGAGGAGGTGGGCATTAATCACACTATAGAGCTTCCAGAACTTACAGGGGACAGGGAAATAGACTCTTGGAGGACACAACCGAATCTTGTGCACTGAGACCCAAGAGAAAGAAACAGTGACCCCACAGAGGACACCCCTCTGGGTGTCCAGGAGCCTCTGGTGAAGGCATGGGTCAGTGGTGGCCTGCTGCAGGGTTGGGGACATGGACTGTGGTAGTACATGCCTGGGATCTTTTGAGGGAGGTCATCATTATCTTCATTACCTCCACCATAGTTTGGTCCGAGGTAAATAGCAGGGAGAGAACACAGCTTCACCCATCAACAGGAAATTGGATTGAAGTTTTACTGAGCTTGTAAAGAACAAGACCCAGTTTCCCCCTCAGTCAGTATCTCCCATCAGGAAGCTTGGGCAAGCCTTTTATCCTTCTCCATCGGAGGGCAGACAGACTGAAAACCACCATCTCAGAAAACTAACCAATCTAATAACATGGACCACAGCCTTGTCTAACTCAGTGAAACTATGAGCCATGCCATGTAGGGCCACCCAAGACAGACAGGTCATGATGGAGAGTTCTGACAAAATATGGTCCATTGGAGAAGGGAATGGGCAGACCACTTCAGTATTCCTGCCTTGAGAACCCCATGAACTGTATGAAAAGGCAGAAAGTTAAGACACCAAAAGATGAACTCCCCAGGTTTGTAGGTGCCCAATATGCTACTGGAGATTAGTGGAGAAATAACTACAGAAAGAATGAAGGGATGGAGCCAAAGCAAAAACAACACTCAGTTGTGGATGTGACTAGTGATGGAAGCAAGGTCCAATGCTGTAAAGAGCAATATTGCATAGGAACCTGGAATGATAGGTCCATGAATCAAGGCAACTTGGAAGTGGTCAAACAGGAGATGGCAAGAGTAAAAGTCGACATTTTAGGAATTAGTGAACTAAAACGGACTGGAAAGGAGAAATTTAACTCAGATGACCATTGTATCTACTACTGTGAGCAAGAATCCCTTAGAAGAAATGGAGTAGCCATCATAGTCAACAAAAGAGTCCAAAATGTAGTATTTGAATGCAGTCTCATAAAAGACAGAATGATCTCTGTTCGTTTCCAAGGCAAACCTTTCACTATCACGGTAATCCAAGTCTATGCCCTGACCAGTAATGCTGAAGAAGATGAAGTTGAATGGTTCTATGAAGACCTACAAGACCTTCTAGAACTAACACCCCCAAAAGATGTCCTTTTCATTATAGGGGACTGGAATGCAAAAGTAGGAAGTCAAGAAACACCTGGAGTAACAGGCAAATTTGGCCTTGGAATACGGAATGAAGCAGGGCAAAGACTAATAGAGTTTTGCCAAGAAAATGCACTGGTCATAGCAAACACCCTCTTCCAACAACACAAGAGAAGACTCTACACGTGGACATCACCAGATGGTCAACACCGAAATCAGATTGATTATATTCTATGCAGCCAAAGATGGAGAAGCTCTATACAGTCAACAAAAACAAGACCAGGAGCTGACTGTGGCTCAGATCATGAACTCCTTATTACCAAATTCAGACTCAAATTGAAGAAAGTAGGGAAAACCACTAGATCATTCAGGTATGACCAAAATCAAATCCCTAACGATTATAGAATGGAAGTGAGAAATAGATTTAAGGGACTAGATCTGATACAGTACCTGATTAACTATGGACAGAGGTTCATGACATTGTATAGGAGACAGGGATCAAGATCATCCCCAAGAAAAAGAAATGCAAAAAAGCAAAATGTCTGTCTGAGGAGGCCTTATAAATAGCTGTGAAAAGAAGAGAAGCCAAAAGCAAAGGAGATAAGGAAAGATATAAGCGTCTGAATTCAGAGTTACAGAGAATGGCAAGGAGAGGTAAGAAAGCCTTCCTCNGAAAAAGAAATGCAAAAAAGCAAAATGTCTGTCTGAGGAGGCCTTATAAATAGCTGTGAAAAGAAGAGAAGCCAAAAGCAAAGGAGATAAGGAAAGATATAAGCGTCTGAATTCAGAGTTACAGAGAATGGCAAGGAGAGGTAAGAAAGCCTTCCTCAGTGATCAATGCAAAGAAATAGAGGAAAACAATAGAATGGGAAAGACTTGAGATCTCTTCAAGAAAATTAGAGATACCAAGGGAATATTTCATGCAAATATGGGCTCAATAAAGGACAGAAATGGTATGGACCTAACAGAAGCAGAAGATATTAAGAGGTGGCAAAAATACACAGAAGAACTGTACAAAAAAGATCTTCACAGCCCAGAAATTGAGCAAGACCCAGATGCTTATCACTTCAAGAGGATGGTGTTCAGTGTAACCATTAAGCCCTTCAGGAAAATGTGATCTGTTTAAGAAATGAGATACTTGGGACAGGAAACTTGGGGAAGTAAATTTGACCCAAGGCATTGCAAGCAAAGCTAGAATATCAAGATCAGTGGTTAAAAGATTAAAAAAGAATTGGGCCACAATCCTCTAAGGAGCAGATTGTTGAATTAGGACACTGGAGTTACAAAAACAGTCAGTAGGCCAGTAGGCCTTGGTAGGCCTTGGTAGGAAGAAGAAACTGAGGGGCAGAGGCAAGGATATCTCTTGATTCCACTATGATGACACTATCTTGGAGTCAGTTAGAAGATTAATTTTTTGCTTTACAATGACTGCCTAATGAGTCATTTATTTCTTAATAGCTAAATTTATGAAATTTTTGGAAGAGAAAACAAATTGTGATTAACCTCAAATCTAATCCTACTCTTGTAGTTCTGTCCCAAAGGGGAAAAAAACTGACTGATTAGTTAACATTGTATCAAAACTGAAAAAAAAGAATCACGCCAGGAACTACACCTGGGTCACCAATCTCTTCCCTTGTGTCTTTCTCTACTACACTTCTGGGGCTTCCCAGGTGGTCCAGATGGTGAAGAATCTGCCTGCAATGCAGAATACCTGGGTTTGATCCGCAGGTTGAGAACATTCCCTGGAGAAGGGAATGGCTACCCCCTCTAGGATTTTTGCTTGGAGAATTCCATGGAGCAGGCTATAGTCCATGGGGTCACAAAGATTTGGACATGACTGAGCAACTAACACTTTGACTTCACTACTAAGCTTCTAACTGTACCCCAGGCTATGTGACTCCTTTTGCTACTATGATAATTTCTTCCTAGAAGTTTCATTCAGTTCCTTCTGGCTTTAAACACTACCCATCTACTGCTGAATTATAAATTTATTTCTCCAATCTAGACTTCTTCCCTGAACTCCAGATTCATATATCTAAATACTTATTTAACTATGTAATACATGTGGCAACCTTAACACGTGAAAACATAGTCTTCATTCTCGGATTCCAAACCTACTCTTCTCCCAGCCACTATAAATGTCTCTGCCACCCACTTGGTTGATCAAATTGTAAAGTTACTGATTCCACTCATTCTCTTATCCCCCACTATGGCCTATCCACCTGCAAAAGTTCTTTGGATTCTACTGCCAAAGGCTCTCATAATCTTTCTATTTTTCATCATGCCATCTGCCACTAGGCACCATCTCTTACCAGGATCAATAAAATGGCCTTGAAGGTCACTTCTCTCTTCCAATTTTGTCCTCTTCTATCCAGTTTTATATATATAATCCTTAAAACATAATGAGATCACTTCCTCTCTCTATGGAAGCCCTACTCTGATGTTCAAATGCCCTAGATAAAAACAGGAACCCCTTAGCCACAGCTGAAAGTCCTATTGAATCTATCCCCACCAAATCATCTAAATTCATGTGTTAGCAATCTCCACTTCAATCTCTCCATGCATGTCAGACTCATCTTTTTTTCCCCCAAAGCTACTAAGCTTATACCCACCTTAAGGTTTTTGCAGTGCTTGTCTTATCTTCCTAAAATGTTAATGCTTCTATTCTTCCCATGCCTACCTCCTTCCTGTCATCTGGATCTTGTTTTAAATGTCATTTCTTCTGTGTCCTGTCAATTCATATATTCCCCAGTCACTCCCCATCATCATGAGGAGTGACTCATGATGATGGGGAGTGGCAATGGCCACTACTTGAATATGTAACTATTTATTTACTTGTGTACATTTATTTTCTGTCTTGATCTGACTGAAATATAAGCTCTAACAATATAGGAAATTGTCTCCTTATGTGAGTGCTCAAAAAATATCACTAAATGTCCTTGAACTAAAAAATGGATATCTCGGGCTCTCTCTTCTGTTTTGTAACGTATTTTTTCTCTAATGGTCACTTGTAGACATGATTACTAAAAGCTCCCATCTCTTCAAACATACACAAATGAGAATAAATAAATAATGAAAGGTGGAAAAGAAAATCAGAAATGGTGCTATAATTCCATAACTTGATAGCTGTGTTATGATACTTAAGAAAATGTTCTTTGTATTTCTGGAAAATGTCTGGAAAACAGACATTCATTATAAATGTATATTTCTTAAGAAATAGTTTTCCTATATTTATTAGAAAAAATTCAAAACCAACTTCACAGGCCTTGGTATAATATACAGAAAGTTATTTATTTATATATATATATTAAAAGATCAGTAACAACTTAATATAAAAAGCCTCTATTTTATCCCCTTCCTCAGAGAGGGGTAAATAGTAGCATAGAATTATATTAAGTAAAATTAAATTCTTTTATTTCTCAGAAATATTAGGAATGCCTATTGGCATGTTTTTCTTTCTACTTGAATGAAATATTAGTTTTTTTCAGATACAGCATACCTATTACTAGAGTAAGCCCCTAAGATACTGCACATACTACATTATAATTTAATGCAATTTTTGAGGATGAACAAGACATTTTTCTTCTTGTGGGAATCTCATGATGTGAGAACACGTTGTTCACATGCCATGCTTACTTTATGTATCTTTTCTCTTTCCAAATTCAAGTTCTGTTCTATAAGTGGAAAAGAAAATGATGTTCATTTTCTTGAAAATAAATGTGAGAAAGTGAAAACCCAAAAACTAAAAGGAAAAGCATTCTTCACTACCAGAAATATAAAACCTTTACTTCCTGACAATTCTGAATGTTTTAATCTGCTTCTTCAACCATTGCAGATTTTCAAAATTTTAATTATATTTTCAGACAGGGGGAAATAAGGTACTTAAGACTATTATGGAGAGTTTTTCAGCAGTAGCTAAAACTGTACAGTTATTACTTTTAATAATTTTTTAAAAACTGACAAAATAAGAGCAGTTAGAAATGTTAAATATTGAACGTTTAGAACTAAAATCAAAATTATTTATTAATTAAATTAAAAATAAATTTGAAAGCTCTATTTTTATTTCATCATAGCATTTATGTTAAATGTCACAAATATATGGTTCTTATTTTCTTAATTTAAATTTATTTATTTTATTTGGAGGCTAATTACTTTACAATATTGTATTTGTTTTGCCATACATCAGCATGAATCCGCCACGGGTGTACATGTGTTCCCCATCCTGAACCCCCCTCCTACCTCCCTCCGTGTACCATCCCTCTGGGTCATCCCAGTGCACCAGTCCCAAGCATCCTGCATCCTGCATCGAACCTGGACTGGCGATTTGTTTCTTATATGATATTATACATGTTTCAATGGCATTCTCCCAAATCATCCCACCCTCTCCCTCTCCCACAGAGTCCAAAAGACTGTTGTATACATCTGTGTCTCTTTTGCTGTCTCGCATACAGGGTTATTGTCACTATCTTTCTAAATTCCATATATATGCATTGGTATACTATATTGTTGTTTTTCTTTCTGGCTTACTTCACTCTGTATAATAGGCTCCAGTTTCATCCACCTCATTAGTATTCTTTTTAATGGCTGAGTAATACTCCATTGTGTATATGCACCACAGCTTTCTTATCCATTCATCTGCTGATGGACATCTAGGTTGCTTCCATGTCCTGGCTATTATAAACAGTGCTGTGATGAATATTGGGGTACATGTGTCTCTTTCAATTCTGGTTTCCTCGGTGTGTGTGCCCAGCAGTAGGATTGCTGGGATTGGGTCATAAGGCAGTTCTATTTCCAGTTTTTAAAGGAATCTCCACACTGTTCTCCATAGTGGCTGTACTAGTTTGCATTCCCACCAACAGTGTAAGAGGGTTCTCTTTTCTCCACAACCTCTCCAGCATTTATTGCTTGTAGACTTTTGGATCGCAGCCATTCTGACTGGTGTGAAATGGTACCTCATTGTGGTTTTGATTTGCATTTCTCTGATAATGAGTGATGTTGAGCATCTTTTCATGTGCTTGTTAGCCATCTGTATGTCTTCTTTGGAGAAATGTCTGTTTAGTTCTTTGGCCCATTTTTTGATTGGGTCATAATGCAGACTAGAGGAGAACAAAGGTATATTTCAGGTCCCTGAAATGTGACAGGGACAATCAGAAACAGCATTAGAAAACATTAGACAGCTATCCACATACAAAAATAGTTCTAGTAAAGCTCTGGAGTCCACTTAAGAAAATTCAGCAACACAGTAGAACAACAACAAAACTTAGAAATGCACAAAAAGAGAAGGACGACAGTTTAGTTTTGCCTTCATCATCCAATCCCTCAAGTCAGTATTCTTCAGCACCAAGCCAGAACACCCCAGGAAGAAAGACTTTCTCTACTAAGAAAGGAAGAGTGGGTTAAGTGACCAGCTTCCTCAGCCTTTTGGGGCACCACAAAAAATTCCCACTTTGATTTCACCCCACTGAGACCAGCAAGGCTGAGATCCATAGAGATAACTAGCAACAAAAGAAAAATAAAGCAAGGATATCAGTAGAAACCACCCACTGGGAGTGCTCACGGTTCACAGTGACTTGCTTTATAGATAAACTCAGCAGCTTTTGCCACTGAAGAAAGAACAAATGGCCATCATAGCTGCCATGGATCCCCAGTAGGTTTCACCAGCTTTCACTCCACAGGGATTCACCTTGGCTGGCATTGCCTGCCTGAGTGTCTTCTTCCTCTCTCCCCCTCCCTTCTCCATTCCCTACAAGAGCCCAGAAACTACACCAGAAGCCAGCCAGCTATGTCAGTGAAAGACACCAGCCTAGACTACTGCAGCTGAACCCCATCACCAAATATGTGCTCAGGCCTAGTTACTTTGGCCAATATCCCTGATTAATACAGATGCAAAAATCCTCAACAAAATACTAGCAATACAAATTCAACAGCACGTTTATAATGTTCAAATCATGATCATGTAGGATTTATTTCTGAGATGCAAGCAAGAATGGTTCCACATACACAAATCAATAAATGTGATACACCATGCCACACGATAGAAGCAAAGACAAAAATTGTATGATCATGTCAACGTGCAAACAAAGCATTTGACAAAATTCAACATCTTTTCATGATAAAAGCTCTCAACAAAGTAGGTATAGAAAGAATATACCTCAACATAAGAAAGGGAAAAAAGGACAAGCTCACAGCTAACATTATACTCAATGGTGAAAGGCTGAAAGTATTACCTCTGATACCAGGAATAAGACATTTAATGCCCATTTTCATCACTTTTATTCAACATAGTATTGGAAGTCCTAGCTAGAGCAATAAAAGGCATACAAATTGAAAATAAGTAAAATTGTCTGTATTTGCAAATAACATAATCTTATAGAAAATCATGAAAACTTCACCTAAAACTATTAGAAATAATAAATAAACTAGGTAAAGTTGCAGGATACAAGATTCATATACAGGGGACTTTCCTAGTTGCCCAGTGGTTAGGAATCCACCTTCCAATGCAGGGGACACAGGTTTGATCCCTGGTTGGGGAACTAAGATCCCACATGCTGCTGGACAGCTAAGCCCACATGCTGCAATTAAGTGGATTAAAACGCACATATAACCCAAAGCCAGCTATAGATGCAATACAATCTTTATGAAAATTCCAATGGCATTTTTATACAGAAAGAGAACAATCCCCAGATTCATATGGAACCACAAAAGACCACAAAATCCAAAACAATTTCTAGAAATGGCAAAGCTGTAGGCATCATACTTTCTAATTTTGACCTACACTACAAAGCTATATCAATCAAAATAGTATGGCATTGGCATAAAAGTAAACACCCACATAGCATTAGTGGTAGAGAATCTGCCTCCCAATGAGGGAGATGCAAGAGATGCAGGTTCAATCCCTGGGTTAGGAAGATCCCCTAGAGAAGGAAATGTCAACCCATTCCAGTATGCTTTCATGGAGAATCTCATGAACAAAGGAGCTTGGGGTCCATGGGGTTACAAATAGTTGGACAAGACTGAGCACACACACACACACACATTGGCTTAAAAACAGACACATAGGTCAAAGGAATACAGTTACGAGCCCAGAAATAAAACTTTCAATATAGGTCAACTAATATTTGACAAGGGAGCCAAGAAAACTCAATACAAAAAGGATAGTCTCTTAAATAAATCATGTTGGGAAAATTGGATAACCACATGCACAAGAATAAAATTAGACCCCTTTCTTACATACCTCACAAAAAGCTGGAAATTTACTAAATATTTAAACATAAAAACTGACACTGTAACAGCCCTAGAGGAAAACATAGGAAAAAAATCTGCTGACATTGGTCTTGACAAAATTTTTTTTGGATATGACACCAAAAGCACAAGCAACAAAGGCAAAAATTAGTAAGTGGGACTATACCATCCTAAAAAGCTTCTGCATAACAAAAGAAATGATCAACAAAATGAAAATGCAACATAAGATATGGGAAAATATTTATAAATCACATATCTGATAAGCTAATATAAAAATATATGAACTCATACAAATCAATAGAAAAAAAAACAATTAAAAATTAGGCAGAGGAATGGAACAGACATTTTTAAAAGACAAACTGACAAGTATATGTTCACTACAGTATTACTTGCAATATCTGAGATATGGAAAATACCTAAGTGTTCATCACTGGAAAAATGGATAAACAAGTTGTGGTCTGTATGTTCAATGGAATATAATTCAGCCATGTAAAGAAGGAAATCCTGCCATAGGCAACAACATGGATGGACCTTGAAGGCTTTATGCTGAGTGAAAAAAGTCAGGCAGAGAAAGATAAGCACCATATGATATCATTTATAAGTGGCATCTAAAGAAGTTGAAACCACAGAAACAATGAGTAGAATGATGTTTACCAGAGGTTAGAAATTGGGAAAATGGTGAGATATTACTCAAAAGTGATAAGATGAATAATGTGCAGCATGTTGATTATTATAATAATACTATATTATGTACTAGAGAATTGTCATATGAGTATCTTTAGTGTTCTCACTACAAAAAATAAACAGTAATTACATGAGATGATTGCAGTGTTAACTAACACATGGTGGGAATAATTTTGCATTTTATAAGTATATCAAATTAGCACATAGTACTTACTCTTACACCATGTTATATATCTCAATATAGCTATCAAAAACTATCAGTTCTACTTACCCAAATCAACTGTCATATACACAAACTCATCCAAAAAATGTTTTTATAAAAATAGCAATCCTTACTCCTGGGCAGACACCCAGAGAAAAACCATAGTTCAAAAAGATACATACATCCCAATGTTCATTGCAGCACTATTTACAATAGGTAGACATGGAAGCAACCTAAATGTCTATCAACAGATGAATAAAGACGATGTGGTACATATATACAATAGAATATTACTCAGCCATAAAAAACAAAATAATGTCATTTGTAGCAACATGGGTGAACCTAGAGATTGTCATAAGGAGTGAAGTAAGTCAGACACAGAAAAACAAATATCATATGTCATTACTTATGTATGGAATCTTAGGGGAAAAAAGGGTACCAATGAACTTATTTACAAAACAGAAGTGGAGTCACAGATATAGAAAATAAACTTATGGTTACCAGGGGATAAGGCAGGGAGCAATTTAGTGGAAAGAAGACTGGGATCAACATATATACAGTACTATAAATAAAATGTAACTAATAAGGACCTATTGTACACCACTACTCAATACTCTCTAATGCCCTACATGAGAAAGGAATCTAAAAAAGTGGATATATGTATTATACAACTGACTCTGTTGAACACCTGAAAATTACACAGCATTATAAATCAACTATGCTCCAATAATTTCTTCAAAGAAAACCTCACATATATCATTGTATTAATTTGCCAGAGCTACCATCACAAAGTGAATCTAAAAAAGTGGATATATGTATTATACAACTGACTCTGTTGAACACCTGAAAATTACACAGCATTATAAATCAACTATGCTCCAATAATTTCTTCAAAGAAAACCTCACATATATCATTGTATTAATTTGCCAGAGCTACCATCACAAAGTATCATTAAGTAATTGGCTTAAACTACAGAAATTTATTTTCTCACTTTTTGGAGAAATTTATTTTCTCACAATTCAGAGGCTAGAAGTCCATAATTAATCTTGGCATTTGTAGTAGTTTACATTGTGTCATGCATCCAGTTATTAAAATAGTTTGGTTAACTTTTTAACTGGCATGAGGATGGCTTTAAGACGGGTTTAGTAAGTACTAGTAACATAAATTTTATTATCATCAATCACTGTAGTTTATCATGACTTTGTCCACATCAGTGGCTGTTTATTGGCAGGAAAATGCAGCCTAATGCAGCATTAGGCTCCTCAGGAAGCAGACATAGCTAATGGCAATATGACATTATAGGAAGAAAGACAGTATAATCTAAAAACTTCTAAAATTTTTAATGTGTGGATTTTTTTCTATATTTTACTACATTTCTCAACCAGTTCTGCAAGGTAAAAGACCAAAACTTCAAAAAGCTGAGTGCTCTAATTCTAGAAAATACTAGATTATATATAATTATATTTTATATGATTACATGATTATATTTCTTGCTTCAGTTGCAATACTACCAATTTCAGCTCCAACATTAAACAGCTTTGAAGTTGTCATTCTCATCTTTACAATGAGAAAAATAGCTCAACAAACTGAAAATTGATGACTTTCCTTGGGCCCATCAGAGAATAGAAGTTGTAAGGCCAACCACCAGCAATGAAATCTACAGAGACAAGCAAGATGAATAAAGACTTTCAGCCAAGATTTGCTGAACCAGAGTAGAAGCTGCTAGAGCTATCAACCGGTAGGAACACTGAATAGTAGTTTAGACAAACTGTGGGAGCTGCCTGGGGACTAGCAGGAAAAAGACAAAAACCCAAAGTCCACAGTCTTAGGAGTACCCTCATACTTATGTGGGGTTTTTCTCCAGGAACTCCACCAGATTCCCAGAGTGAAGGGCCAAGAAAGAGCCCCTTCCACTTCTGGCAACAGTTGAGAAAAGCAACCATAATCAAATACACCAAAGGGATTCTCCAGGGGAAAAAGTCTACAGTATTAAGTAGTATTAATTATTATTAATTATTAATTACTTTATTTACTGCCTTTTTTTCTTTTTTTGTATTCTAATGGTTTGACCTGACCTGCCTCTTGAGAAACCTGTATGCAGGTCAGGAAGCAACAGTTAGAACTGGACATGGAACAACAGACTGGTTCCAAATAGGAAAAGGAGTACGTCAAGGCTGCATATTGTCACCCTGCTTATTTAACTTATATGCAGAGTACCTCATGAGAAACGCTGGGCTGGATGAAGCACAAGCTGGAATCAAGACTTCTGGGAGAAATATAAATAACCTCAGATATGCAGATGACACCACCCTTATGGCAGGAAGTGAAGAAGAACTAAAGAGCCTCTTGATGAAAGTGAAAGAGGAGAGTGAAAAAGTTGGCTTAAAGCTCAACATTCAGAAAACGAAGATCATGGCATCCGGTCCCATCACTTCATGGGAAATAGATGGGGAAACAGTGAATACAGTGGCTGACTTTATTTTTCTGGGTTCCAAAATCACTGCAGATGGTGATTGCAGCCATGAAATTAAAAGACGATTACTCCTTGGAAGAAAAGTTATGACCAACCTAGATAGCATATTAAAAAGCAGAGACATTACTTTGTCCACAAAGGT
>SJYT01000884.1:18831-162041 GCA_006410635.1 Cephalophus harveyi | reverse complement strand
GTCCCATCACTTCATGGCAAATAGATGGGCAAACAGTGGAAACCGTAGCTGACTTTATTTTTCGGGGCTCCAAAATCACTGCAGACGGTGACTGCAGCCATGAAATTAAAAGACGCTTACTCCTTGGAAGGAAAGTTATGACCAACCTAGACAGCATATTAAAAAACAGAGACATTACTTTGACAACAAAGGTCCGTCTAGTCAAAGCTATTGTTTTCCAGTAGTCATGTCTGGATGTGAGAGTTGGACTGTGAAGAAGGCTGAGCGCCAAAGAATTGATGCTTTTGAACTGTGGTGTTGGAGAAGACTCTTGAGAGTCCCTTGGACTGCAAGGAGATCCTACCAGTCCATCCTAAAGGAGATCAGTCCTGGGTATTCGTTGGAAAGACTGATGCTGAAGCTGAAACTCCAATACTTTGGCCACCTGATGTGAAGAGCTGACTCATTGGAAAAGACCCTGATGCTGAGAAAGATTGAGGGCAAGAGGAGAAGGGGATGACAGAGGATGAGATGGTTGGATGGCATCACCAACTCAGTGGACATGGGTTTGTGATGGACAGGCAGGCCTGGCGTGCTGCAGTTCATGGGGTCACAAAGAGTCAGACACGACTGAGCAATTGAACTGAACTGAACTGAAGTCTTTCTTTCTATTCATCAGATTTTCTTTTGTAAAATTGGATTACAGTTATATGCTAATTTTAATTAACTTAAAATTTGATACATTATGAATATCCTTTTATACAATTAAATACCGGTGGCTCAGAGGTTAAAGTGTTTGCCTCCAATGCAGGAGACCCAGGTTCGATCCCTGGGTCGGGAAGATCCCCTAGAGAAGGAAATGGCAATCCACTCCAGTATTCTTGCCTGGAGAATCCCATGGACGGAGGAGCCTAGTAGGTTACAGTCCACGGGGTCGCAAAGAGTTGGACACAACTGAGCGACTTACCTTACCTATGACATCATTTTTAATACATGCATATTTCATAGTATGGGTATATTATTTAACATCCTTGTAGCTAAATAGTTACACAGATCTCTGATAATGTCCTAAAGATTAATTCCTTTTTCATTTTTGGCTGTACCATGTGGCCTGTGGAATTTTAGTTCCATGACCAGGGATAGAATTCATGTCCTTGTAAGTGCAGAATCCTAATCACTGGACTATCAGGGAATTCCCTAAAGTTAAATGCCTTTAAGTGGATCTACTGTACTAAAGGGTACACACAATTTTAAGTTTTCTGATATATACTGCCACATTGCCCTCCAATATATATGCTCACTAGCTACTCAGTAAGTACCCATTTCTCCACATACTCACCAACCCAGTTTTTATTTTTAATCCTTGCCAATCTGATAATCAGAAATATGGCCTTTTTGGTTTAAGTTGCATTTCTTTGATTACTAGGCAAGCTGAGCATTTTTATACAGTTAGTACCATTTGTATTTCTTATACTGTGCATTATTACGCTATTATACCTGAGATCAAGATAGTCACCATTTTCTTCTTGATTTGAAAGTGCATTTTTCAGAGGAGAGGGAAACACTTTGACGCACAGCTTGCAGAATCTTGGTTCCCTGACCAGGAACAGAACCTGTGTTCCTTGCAGTGAAAACAGGGAGTCCTAACCACTGGACCACCAGGGAATTCCTGAAGGGGCACTTTCAGATGACCTTATATTTCTCTTATATATGTTTAAACATACTTTTCCCAGTTTTTAATTTGTCTTTTAATTTTGATATTCAGAGGTGTGAAATTTTCTCAATTGTTTCCTGCCTTTGATAGATGGTTTTGGCTTGGGGTTTGGTTTGGGTTTGTTTTTATATTGAGCTCAGCCCTGAATCCTGCTTGTCCCTGCTCAGGGCACCCCAGGTGAGTCTAGGCGCCCTGTCATGTAGCAGTTTCAGCACAGCTTGACACGTTCTCCTTCCTAATAAGGCAATGCCCTGAGTCCTCAGAACCCCAAGTTTTAGGAGAGAAAAAAGAAAGAAAGAAAGAAATGAAAGCAAATTCAAAAGCACACTGCCCTGAAAACTGCCAAATTCAGGCTGCCACCAACCTCCAAGGAAATAGATTCCAAGGATAGTAATAACTCTCAGAAAAAAAGAAAACAAAAAAGACTAGCTCTTAAGACAATTCAGCCCCCAAGCCTCAAATTTATCTGTTTGGAGTAGGGCTTCCCAGCCCACTGTGAGCACCCCTGCCTTCAAGCCCTTCCCTGGGCTCCTGGCTCCTACAGAGAGAGGAAAGCTTGGGCTCTGAAGTCAGGTTCAGGGAGGCAACGAGTTCTCTTCCTGTTTCCCCTTCTCCTTGCCAAAGTCATGACAATTTCAAGGCAGATGTCAGGACTGAAAGTTATTAGAAAGAATCAGAAAGATTCAAAAGACTTCTTCTCCCCCTCCTTTTTTTAAAAAATGAAAACATTTAACACAGCAAAGTTTTACATAAATATAAGCCAAGAAAAAATAATAGAAAAGAAAAACAGGGGAAGAAGGTGGGAGTGGGGTACAGGAGGGAGGAGACACATGTATACCTGTGGCCAATTCATATTGCTGTACGGCAAAAACCATCCCAATATTGTTAAGTAACTATCCTCCAATTAAAATAAATAAATACATTTTTTTTTTTTTTTTAGAAAAGAAAAACATAAGGCAAGAAAAATTCTTGGTTCACAGACAGTAGACGTTGTCGCTTTTGTGTTGTGAATCAAGGAACCTGGTCAAGGCCTCCTCCTCACACATTTCCCAGAACATCTCCCTGCCACAAACTCGCCATAAACGGCTCCTTTCTGAAGTGCCTGACCTGATACCCAGATAGAGTGGGTGTTCATAAGTAACTGTTAGAAATTCTTGGGAAGTGCTGGAGTATATGATGGAGAAGGAAATGGCAACCCACTCCAGTATACTTGCTTGGAGAATCACATGGACAGAGGAGCCTGGCGGGCTGCAGTCCATGGGGTCACAAAGAGTTGGATGCGACTGAAGTAACTTGGCGGCGGCAGCACTGGAGTATATGACCTAGGTGTTTATCTTCAGAAATACAGATTGGCCTTCCGATTATAAAGGAGTACCGCTATACCCCAGGGCACAGTTCTCCCTGATTTGCCATTTCCAGTTGAGAAGGGGATCTGATGAGGTGAGAGCCCATACAGCTGTGATTAAAGTGGGAGTAGCAACCGGGAGCAGAGAAGACAATGGCACCCCACTCCAGTACTCTCACCTGGAAAATCCCATGGGCAGAGGAGCCTGGTGGGCTGCAGTCCATGGGGTCGCTAAGAGTCGGACACTACTGAGCGACTTCACTTTCACTTTTCACCTTCATGCATTGGAGAAGGAAATGGCAACCCACTCCAGTGTTCTTGCCTGGAGAATCCCAGGGACAGGGGAGCCGGGTGGACTGCCGTCTCTGGGGTCACACAGAGCCGGACATGACTGAATCGACTTAGCAGCAGCAGCAGCAACTGGGAGAGGGGATTGCCTTTCTCCCAGAGTTAGAAACACATGCCTACTCTGCACATCCGGAAATCTAGACTTGGTCTTGAGGGAGATCTCACATTGACGTTCAGTGGCCTTCAAAATAGGAAAAGGAGGCGGTTTTCACCCCAACCTACTCATGACTTCCAGAAGCCCAGTCTAATTCCAGAGCTGCAGATCAAAACAACTCAACATCCTAGGTCACATCCCTGATTCTAAAAGGCTCCAGCCCAGCTCCTGCTCAAGGAAGTTGTGACAGAGAATTATTTTAACACTTGCAAACGGCCTGCTTTCTAGAGTTTCCTTGTTGGTGACCTTACTTTGCCATCTGGCTTCAATATTAACTCAGCATGAAAGGTGAGTGGAGGGATGTCCCAGCTCGAGCCTAAGCTGGGCTCACAGCCAGGGTTCAGATTCATCTGGGCATGTCTGATGGATTTGCCAAGCAGGAGTCTCTCAGCACCAGGGACGCAGGAGGCTCATACCTAATAACATCCTAAGGCAGTGGGTGTGGAGGGACACATCCGAGGTATCAGAGTTACCAGGGAAATGTTAAAAAAAATAGGTGCACCCTGCACAAATGCATTCCCCATTCTGATTGTGTGTGCACGCATGTGTGTGTAGACACATAGGTGTACATTAGCAAGAAGCACTGCTTTGGTGTCAAGATTGGCCCCCAAGATTGGTTCTCTGGAAGACTCCAGAGAACACACCGTGGCTTCTGTGCGTGAGAGCTGCTCCTGGCGTGCTAACAGACTCGGCTCTCTAGCTCTGAACTCTGATGGCTTCCACACTTCAGGGACTCTCTACATCAGAAATCCTTAAACTGGAGACCACGGAATCCTGGGAGTCCAGAAGGCTGTAAGTGTCCATGAACTCTTGAAAACTGTGTGTAACTATCTGGGTATATACGTTTATTTCTCTGGAAATAGGTTCCGTAACTTTCTCAGATGCTGAAAAGAGGATATGATTCTCAAATAGTTCAGAACTGGCAAGGCCCCCAAAAAATATCGGGGCAAGAAGATTGGGTAAGGTTTAGAAAGCCACTATAATAGATGTGGACCAAAGCCAGAAAAATACTGTTTTTTCAGTTGCGATGACTTATTTTCACCTTGAGGCATCAGTGACCTGGTGAAACCTTGAAAATATGAAATCCCACCTGTGCTTCCAGCCTACCTCAAATGTCTCCACCTCCTCTTTAGCCAAAAAGTATTGCTTCCTTGCCTAAGCCTTGTTAGTGTACCTCTCGAAACACTGAACGCTTCCCCCCTTGTATTTTAGACAGGCATGTGTACACATCATGTCTCCTCTACAAGCTACAAGCTTTGAGAGTAGGAATTGTGTCATACCCATCTTCTTTCTGTTACTGTGTCCAACATACCGTATTTACTTAAGTTATTACTGGAGGAGGGAATGAACAGATCACAAGTCTGTCCTATATGCCAGACTTTTTTCCTCTCTCTACTAAAAGCAACAAACCCTATTTTCTTGTAAATTATGCATTCCAAATGTATTCAAGCATTCAATGTATTGTCATAGTTAATTGCTTTGCTTTTTTACACCTTATCCAATATGTACCTGCTTTATCTGTTTACTTGGTAGTAAATCGCTTAAAGGGTAAGAATCATGTGTAACTCAAACTAGGTAAACCCACATGCCTCTTAGGAAGAATGCATGGGGCTAATCAATGAGTTCAGTGCCCTGGCCAGCTTACCCAAGAGGAAATCTTTCATCAGAAGACATAGACTCAGAGGGAACAGAAGTTGATAGAAAAGAAAAAAAGCAACTGTTAACAGAAACGAAGAAGAGCAAAATCATCAAGTTGTGGAGCTGAATTCTAAAGAGGAGATAAACCAAAGAGAACAGCCAGAACCTGCATAAGGAAGAGGAGTGTGAACCAGAAACAGCCCTGCCTCCAAGGAGGCGTGGCTGGAGCGCAGCTCAGCCTTTTGGCCCTGGCTCCAGGCAGGTTTTTCAAGAACTGCCAGGTTTTTCCTAGCACTGTTACCCTATTTGGATTATTCCCTATTTGTGTCAGGCTTTTCTTGTGTTCAAAAAACCCTGACTTTTTAAATATGTTGTTATATATGCAACGATGTTAATGAATTTGTTTTACAAAAGTTAAGACTGTTTGCAGAGTGGAACACAAGCCAAGCAGAGAATTTCTCAACTTCTCTGAGCCCGTCCCTGATTATCAGAGCGAGGCACATGCAAAGACAAAGCAGCTCTCTCCTCTTTTTCTCCTCCTGGACCTCACTTTAATATTTACTTACAAACATATCCACCCACATGTTACCACACCCTTAGTTCTCCACAGTCAAGTCTGGAGGGTTTTGTAGTCTTGTTGACCATTTCATTTTAGTGACTGAATTGTACAGTATGATTACTCTGGGGAAGTTTATTAATTGATGATGGGCAGAGCCAAAAATGTGAGACCAACCATTGTACAGACAAGGGTCACACCAAAAAAAGTGCAAGTACAAGGAGAAAAGGCCAAGCCACTTGGTGTCTATGTGGACAGTAGCTTAGCTAGTGAGTCATAATTATCCAGAGACCAGCCTTAGGGCACAGGGGGCATTCTGGGGGTGAATGCAGTTAGGTAAATTAGATCTTCTCACATTGTTTATTTAACTTATCACAAGTTTGAAGTATTCACTTGCCATTCAACAGCATGTATTGAGTGCCTAGGTGTGAGATTCATCACTAAACAGAAGAAAAACCCCTGCTGTCCTGGTGAAGTTCATGTTCCAGCAGCAAAGAGTGCCATCTGGGCATCATCTGCCAATCCTTGCGCTAAGTTTGCATCCTCTAGGTCTGAGCTCTCAGGGGTCCTCATCTTGCTTGTCTCCATTATTTGCATATCTGGACCCCAAATGAGTTTGTATTCAGCTCCCTAAGCAGGGTCTCTACACTTCTGGGTCCCAGGTACAAGTCGACCCTCTCTTGTATGCATGTTTTAATATGACATTTTCCTCACCACCTCAGCCTGGCCATTGGAAATCTGTGACTACTGGGAGAGACTCCCAGGACAAAGGCTGAGGAAAATATGGCAGATATGGATATTTGAACCCATGTACTTCTCAGATGAGGAAGCTGAGACGGAGGAAGACAAAGTGACTTGCCAGCATCACCCATGGGGACCTGGTCTTATCTCCTGGCTCCTTCCTCCCTGCCTAGTGCTTTTCTATCATATGATACATGACACAATCCTTGGAATCAAACATCACCCCAAACAGGATGGAAACAAGGCCTAGGAACTGGAGCTGGGTGTCTGTCCTGAAAGCTAATGAATCTATCGGCCAGACTATTGTTAAGTTAGAATTTTAAAATATGTGTTGCGTAAATTAGTCCATGTATGTGTTTTTACAACTGCTTTCTCAGTTTGCTAGGATGAGCCAATTTTGAAAGGGTCCAATGTTGTCACAGCTGGGCTGGACTCCGCTAAGAGGAAAGAGAATTTTTCTAGATCTCATTCAATATTAGGATAAGGAAAAACAGTTGCTTGAGCCAGCAAACCCAACAAATATGGGACAGAGGGAACTGAAGTCATAGGAAGCTTGAGCTTCCTAACTCACCGAGATTTTCTTTTAAAGAACTCTCACAAAATTTAAAACTTTAATAAGAAACCATATGATGCAAGACACATATACATAATTCATTAGCTTTTAGCAATCATTACCAAACTCATCAGTTAAGGGTTAAGGAAGAACATGGGGGTGGGATATGAAGTCTTACATTCTTCACGTGCCAGTTTTATGAGTTGGGACAAAAATCCTTAACTTTCCTAAGCCTTGGCCTCTCTGCTCATAAACTAGAGAGAGTAAAACCTACCTGGTGGCTCAGTGGTAAAGAATCCACTTGCCAATGCGGGAGACAGGGTTCAATCCTGGTGTTGGGAAGATCCCCTAGAGAAGGAAATGGCAACCCACTCCAGTATGCTTGCCTGGAAAATCCCATGGACAGAGGTGCCTGGCGGGTTATAGTCCAGGGGTCGCAAAGAGTGGGACACAGTTTAGTGACTAAACAACAACAGAAAACAACAACATCTTCCTTCCTCTCTACATTGTGAAAATTAAATAAGCAAGTATGTGAATATGCTTTATAAACTGTAAAGAACTATAAGATTTTATTATCAATGAACATTCAACTCAAAAACTTTCCTAATTAAACTCAGTCTTAACTTTAGCAACAATATGAACTTGAAACTGCTTGGCGGGGGGCGATGGTTGCATATTACCAACATTAATATTTTAAAATTCAAAGAAACAAAAAAAAATTCCTACAGGTATAATCATATGAATAAAAATAACTTTTCTCTCTTTTTTAAATAAAAAATACAATTTCTTTCCCTTGTCAAGGAAAAGTTTTGTTTTGCTTTTCTTAAAAAAAAAAGAGAGAGCCCCTGGAGGCTTCCCTGGTGGCTCAGTGGTAAAGAATCCTCCTGCCGCCGCAGGAAACACGGCTTCCATCCCTGGTCCGGAAAAATGCCACATGCCCAGAGCAACTAAGCCCGTGTGCCACAGCGACTGAGCCTGTGCTCTAGAGCCTGGGATTCACAACGACCGAGCCCGTATGCCGCAACTACTGAAGCTCGTGCACCCTAGAGGCCATGCTCCGAGGCAAGAGAAGCCACTGCAATGAGAAGCCAGCACACTGCAACTAGAGAGTGGCCCCTACTCACCACAACTAGAGAAAAACCCTAGCAGCAACAAAGACCCAGCCCAGCCAGAAATAAATCATTTTAGAAATACGTGTTTTTTTTAAAGAGCCACAGGGGTGAATTTTTTTTAATATACACTTTATGGAGCAGATAAGATATTATTTACTCAATTGCTGTAGCTGCCTAGCCTTCAAAAGCGCTCACACTTTTGACTGCAGGCAAAATCTTGTGTTGTCACATCCTCTACTTTCATTTTACATCATACAAACGTTTGTGACTTAGTCCCAAACTGCATGAAGAACTTCTTTGCTGAGATAAGCAAAGCTTTGCCATTTGAGTACTTCTGATCTCAGACTGATTCTACAGCTCCGCCCAGACAAGCCAACTGATGCGCAGGTACTTATGAGTATGAGTGTAACTGAGGGATTCCCTTACAATGCAGTAATTCTTAGGCCCGCATCTGCTGACCTCCAGGGCATAATTAGCATTATTTTATTTTTAAAATTGCACCTTGTGCAACACAGCCGTTGGGTACTTGTAGAGAAAATGAGCACATTATAACAATATTACAAAACAACTAATAGCTTAAACCCAGTAAAAATAAGGATCCACAAAATAGCCTTATTCCTGGGCCACTGGGGAGGAGCAGAGTCCTTTAACCACTGAGACTGGGATGCACTAGAAAGAAGAGACTTTGCTTAGGCAATGCAGGAGAAGCCAGAGTCAGTCAAGGGCAGAGGGTTGGAGGAAGAGACATCAAGCTCTACCAGGAGCACATGACTTCTCAGCAGGCCCACCAGAGGTCCCTGTGTACGGCAGAGGGCCAGTACTGCCCTGGCAACCACAGGTGGGTAGGATCATGTTTGATTTCTTGAGATGTGTAGTCCCAGTTTACATCACTGAAGACTTCCCTGTTTCACTGCCAGATTTAGACCCTGTCAAACAGGAGAAGCTCTATATTATTTTAAAACTTAAACAGAACTTTTCTATTTCATATACAGAAATCATGAGTAAAAATGTATAAATAAGTGTACACAGGCATACACACACGCACATGTATACATATGCACTTCCACATGTGTATCTGTGAACTTGTCCTTCTTCAGACGACAACACAGGGTAACCTAATTAATCTACTAGCCAACATGCAAAGCCAGTAGGCGTTCTTGAAATGAGAGTGTACTCTAACTTTTCTTTAAGCCTCCTACAAAGTTTTGCATTGCTATCAAAATATTTTTGGAAATTCTGTAATGTTTCTCCTTT
This sequence comes from Cephalophus harveyi, assembly GCA_006410635.1. Lineage (NCBI taxonomy): Eukaryota > Metazoa > Chordata > Mammalia > Artiodactyla > Bovidae > Cephalophus > Cephalophus harveyi. The sequence continues at coordinate 152,647 of SJYT01000884.1, read as the reverse complement.
TCCCTTAGCTTCTTATTTCTGGCAAGGATTAAACCCCAAAATATCTTCCCTCTGGGACACTGAAATAACTGTCCCAAAGCAGCTGCCAGAGCTATAGCTATTCAGACTTTTAGGACTGATTTCCAAGGAAGGCCACTTGCAATTTTAATTGTTAGAGTCAAAAGCCCCACCCTCTCAGAGTCTCAAAGAACAGGTGTGAGAGGTGGTGGTTGTGAAGGGTGGGGGTGGTAATGAAAGAATCTCCTGGATTCTTTCATTTTCGTTCATGACTATCTGTTGTTTCAGTTCTGCTTCTTCCCTCTTTGTCTTTGCCCTCTCCCCTCTCTGGGTTTTATTTTAAATGGCAAGAAAAAACCAACGAACCACTCCCTCTTCTTCCAGTGCTCTGCTGACTTTCCAAAAGCTCTCTACTATAATGGTGCCACAGAACTGGGTTCTTTGTACCCAGGACCACCTCCCTCAAGCTTGGAACAAGTTAGAAGAGGTATCTGGTAGATAAAGAAAGAGGTCTTCACCACCAAGTAGAGCTGCCTGACTGGCCCAAACTGAGGGCCTCCGGCAGATGAAGCAGGTTTGGGCCCGCTATGTAGCACATAGGAACCTTGACTGTGTTCGTGTCTAGGCTACTCAGCTTTTCCATCAGTGGTTCTCAACCCTGGTTGCATCTCTGAATCACTCAGGAATGGTGACCAAAAGTACCTTTGTCATACAAAACAGAAAAACAAAACAAAAAACAAACAAAGGAAATTCTGTGCAAGTCTGATGCACTGAATCTGAACATGGACCCGAGGGTCTCAATTTTTTTAACAGCTCCCAGATAATTCCATTGTGCAGCAGGGTTAAGATTCTGCTCGTGGAAGTTATCCAATCCTGAGCTTACTCCCTTCCTTCCAACTATACCCCAGGAGATTCCTCTGCCTGTTCTCACACCAAGGATTTCTGGGAGCCAGGAAATAGAGTCCCGCAGCCTAGAGAATGCAGTTTAGTTTTCGAAGGGAAAGGAGTTGAAAAGAGAGGTGGTGGTGCCAAGGCGTGGAGGAGGCTGGCCTTGGTGGTCCTCCTGGTCTCCCTGGATCTGACGGCACACAGCTGGTTCTTCTTCCCAGCGCCTGGTCCTCTTAAGACTCAGAGGACGAGATGTTTCAGGCATCACAACGCTCAGTTTCTTTCTTGCCTGTGTAGGAGTGGGGAGAACTAAGTTGTGGGGGATGCTGGAGACTCAGGAACTGTGATGCTGAGACTTGGGAAAAGATTACAATCCCCAGGCAGCGAAAGGACGATTTGAAAATGAAGTCACATCTATGCTGAAAAGGTTAGGATACAATAACAAGTATGATTTTACATGCAGATTGTAGCTGGAGAGACACACAGCTGCTGCCATGACTCAGCCCACTCTGATCACGGGACTCAGCTGGCCGGGGGGAGGAAGCTCTAGAAGCCCCCAAACACCAAGATGGCCACTCAGACCCTCCAGCTGCTCGCCATGCAGTTTGAAAAGAACCAGGAGGCCCCTCCTTGGAGCCCAGAGTTCTAACAAACCCCCAGGGGTTCCAACACCCCCTGGTTGCTGAGGCAACTGGAGGGTACCATCCAATTTTCTAGGCCTGCTGGTGCTGGGAGAGGAGCCTGTCCCGCTGCTCGGCTCTCACTCACAGACTCTTGGCTCCCTGCCTGCCTCCCTCTGGCACGTTTCTGCTGCTGCTGCACTCTTGGCTTCTACACAGAGAAGGTCTCCCTGCCTCCACCCTCTTTCTTCCAGTCTCTCTCTCTCTCCTCAGATAGATCAGGGGCCATGTGGGAAAGCATGTTCTTACAGCTTACAAGAGAGAGTTTCAGAGTCATGCTTGCCCTGTAGCCTCCGGAGTCCACGGTGTCTAGGTGGTGTGTAAAGGAGTATTTGCAATGACTATTTGCATTCTCTGGGTAGAGTTGCTAAATTCTCTGCATAGAGTTTCTGGGTTTCCCCTGGCATGGTTCCGATTAGTGAGCATCCAAAACTGAGCTCCTGGTTCTCAGAGACAATCGTGCAAAGCACGGGCAGTTGGATCGATGCAGATGTGCAAACTGAGTGAGCTAGGGAAGAGCAGGGGTTTACGTTTTCTTGTTCAGTTAAAACCCTCCCCATTCACATAACCTTGGTGCTTCCAACTTAAGTTCCATTACTTCGAATGTGGGGAGATGTTTTGTTTTGTTTTGTTTTTCCAAAAGAAGTTCAAGCAATGACCAAAAGAGAATGAAAGATCTCTCTTTAAGATAATGACCCTCCAGAGACCAGACTGAGCCGTGTCCCACCAAACCAGCATGTGTCAGCCCATGCTGGTCACCATCGCTCCTTCCAGAGTCATACCACGTAGCCTGACTCCTCTGGGGCTTCGGGATGGTCCCTTCTTAGAGTTTCAGCATGATATTAGTAAACATGTATACCTCCCAACTTCACGAATAGTCTTTATTTCAATCAAATGAAACCGTATAACCTACTGAATTTGCATCTGACCCAACAGTCAGACCTGAACACCAAATGTGTTACATCTTTAAAACTTATCAGAGTGATCACATACTGAGGTAGGGGAATGGGAATGCCCAAAGGCAGGCCCTCCTACAGGAGACTGGCAGGAACGCCCTGCCTGGAACAAACACTCCTGCTGCAGGGATGTCTTGCCCTATTTCATTTTTAGAAACCAGAAAAACATGAAATGTAAAAAGGGTTCCAGTTCTAACCATCCACTCAGGCCTGGCCCCAGGCAAAATGAGGACAAGAGCCAGCAGGACCAGGCCAGGCTTCCGGCCCCTTCTGCCCCTGTGAAAGCCAAGAACACAGGCAGGGACACCCTTCCCCTTAGCCCAGAGGAGACGGAGCAGCTCAGGGGTGCATGCACTCCAGACATCTCTGTTACAGGACAGAGAGCCCCAAAGAGAAGCATATCAGGGAGCCAATATTATAACCATATGATGATAATAGCAAAACAATAATGGCTCCAAGGATTCTTATCCTACTTCTGTTACTTAGAGGCTTTATAACCTCAATCATTTAATCTCTCTCTCTTCACCTGTAAAATGGTTATAATTATCTACCCTGTCCTTGTTGCAAAGTTGTCATAAGAACCAGTTGAGATAATACAAAAGTTATTTTGAAAAGTGTAAAGTTGATTTGTAATTTGTTTAGAATATTTATTCTTTTTGAGACTACTTAACCAGATATCATACCTAATAGATAATATCTTAGTTACCTATTGTTGCTGTTGTTTAGTCGTGTCTGACTCTTTTATGATCCCATAGTCTGTAGCCCTCCAGGTTCCTCCATCCATGGAATTTTCCAGGCAAGAATACTGGAGTGAGTTGCCATTTCCTTCTTCAGGGGATCTTCCTGACTCAGGGATTGAACCCAAGTCTTCTGCATTGGCAGGTGGATTCTTTACCACTGAGCCACCAGGGAAGCCCCTAGTTAGCTATTGATAAGGGCTAAATGTGCACAATTCGGTGGGCATTTCTGCTACACTGTATTTTCCTTATACTAGTCCACACTGTTACTGAAGACACGAAAATAGCCTCATTGCACAAAACCAGTTATAATGCCATTGCAAAAGTGGGCTTCTACCAGTGATGTGGCCTGGTTTCAAGGGTCTTTACCAAGTGCTCTGCACAGCTCTGAATGGGTGGTGCACATCTTTAACTAGACCACATAAAAATGATCTCTATTCTCATTGAGCACAGCTATCTCTGTGATTTGTGAGTAGGCTATTCAATGAGTTCAAAAAAACATTTCCCTCTAGCTCCAGCTGGCAAGATGTCAAGACTGAAAAACACATTTCCTGGTTCTCTTTCTTGCCCCAGTTGGGATGAATGACCCTAATTCTCACCACCCCATTTCCTTAAGGCATTAGTGATGATTGAATCTCTGCCCATTGCAATGAGCCTCACACAGATAATTTTAATGCACAGCAGCACCCGTAATATAGAGAACTATGTTGTGAAACTTCAAATTTACTTTTAATTCCATCTTTGACAGATCAAATTGCAGCCATGGGTTATACTTTGCTATGGCCACTTAACGCTAGCTGGAAATTCAGGCACCCTTCAGTTTGTAGAAGTTTCCCTCTCTCATTAGCCCCAGATCACTGGTGGCTTTCAGTCCGTGGAAAGGATTCATCTTGACAGGGAAGTGATATAGGAAGGACAGCCAGAAGCCAGCGTCCCTAGGGAATTGGGGACCCAATAGGAGAAAGACAATGAGTTAGCCAAGTGTCCTTTTAAAAGTATATACATTCACTGTCCACTTGTTAAGTACTGCTGAGTGAGGACAGTTTCATGAAACATACAAAAACACTGCAAGTAATAGTCACTCATTCTTAAGTGACCAAGTGTCATTTATCTGCTGGAAAGTTTCAGAGAAAAGAAAGATTGATAGCAACGTCACCATTGACTATTATCTCCCTTCATTCTTTCAACTAACCTATGAGGTACTATGATCCTCATTTTATAGGTAAGGTAACAGGAGGCTTAGAAAGGCTCCCTAATAGTCAATAGATACTGAGCGATAGACCAAAAATTTGAATCCAGATTCATCTGATTCCCAAGACTTTTATCTTATCCATTACACTCAGCTGCCTACTAAGTTGGCCAGAGAGGTTAATCAGGAAACGTTTAGGAAAATGAGGCTTGAATTGAGTCTTGAAGGCAGTGTATGGTTTGGATTGCCTTGGATTATGGAAGAAGGGAAGAGGGCATGGTCCAAATTGCAGAGTTTGTATCCCCAAGACACGAAACACTGCTTCACATACAGCTTATGCTCAATATCTATTTAATGAAGGAATTAATGAGAAACTGTACAAATGAAGACAAAGAGATGAGTTCAAGGTTGGACAGCAAGAGCCGGGAAAGGGAAAATGAGAAAGTGGAAGGGGAAAGAAGAGCAAAGAGACTGGAGCACAGTGTTCACTGTGCCAAGAAGCTGAAGTCATCTAATCCAGGAGGGTAAGGAGTTTGGATCTAATTCTACACATGTTTTAAAATTAATTCCTAAAGAGGGACCTGATAAAGTGAAAGTCATCATTGAGGAGAATTCATCTGGCTCTTGTGAGCAGGAGGGGCTAGAGGTGAAGGGACCAGAGACAGTGGGGCCAGCAGATGATGAACACTGGGGGACCCACTAAGAAGGATCTGGGGACTCTGATTGGTGAGCTAGGGTAAGAGTCAGGCACAGACTTGTGTCGTAGTTAGAGACGAGACTGAAGTGTTCACAGCAGGAAAACATACAATCTCTCTTCATAACCAGCGTATTCCGATATGGAGGTACTCTGAAGATATTCAGCTAAGCCTCACTGTACAATTACTTTTAAAATTCTTTGGGGCTTCCTGGATGGCTCAGTGGTAAATAACCCACCTTTTAATTCAGGAGACATGGGTTCGATCCCTGGTCCAGGAAGACTCCACATGCCACGGAGCAACTAAGTCCATGTACCACAGATATCGAGCCTGTGTGCTAGAGCCTGGGAGCCGCGACTGCTGAGCCCACGTGCCTCAATTACCGAAGCCCTCGGGTCCGAGAGCCTGTGCTCCGGACCACCGCAGTAAGAAGCCTGTGCACCGCAACTAGAGAGTAGCCCCTGCCTGCCAAAGCTAGAGAAAAGCACACACAGCAACAGACTCGGCACAGCCATTAATAAATATATGAAATTATTAAAAAAAAAAACACCTTGGATACCAGGTCAAAGGAATTGGCTCTATTGGTCTTTGCAAGAGGTTACATGTGGTTTTAATGATCTTCATTGACTTGAGTTTTTAAGTCCTCAGATTGGATCAGTTCTTTGGTTTAACTTAGGTGGATCTTCTTACTAGTAAGAGTCAGGAACCATAGGTAGCCACTTCTACAGAAACTTCCCCAGCCAGATGGCCATATTATTGAGAACAAGGACAGGGATTTCTCATTTCCAGGGACCCTCAGTGGGTTCAGCCTAGGTATATAAGAAATGAATGCTTCACAAATACATACTGTCTTGACTTTCCAGTCACTAAGAGAGCTTTGTCCTAACGTCCTATACAGACTGGGCACTCAGCTGCTTCCAGTAAATGCTCAAAGAGCAGATGGAGCATCAAACACTCGTGTCTAACATCAGTTCTCTGACTACACCTGGATCACATGCACTACAGGGGTTTCGCCTTTCAAAAATCCAGCTTAGGTTAGACGTTAGTAGAATTCTGTGAATAGAAGATGTTTTGAAAGTGCAGATATATAATGTCCATCAATCATTCAACAAACATTTGCTGTGTCCTAGATATATACCAGGCACTGTTATATATATATATGGTGAACAACATGGGCAATCTTGCCTTCATGAAGGTTACTTTCTAGTAGAGGAGGAAAATGATAAACAACAAATATAATAAATAAGTAAATTAGATTGGAAAGTGATACATGCTATGGAGAAAAGAAAGAGTGTGATGGCTGTGGGTGGTATCACAATTTTAAATAAGGTGGTCAAGGACTTCCCTGGTGGTCCAGTGGTTAAGAATCCTCCTGCCATTTCAAGGGACACGGGCTCCATTCCTGGTCTGGGAGGATTCTACAGGCCACAGGGTAACTAAAGGCTGCGCCCCAACTACTGAAGCCCGAGTGCTCTAGGACCCGTGCTCTGCAGCAAGAGGAAGCCTGCTCATTGCAACGAGGAGCCACAGTGCAACAGCAAAGGCTCAGGGCAGACAAAATAAGTAAGGCGGTCAACACTGGCTTCACGGAGGTGGTGATATTGATCAGTGACCTGAAGGAAACAATTGTCTCTACTCTCTCTTAGTTATAATACTTAAAGACTTCCTTCAAACTTAAGGTAAAAATGAAGCTTTCGCTTATATCAGGTATAGGAAGAATTGGGTACTGACCTGCTTATTGTGAAACTAATCAGACATGTATTTTATACGTTTGGATTTTAACAACAAAAGCAATCAGCAAAGTTAATCTTCTGAAGGAGACTGTGTTAAAATACCATCTCCAAAATCTTTCTGTGTAACAAAACTCCCCTTGTTAATACTCTGGCCTCATCTGTCAATGCTAGTCTCTCTCAGGTCCCATTATTCCTCTGAAGACTACAATAATAACTGCTCTCTTATCAAGATTAAAAACAGAAACCAAATTTTTATAGGGGATAATTAGTAGCCAACAGCAAGTTTTAGCATTCATGCAGTGGCATATGGGGTCACAAAGAGTTGGACAGAACTTAGTAACTGAACAACAACAAATAGGAACAAATTACAAAAAGTTCCTTTGCTAGAGAAACAATCAGCTGTCTTACCAATCACCCAGCAGCCTTTATTTCCCCTTTCGTACTATATATGTGGCTTTTACAGGGGGAAGAAAGAAACTGAGAATTATGGGTTGAATAAATTTGCTATCTAATGATAACAATTCACGTTTAAGTGCATCAAGTTAAACTGTGATCTCTGTTTCAGATTCTAAGCTTGTGATATGCTTCAAGACTTTCAGATTTCAAATGGCTCCCAAATCTAGAAAATTATCTTACTGGTCAGCTAACCAAAAGACTGACCTTGAATGAAATCGGTTTAGACAGCGTTTCCCATGGGGGATCTTTTAAGAATCCTGAAACATAACGTGTATCTGAGGAATCAGCTAATCCACTACATGTGTTTCTGTTACATGATAATAACTGGGTTTGTGAGTGGTTCTGCTCAAAGATTCACCCTCCTCTGCTCAAAGATGTCTGCCTCCTGCCTGCATTCCTCTGCTTCTGCATAAATCTTCAGCCTGACTGCTCAGCACAGCTCATGCCTTCCCCAGTTCTGGGCTTCGAAGACCACAGTGTGTGGCTGAAACATTTTTGAATACTCATGTGAAAGGAACCCAACTTCTGCTTTTGAGTCATTTAGTAACAGTTGTTCTATTTCCTTCTCTTCTATTAAGCAATTCTATTTGCACAGGAAAATATAACCAACACGTGATTTTTTTTTAACCAAGTAATAAAAACAATGATAATAAATTAAACAATGCCAGATAATTACATAACCTACTCCATGCTCTCTGGTCACATCTGGCAATGTGCTGTGAGCCCTTTTCAAAGGAGAAATAACAGAGAACTTAAAAGACAAAAAAACATTTTTAAAGAGAAAAGAAAGCATGGTTTTGTTGTGACCTGACCTGATAAGAAACACTTCCTGCTTCAAGCAAAAAAACCTTCTGACTATTGGACACATTATCAAACTGATGTTGAATACCCCTGTTTATTTTCTCCATCTTTTGCCAGATGCTCAATTCAACTTGGTCTAGAACCAATAAATATTTCCTGTTAAAGCACAGGCAGGACATAGATGCTTTCTTCCACGGGAAGGCTCAACATATAAGCACTGTCCCCTTGGCTAATCCATTCTTGAGGCTCCATCCATGACTTTCTACATGCACCAAGCAACCCTGTATCTCACTATAGTCTCAGCCATGCCCCTATTGTGTAGATGAATTAACTGAGACAAGATGAAGCAACCTGCCCAAGGTCCAAGTGCAGGAGTCAGCACGGAGCTAGAACTCAGGTCTCACTGCCAAGGGGCTCTATTGCCCGAGGTTACACAAACAATTAATGAAAAGTGACATCATTCCCTACTTTCCAGCTTCCAGCAACACCCAACTCCCCCACCCTCGAGCACCCTCCCCCAACACACCTAGCCTGGGCCTCACACAGAGTGGGAATGTCTGACTGCTATAATATGCACTTGTATCCCCCTTCTTCTGTGTCATTTGGTTGAGTGCCGCCCATCTTAGATACAGGGCTGATACCCAAAATACTTGACAACTGGACCTCCCTGGTGGTACAGTGGGTAAGAGTCTGCTTGCCAATGCAAGGGACGTGGGTTCCATCCTTGATCCGGGAAGATTCCACATGCCGAGGAGCAACTAACCCCAGGAGCCACAGCGACTGAGCCCGTGCTCTAGAGCCTGGGAGCCACAGCTGCTGCTATCCTGAGCCACGCTACTGAAGCCTGCGTGCCCCAGAGCCCGTGCTCTGCAACGAGAAGTCCGTGCACCCCAACTAGAGAGCAGCCCCCGCTCTCTGCCACTAGAGAAACCCCTCTTACAGCAACGAAGACCCAGCGCAGCCAAAAATAAATAAGGACCTGGAGGCTCCCCTCTCCCTGAGACAGGCCCCTTTAGCCGCAGGTATGTGGGGGGATTAGAGGGACCCCAGGAAAGCCCTGCTTGGGGCAACTTCTGAAGGGAAACTTGTAAAGGATCCTGTCTTCTGTAATTTGTGCACCACGTACATAATGCTTCCAATTTATTATTCATCCAACAAATATTAAGTATCTACAATGTGCAGAACCTTATAGAAAAGCAAAGGCGGTCAGACATGCCCTCAGGTCCTACCTTATTTCCTGGTTGGATAGATAAGAAATGTATCTCAATAGCTACAGTAGAAACTAGAAATTTGTCTATGTTTTAGGATAGGTCCAGAAAAATGGGCACTGGCAAAAAAAAAAAAGGAGAGATCTTTCTGGTTGTGGATCATGGAAGGCTTTCTGCAGGGCTCATTTCAGCTGTGGTTTTTAAAGGGTAGGGGAGGAGTGAAGATCATTTTTGTAATATACACAAATATTAAATCACTATGGAGAAGGCAATGGCAACCCACTCCAGTACTCTTGCCTGGAAAATCCCATGGACGGAGGAGCCTGGTGGGCAGCAGTCCCTGGGGTCACGAAGAGTCAGACACGACCAAGCGACTTCACTTTCAATTTTCACTTTCCTGCATTGGAGAAGGAAATGGCAACCCACTCCAGTGTTCTTGCCTGGAGAATCCCAGGGACGGGGGAGCCTGGTGGGCACGACTGAAGTGACTTAGCAGCAGCATGTTGTAAACAAGGAACTAAGACTGTTGTATTACAGTTCAAAATCAAACAAACAAACCAACTCATAGATAAAGAGATCAGATCTGTGGTTACCAGAAGCAAGAAGTAGGGGGAGTTACATGAAGGTGGTCCAGAGGTACAAACTTCCAGCTATAAGAACTAGGGATACAAAGTACAGTATGATAAATATAATGAACACTACTGAGTGCTACATGTGAAGGTTGTTAAAGAGAACAAATCCTAAGAGCTCTCATCACAAGGAAAAAAAATTTTTTTTTCTTTTATTTTGTATCTATATGAGATGATGGATGTTCACAAAAAATTAATGTGGTGATCATCTCATGATGTGTATAAGTCAAATTACTATGCTGAACACCTTAGCCTTACACCGTACGTCAATTACATCTCAATAAAACTGGAAGAGAAAAGAAAAGAATGAATGAATGAATGGTGGAGAGGATTTGGCGAGGAGGAACTAAAAGGGACGAGTATTCCTGACAACGGGAAGAAGATGACAGTACACATTTCTGAGAAATGGTAGGGTAGAGAAAGGTAGCAGTGGCTGGACTGAAAGGTGCTGGGGTGGCGGGGAGGGGGCACTGGTGATGGCTGAGCAGGCACCTACCCCAATTGACATGCTCAACCAGGTAAGGGGACTCAGTGACAACCACGTGCTCCGGATCAAGGCTCCCTGGGCTTCAGGACATGCCCCCTGGGGGTTCTCTCATTCCTAAACTATCCAGCTACACCTGTCTCTGTTCTGACCATCCTAGAGAACAGACATTTGCCAAGTGGCCTAAGGGATTACATGCCCTTGCCTGGCTCCGACCAGCCGGGGAAGAACTGGCAACTGAACGCTGCCCCTGGGAACAGGATGCATTCTCTCAGGCTGCTTGGAGGCAGCCCAGCTCTGAATCTGGCTCCAGTTCAATCCAGGGCTGGAGCCAGGATGGAGCACGTGGCGATGGACGGTGGGTGCTCCGGGTTCCTAGCACTGACTCAACTGAGGCTGGAGGTGGGAAAAGGGAGGGTTGGTCAAAGGCAGACTTAAAGGAGTAGGCAGACAACACAGGCGGAAGTCATTTGAGGAAAATGATGGATTTCTCAGTCTGCTGCGGACAAATTGGAAGAGATTTAAAAGTTGTTTTTACCATCTCCTCTAGTATATAAGCGTCCCTCATAATTTTAGTTCAATGACAAAAACTAGCTATGAGGTAACTGGAAAGAGCACAGGCTCCGGAGTTTCCTGATCTGGTCCAAGTTCCTTCCTTGCCAGGAGAAGAGCACAGTTCCTATTTACCTAGAAACGCTGCACTGACAGAGAGGCTCCATGAATTCACGGTCAAGTCTGGGAAAAGGGAAGGTATCGTTGTTTAGTCGCTGAGTCGTGTCCAACTCTTCTGTGACCCCCATGGATTATAGTCCACCAGGCTCCTCTGTCCATGGGATTCTTCAGGCAAGAATACTGGAGTGGGATCCCATTTCCTTCTCCAGGGCATCTTCCTGACCCAGGGATCAAACTCTTGTCTCCTCCATTGGCAGGTGGATTTTTTTGCCTTTTTTTTTTTTTTGGTCAATGTCCTTTTTTTCAAACTTTTTTTTTTTTTCCCTTTTTTTGGTCAATGTCCTTTTTTTTGAAAAATTTTTTTTTGGTCAATCCCCATTTTCCTGAGCCACCAGGGAAGCCCAAAGGGAAGTTACTGAACAATAATTTGTCAGTGCTTTTCCATCATAAGGCAAGAAAGATGGAGCTCTGTTCTCCATGACTGGTAGGATCTTAAAACAGAAATATCTGAAGAGCAAATGCAGGTTAGGATAACCAGCTACCTTTGTCTGAGGGCGGTGTTCCCTGAGAACAGCCAACTCCCTCTATTCTTATTCTACACCCACCAATCTGCCTTCTGATCTGCATTCTGGTCTCCTGACTGGACTTGCTTTAGAGTATCCTGTATACATAACTAGCTCCAGTTTTCAAACAAAGCCTTTCTCCTATTGCATTGTTTTTCATATTGGAGTCTCAATTATATTCTCAGAAATCTAGGAATTATCTGAAGGTGAAGGTGAAGGTGAAGTCGCTCAGTCGTGTCCGACTCTTTGCGACCCCGTGGACTGTAACCTACTAGGCTTCTCCATCCATGGGATTCTCCAGGCAGGAATACTGGAGTGGATTGCCATTTCCTTCTCCAGGGGATCTTCCCGACCCAGGGATCGAACCCAGGTCTCCCACATTGGAGGCAGACGCTTTAACCTCTGAACCACCAGGGAAGCCCAGGAATTATCTAGAATAATTAAAAATTTTTGTGCTTTATTTTAAGGCTAACATAAAAAATTTTAACAGAAGCATCACTTGGATTACCATCTTTTCTAGAGTAACACCATGTAATATCAATGTCCAGACTAGATTTATGACTTTTGATCAAGTGACCACCAAAAGTTCCATAATTTAAATACAAATATAATGTTTCTCAAGTGGGATATATTCAAGAGTCTACAAGTTTTCAAGTTTGAGAAATATTTCCTATTATAAATAATCTAACAAGCTGGTCTATACATCAGTTTCTTATAAGTTTGGCTATAATGAATTAAGAGGTAGCAAGAATACACAAAAGAACCATACAAATAAGATCTTAATGACCCAGATAACCACAATGGTGTGGTCATTCATCTAAAGCCAGACATCCTGGAGTGTAAAGTCAAGGAAGAATTACTATGAACAAAGCTAGTGGAGATGATGGAATTCCAGCTGAGCTATTTCAAATCCTAAAAGACGATGCTTTTGATGTGCTGCACTCAATATGCCAGCAAACTTGGAAAACTCAGCAGTGGCCACAGGGCTGGAAAAAGTCAGTGTTTATCCAATCTCAAAGAAGGGCAGTGTAAAAGAATGTTCAAACTACTGGACAATTGTGCTCATTTCACATGCTAGTAAGGTTATGCTCAAAATCCTTCAAGCTAGACTTCAGCATTATGTGAACCAAGAACTTCCAGATATACAAGCTGGGTTTAGAAAAGACAGAGGAACAAGAGATCAAACTGCCAACATCCATTAGATCATAGAGAAAGCAAAGGAATTCTAGAAAAATGTCTACTTCTGCTTCATTGACTACACTAAAGCCTTTGACTGTGTGGATCACAACAAACTGTGGAAAATTGTTAAAGAGATGGGGATACCAGACCACCTTACCTGTCTTCTAAGAAACCTGTATGTGGGTCAGGAAGCAATGGTCAGAACTGGACATGGAACAACTGATTGGTTCCAAATTATGAAAGGAATACGAAAAGGCTGTATATTGTCACCCTGCTTATTTAACTTATATGCAGAGTACATCATGCAAAATGCCATACTGGATGAAGCACAAGCTGAAATCAAGATTGCTGGGAGAATTATCAACCTCAGATATGCAGATGATATTACTCTAATGGCAGAAAGTAAAGAGGAACTAGAGAGTCTCTTGATGAGGGTTAAAGACGAGAGTTAAAAAGCTGGCTTGAAACTCAACATGAAAAAAACTGAGATCAAGGCATTCAGTCCCATCACTTCATGGCAAACAGATGGGGAAAAAGTGGTAGCAGTGACAGATTTTATTTTCTTGAGCTCCAAAATCACTGCAGACAGTGACTGCAGCCATGAAATTAAAAGAAGCTTGCTCCTCATAAGGAAAACTTTGACGAATCTAGACAGCATATTAAAAAACAGAGACATCTCTTTGCCAACAAAGGTTCACACAGTCAAAGCTACTGTTTTCCCAGGAGTCATGTACCAATGTGAGAGCTGGACCACAAAGAAGGCCAAAGAATTGATGCCTTCAAATTGTGGTGCTGGAGAAGACTCCTGAGAGTCCCTTGGACTCTAAGGAGATCAAACCAGTCAATCCTAAAGGAAATCAACCCTGAGTATTCATTGGAAGGACTGATGCTGAAGCTGAAGCTCCAATACTTTGGTCACCTGATGCAAACAGCCAACTCACTGGAAAAGATCCTGATGCTGGGAAAGATTCAAGGATAAAGGAGAAGAGGGTGGCAGAGGATGCGATGGTTGGATAGCATCACCGACTCAACAGACATGAATCTGAGCAAACTCCAGGAGATAATGAAGGACCGGAACTCCTGGCGTGCTACAGTACATGGGGTTGCAGAGTCGGACACAACTTAGTGATTGAACAACAATGAATATTGCTATGGTTTTAAAATATACACAAATAAATCTACCAGTAGCTGAATATTACAATGAACATTAAATTTTGGACTATGCTAATTGTGAAACACAAAGATAATGAGTACAGTTATTAAGTAAGGCAGTACTTCATAGCCTAGTATGAGGCAAGGAATGGGGAACACCAGGGTTTAGGGATGTTGTTAATACTCCAGAGGACCACATCTCTGGCATACCACTTTCTTAACTTGCAATATAGCCATTGAGAAATTAGATGTACTACTACTAAAAAACAACAACATATAATGAATTAATCCTTTCCAGTCTAATCACTCTGAGTGAAGGGGCTGGTAGCTATTTAATCTGTAAAGCTGAGGATCAGATCTGGGGTGTCTGTACCAACATACTGCCAGTCAGTGAAGGGACCAGCCAGATGGCCCCCTCCTGAAAAGCTCTACTCTCTTCTATGTGATAGATGGATTGTAACTGATTAATCAGACAAACCTACCTTAGATTTGAAATAGAAGACATTCTGATCCTGGGTAAATCCCTTAATCTCTGCTCTCAATTTTATAAAATACAGATGATACAACCACCACTAACACTACCAACAACAGAAATCTTGTAACAATTCCACACTTTTCTGTTGTGCCAGGTCTGTCTGGCCCTCTTCTTGCTTTAACGGACTTACAATTTGCCAAGAGACCAATGAGATGAGGGAGGCATGGGAAGGAATATTTGGGGAGTCATCCCCGAGGTCTGGAGACTAGCTCTGGCGGAACTGTGAGAAGTATCTTTAGGCAAATGGTGCATCTGAAAGAAATTTCAGAATCTGGGTGGGAATAACAATAAACTTATTTTAGAGCCAAGTAACTCAGAGTTTCTCATGAGGCTCCGTGGTAAAGAATCCTCAATCCCTGGGTCAGGAAGATTCCCTGAGAAGGAAATGGCAACCACTCCAGTATTCTTGCTGGGAAATCCCATGGACAGAGGAGCCTGGTGGGCTACAGTCCATGGGGTCAGACACAACTGAGCATACACTCAGACAACGTTACAAAGGACCCACTGGCTCTTGTAACTGGAAGTAGAGAGGCGGATCAGGCTTCAGGCTTAGCACAGTCCTCAAGACCATTTCTTTCTGCCAGTCTGCCCTGCTACCCACAGGCTGACTTTCCTCATGGGCATACGATGGCTGCCATGTGCCTCCTCATTTGGATATGCTTCTGTTCAGCACTCCAAGGAAGGATTCTGAGGTTCACCTTGATTAGAGTCCTCCTTGATATTGTGCTTCTCCAGCATTCATATCCAATCTGTCAAAACGGCTCTGCCTTCAGATCTTATCCGACATCAACATCAGGTTTTATCCTCTCACCATCTCCACTACTATCACTATGGCCAACCACCAACATTTCACCTGGACTACTGGAGTCATCTCCTAACTGGTCCCTCCCTGCTTCTGCTGCTCACCCTCCTGCTGAAGCCTGACTGATACTTTAAAAATGTAAGTCAGATCACATCACTACTCAGTCTTCCAGGGGCTTCCCATCTCACTGGAGTAAAAGCCGACAATCTTGCAATGTCCTGTAAGGACATGATCTCACTCCCTTGTAACCCCAACCTCAGCCTCTGCCTCCTCCATCACTCTCGTTACTCCACCTCAGTCACACTGGCCTCTTGGTTCTGTTAACAGGCCAGGTAAGCTCAGCTTCTGATCAGGGACTTTATACTGGCTGTCTCCTCTGCCTGGAACAGTCTTCTGAAAAACCACATGGCTCACCTAAGTTACACTGTCAGTGAGGCCTACCCAGGACACCCTGTTGAACACTGTAATGCTTGCAGACCCTCTTCATTCACAACCCTTCTACACTACTTGAAGTGTCTGTAGTAATGCTCACCTAGTGTATTTATTGATTTGTTGATTTCTTCCATCCAGCTATAATATAAGGGATTTGAGTCTCTTCGTTTTACTGATGTATCTCCGGATCCTAGAACAGTATTTACTTCATAGCAGGTGCCCAAAAAGTTCTGTTGAATGAATGAATGAATGAATTGGGCTGGCTTGGACTCCCACTCTTCTTCCGAACACTTAGAACTTAGAATACCTAAGTCCTTAAAGCTAGTACAACCTACCAAGTGTGGACCAATCTGGTTGCCTCCAGAACCTGGAATTTAGATTATGCTCTAAGAAAGAATCAAGCAGAAATCAACAGATAATCAGTGAAGTTGACAGCACTGTAATGCTTACTTAAGTATTCTTCAGTTCAGTTCAGCCGCTCAGTCGTGTCTGACTCTTTGCGACCCCATGAATTGCAGCACGCCAGGCCTCCCTGTCCATCACCATCTCCCGGAGTTCACTCAGACTCACATCCATCGGGTCCGTGATGCCATCCAGCCATCTCATCCTCGGTCGTCCCCTTCTCCTCCTGCCCCCAATCCCTCCCAGCATCAGAGTCTTTTCCAATGAGTCAGTTCTTCACATGAGGTGGTCAAAGTACCGGAGTTTCAGCTTTAGCATTCCTTCCAAAGAAATCCCAGGGCTGATCTCCTTCAGAATGGACTGGTTGGATTTCCTTGCAGTCCAAGGGACTCTCAAGAGTCTTCTCCAACACCACAGTTCAAAAGCATCAATTCTTTGGCGCTCAGCCTTCTTCACAGTCCAACTCTCACATCCATACATGACCACAGGAAAAACCATAGCCTTGACTAGAGGGACCTTAGTCGGCAAAGTAATGTCTCTGCTTTTGAAAATGCTATCTAGGTTGGACATAACTTTCCTTCCAAGGAGTAAGCGTCTTTTAATTTCATGGCTGCAGTCACCATCTGCAGTGATTTTGGAGCCCCCAAAAATAAAGTCTGACACTGTTTCCACTATTTCCCCATCTATTTCCCATGAAGTGATGGGACCGTTTGCCATGATCTTCGTTTTCTGAATGTTGAGCTTTAAGCCAACTTTTTCGCTTTCCTCTTTCACTTTCATCAAGAGGCTTTTTAGCTCCTCTTCACTTTCTGCCAGGTCCTACCATAAACTTATAAATCAAAATTTTGAGGGGCAAGGGTCACAAATTTACTTTTTTGGGGTTTGTTTGTCTCTTTTTTAAATCAGCAGCTTCCAGCTTATTCCTTTGTTCACTAAAACAGAATAGTCTGTGGGGAACGTGTAAATGCTTGGCGGGAGCAACACAGGTGTACTGTGAGACATAACTGGAGGATGGCAAAGAAAACTGAGACATGATAAATTGCATTTGAACCCCTGGTGGTTCAGACAGTAAAGAATCCGCCTGCAGTGCAGGAGACCCAGGTTCTATCCCCGGGTAGGGAAGATCCCCTCAAGAAGAGAATGGCTACCCACTCCAGTATTATTGCCTAGAGAATCCCACAGACAGAGGAGCCTGGTGGGCTACAGTCCACGGGGTCAACAGAGTCGGACAGGACTGAAGTGACTTAGCACAGCACAGCAAATGGCACTGCCCATCAGAGAAAGAACGGGGGCTTCCCTGGTGGCTCAGGGGTAAAGAATTTGCCTGCCAATGCAGGAAACATGGGTTCAATCCCTGATCCAGGAAGATCCCACATATCTCAGAGCAACTAAGCCTGTGCACCACAACTACTGAGCCTGTGCTCCAGAGCCCAGGAACCGCAACTACTGAGCTCAGGTGCTACAACTTCTGAAGCCTCCGTGCCTTGGACCCTGTGCTCTGGAACAGGAGATAACACTGCAATGAGAAGCCCTCTCACCGCAACTAGAGAAAGCCCACATAGCAACACAGACTCAGCACAGCCAAAACTAAATAAAATTAAATTAAAAAAAAAAAGAAGATATAAACAGAAGGGGGATGTAATATGTCATCTGCAAACAGTAACCTTTTTCTTTCTTCCCAAATTGAGTTTGTCCCCTAAAGACTGGGCAATGAATGCATACGCCTTAAGTAAAAATAAAAAGTTTAAGGTGTTTTCTAAGCCTCAACCACATCTAATAAAAAGACTTATATATTTTAAAGTTTTGACCAGTCCTTGCAATATGATGGATAGGACCTGACCATTATAAACACACTCTGGCTATCAAGGACATAAGGAATCACAAAGCATACCCTTAATGTGTCAGAAAATGTAATAAGATGGTCTAATTAGGGCAAAAGTATGGGGAAAAAATAAGTTGCACATTAGGAAGGACTACTATACTATACTACTACTACTATAAGCTAAAGATTTGTAATCAGCCCAAATAACTAGCTTTCTATGAAGCTTTTCCCGCCTCCTCCTTCCCACTGTCCTCTAGACCCACTAGAACTGGCTACTCCTTTGTGTCCCACTGGCTGCTGTAGGTTTGTCTACTCAGGGATCTAGCAAAGCCCCTGCAGTAATTCTCTATAACTTCATTATTTTTTTTAAAAAATATTTATTTAGCTGTGCCAGCATGTGGGATCTTATAGTTGCGGCATGCAAACTCTCAGTTGCAGCATGTAAAATCTTGTTCCCTGACCACGGATCGAACCCTGGCCCCCCGCATTTGGAATGGAAACTCTTAGCCACCGGACCATCAGGAAAGTGCTTGTAATAACATCAGTATTTATATATACATGTCCATCAGTGAGACCCTAAGCTCTTGGAAGATAAGGACCAGGTCTTGACTGGCATTCACAGCACAGCACAGGATATGGCATTTGGTAGGTAAAATTTTGATGAATGGATGAATGTGCAGATAAATCAAGCTGTTGTCCTAATTTTCAATAAAAATGAAAGGTAACTCTGAAGTAAACTGTAAATTTAAAATTAAAAAAAGGAAAAAGTGTTATAGTAATACAAGCAGAAAGCCACTGGTGCATCTCTAAGCCAAAAAAGAAAATCACTGGAAAGTTCAAAATTTATTAGATTGAGCTTGATTGAAATAACCATTAAGACCATTTTGCCTTGATTCTGGATTTAATATGAACTCTTCAGTGATTTTCGTTCCCAGCCTGGGATCTTGATCCTTCAAAGGAAATCCCTAAATAGGCAAGACAAGTATTCTGGCCACTGAATAGGAGATGTCTTTATACTTCAAACTAATAAGTTGATTTTCTAGCACAAATCAGAAAAGATTGGCTGGTCAGGAAAAAATAAAACTGTTGCTTTAGTCTCAGGATTTTTTTCCCTTCCATCTGAGTATCCAAAATATGATCATTTTTATCACCTAAATTATATAAAGTACTTTTCCTGAGTAATAGAAAAATACATACTGACTGTAGAAAAGTTGGAAAGGACCAAAAAAAGTATAAATAGGAGAAAAAAAAAATTTATAATTCTACTCCAGCAGGACATCAACTCTATAATTGGTTGTGTTTACTTCCAACTGTTGTTTTTATAGTTTTTTTTAATATAATCATAATTACTATGATAATACCTTTTATGGTCCTAAACTAACAAGATAATTTCATTTTTTAAGGTTTTTTTCTGTTTACTCTGCCCCATGAAGAGTTTTCCTTTTCTATAACTTCAAATTTTTCTAGAAAAATATCTTTCTAGGTATCAGAGAGATTTCATCAATCATTCAATCCACAAACATTTACTGCAAACATTATTTGCAAGCTATGTGAAATATATCAAACTGATGTCAGAATATACACAGACATGTATGTTTAAAGAACTTAGAAAGCATGTTAAGGAAACAATCCATCTTTATGTACACAAAGAAAACATGTCATCCCACCTCCTTCTTAATGGTTTAGGTGGCAAAGTAACAGGATGCAAAAAAGGGGTTATCCAGGGTAGCTTAGGAGAAAGGGGGCTCATGGTTCTGACAGATACGGCTAGATAAACTCTACGTGAATCATTTCATTGAATCCTCCAGTCAGTCTTGTTAGGTGGGTATTACTATCATTACCTTCATGTCACAGTGTTGGAAACTGCAGTGTAGCCAAGATTAAGCAACTTGTCTCAAAGCATTGAGTTAGTTGTCTGGTGGCTCAGACGGTAAAGTGTCTGCCTACACCCCGGGAGACAAGGGTTCAATCCCTGGGTCGGGAAGATCTCCTGGAGAAGGAAATGGCAACCCACTCCAGTATTCTTGCCTGGAAAATCCCATCGACAGTGGAGCCTGGTAGGCTACAGTCCATGGGGTCGCAAAGAATCGGACATGACTGAGCAACTTCACTTCACTGAGTTAGTCTGTAGTGGAGCTGAGATTCAGTCAAGTCTTTCTCCAGAGCTGGGCTCTTGGCACTGGCTTCTATGAGATGTCCAAAAGCCCAAGGGAGTCAAAGAATAAGGGGAGACATCCAATCAAGTACTAGCAGAAACTAAAGTATGAGCTTGTTACCTGGAGTTGGGAGCAGAGAAGAAGGAAGGAAGGAAATAAATGCAATAAACATCCCTATTCAATGACAGGCTTCACAGATCACATGAGCAGGACAGGAAGGCAGGCAAGGTGCCTGGACCATTCTTCAGAGATGCTCAGCACTGTGGTTCTGTTGGAAGACAGAGCTTCCCAAAGGGCCTCCTACCTTTCTGAATTCGGACAAACTGCCTCGCCTTCACTCCACCACTCGGTAGAGGTTTGGGGAGAGGGGTTCCTGGTACAAAAGCATTCTCTTTCATGGATGCACAGTCCTGCTCACATAGCTCGGTTTATGCTCGCAATCACACATCTTAAACTGGAAGTTTACCCCGCACTTTTTCTGCCAGTTTCCCATTTGAGGGCAACGGATATTCAGACCTCGCTCTCCGAAATGGGAGTCCCTTAAAGGGGTTGGTTGGGGAATCAGAGGAGTCACACTGAGCATCAGGCCATCATGCTCCCGCCATTCAGACCTGAGCACCAGAAGCGAGGTGCGCTCTTGGCCACTGCCTTCTACAGAAAGCCCCTCACGGCCACACTCCAGCCTCACACTCGCGTTTTGGGCAGGAGCACATCTAAACCGGCCTCGGGGGCTGCGGGGCCTCTTGCCGCGGCTTCAACGCTGACTTCCGCTTCCCTGCCCGGCCCAAGACGCCCCTGCTGTTCCCCGGGCCTCCCCCGGACGCGAGAAACAGGAGCTGGCGCTCCCCTCGACGTGAGCAAGCACTCATCAGCCTGCTCGCACAACTCCCCAGCGCCCCGCCCGCACTCTGGAGGCGCGGGCGGGAGGGTGGGGCCAGGACGCTCCCCGCCCCGGCCCCGCCCCGGCCCCGCCCCTCCCGTGTATGCTTTCTAAGGCCCACTTGACTTCACACTCCAGGATGTCTGGCTCTAGGTGAGTGATCATACCATTGTGATTATCTGGGTTGTGAAGATATTTTTTGTACAGTTCTTCTGTGTATTTTTGCCACCTCTTCTAATATCTTCTGCTTCTGTTAGGTCCATACCATTTCTGTCCTTTATTGTGCCCATCTTTGCATGAAATGTTCCTTTGGTATGTCTAATTTTCTTGAAGAGATCTCTAGTCTTTCCCATTTTGCTATTTTCCTCTATTTCTTTGCATTGATCGCTGAGGAAGGCTTTCTTATGTCTCCTTGCTAGTCTTTGGAATTCTTCATTTAAATAGGTATATCTTTCCCTTTCTCCTTTGCTTTTCGCTTCTCTTCTTCTCACAGCTATTTGTAAGGATGCCTCAGACAACCACTTTGATTTTTTTACATTTCTCTTTCTTGGGGATGGTCTTGATCCCTGTCCCCTGTACAATGTCATGAACCTCCATCCATAGTTCATCAGGCACTCTATCAGATCTAGTCCCTTAAATCTACTTCTCACTTCCACTGTATAATCATAGGGGATTTGATTTAGGCCATACCTGAATGGTCTAGTGATTTTACCTACTTTCTACAAGATAAGTCTGAATTTGGCAATAAGGAGCTCATGATCAGAGCCACAGTCAGCTTCTGGTCTTGTTTTTGACGACTGCATAGAGCTTCTCCATCTTTGGCTGCAAAGAATATAATCAATCTGATTTCAATATTGACCATCTGGTGATGTCCATGGGTAGAGTCTTTTGTGTTATTGGAAGACAGTGTTTGCTATGACCAGTGTGTTCTCTTGGCAAAATTCTATTAGCCTTTGCCCTACTTTATTCCTGTCTCTTATACACATCTTCTTTCCCAGCCCCCTCTCTCTTGCCTCTCTCCTTCCTCCCTCTCGGGTCCTGATCTCCCTCCGTCTCTCTTTCCCACGTCCCCTCCCCCTCCTCCTTCCTTCCTGCCTCCCTCCCCCGCACCCCGCAGGTAAGGGGGCACCCGGCCAAAGTGAAGACCCCTTTCCCTCCCCAGGGAACTGGGAGCCGTGACACTTAGGCCCTGGCCACGCCGGCCGCCTGTGTCCGGCCGATTCTCGACCCGGAATCTGGAAAACCCTGAGCCAGTGACACACGCCAAACGGGTTAAAGGTGCCCAGAGGAGTTTGGAGGAGGCTCTTTCGGCAAATCTAGCTTTTCCCACGAGTGCCTCCTCCCTCAGGGCCGGGCAAGTGAGAGGCAGTTTGGAACCCCGTAGAGAAAATGTTTGGACACGCTCGGCCCAAGGCAAGGTGAAGAGTGGGGAAGATTTTAGGTGAAGGAGCAGAAGGCCCGGGTCAGGCCCAGCCCGCCCGCCTCTTCAAGGGGATTTGAGTCCCTGGTGTCCGTGCAGGTGCCCTCCAGGCCCTCAGATGCTGGAACCACCGTCAGTGGCTTCCCTCGGTAACCCTCGCGGCTTCGCTTGAAAACTGTTTCCGGTTGGGGGAGGGGATTTGGACAACCCCAAATCCTAGGAGTTGAGAGCCAGCATTCTGATTTGACCAGAAAACTAGGGGGGGGGGGGGGAAGGTTCAGTTGGAAATACAGGAAGATTTCCCGACCTGAAGTATAGAGATTGACTTAGGTCTTGACGTTGCCTCAGGCTAGTTTTAGGTCCTGAGTGAGTCAGTGAAGCTCTGAGACCATTTCTTCATCCATAAAATGGAATGATAATCCCTACTACCCTCAGGGTTGTTGCAAAGAGAAACTGAGGTAATGATGTGATCATGTAAACTAGAAAGAGCCCTACAAATGTGAGCTATTATATCTTCTGAGATTTATGACTCAGTCTAAGGAGAAAAGAAAACAGGATAGTTAACCCCAACTCCCAGCAAGACCACAGTGAAAGCCGGATTTCCCAATACTGTTTTAGCAATACCCTGGAGGAGACTCCGGGGACCTGTGTGACTGTCACAAAACTCTTGCAAAATTGTTTTTAACTGGGATACTTGTATTTTATCATTTCTTAAAAGCTCACCATCTGAGAAGAGGGAATGTTATGAATCAAAGTTGGGTGTCAAAATAGTGAAAATATCATTGAGGATTAGGAAACACTCATTTAAGCCAGATAAACCCCCTTGTTTCTTTGTTGTTTTACTACAGAATTCCTCAGAGCCTTTGGTGTATTATGCTCCAGAAAACAAATTATTGTTTGTATTAATGTTGTACTAATAGTTGTACTAATGTTGACGGGACCCAGGTATTTGCAACTTGGCATCTTTGTCAGCCTTAAGCTTTTACCCAGAAAGACCCCATCTTCCTTTCAGTAGGCAATAACCAACCCAGAGAATAGTGCAGACTGCAGAATCACTGGAATAGACTCCAGGGGACGTCTCCTCGTCGTGAGCCCTTACCCCAGTGTCCTGGAGATCCTGCCCCATGTGCCTGCCCTCCACCCTGCAGACTTGTGGCTCATTCAGCAACCTTCACCCTCACTCTTCCCTGTCACCTTGCCTTCACCCTCTTGGAACTCAGAAACTCTTAGGTTTGCCAATGGTGCTTGCTGCCAGTGTTTACTTATTTAAAGGAAACTGCCTCCGTGAAGTGAAAAGGAAATGGCAACCCACTCCAGTGTTCTTGCCTGGAGAATCCCAGGGCCAGAGGAGCCTGGTGGGCTGTGGTCCATGGGGTCGCACAGAGTCGGACACGACTGAAGCGACTTAGCAGCAGCAGCAGCCTCCATGAGGAGAGCCCAGTTTCTCCTCTAGGCCCCTGCCCACCCTGCTTCTGTTCCCAGGCAAGCCATAGCGGATGTTTCCTCATGGAGAGGGGAGACCCTGCCTAGCCTTCGGCTGAAGTCACTGACTTTACGGACATGAGAGCCCTGTGGATACTGTTGGTCAAGATGAGGCTAACGTGGGCATCATGTTTTTCAAATGTGAGTTTACTAAAAGAAAAATATTAAATGATAATCCATATGGCTTGTGGATAAAACAAAATCATGAAGGTTGTTAACAAATGGCTATAGTAAGGGAACATTTACCCAGTGAACAACTCAGTGAGAGCAAAGGGGACGGAATCCTGTGTGTCCAGCCTGAGCCAGAAGGGCCTTCCCTTATGTCGTCACACCTCCACACTCTTCCTTGAGTGGAGCTTCAGCCGCACTTTAACACTAATAGTGAGAAAATCCTAATGTTCTTGACGAGAAGACTCATGGGAATTTTCAGCAGGAGGGAAGGAGTGTTCGTGACACTTCATTCCACAATTAAAACAGGGCGGGGATTACCCTCGGATGCTTGGCTTCCTGTGCGCAGAGGAGAGGGGCGACAACTGTCACTCTGCAGCAATAAATTGCCAATATAATTATCACGTCCTGCTAACGTCCTGCAAACTGTAACTCATTTGATATTTCCTCCAAGAAAACATCTCCAAACTGACAGCCATCTCCCCTGCGTCCTAATTATTTTGTCACTAACTATGTTGGTTCCATTTCTTTTTTCCACAAAATGGGTCCTTCAGCATTGGCTGATCAGTTAGCATTCTTTAATGTTCAAATCTGATGGATTTACAGAGTTTCCCCAAAGCCGCTGGCCATTTGAGCCAAATGCATCATCGAGAGACGAATGTGAATTGGGTAATTCCATTTCAGCCATTTCTCAACACCACAGAGGAAAAAATGTCAGCAGCACATGACAGTGATCACAACAGTTATGAATTTGAGTTTGGCTATACTCCTTTAGGATTATAACTGCATAATATTAACCATCTATGTTAACCACCTTTACATTTCCTAGTTTGTCTATAGTTTAATTTTCTACCATAATTCTTGGCTTAACAATTATGGGTAGGATACCACCAAAGGAACTAGAGATTTAGAGTATATAATAATAGTAATTACAAAAACAATAATACCTAACAGTTCACAAGTATTTACTATATGCTAGGCCTTGTTTTGAGCACTTTGTATGTATTAGCTCATTTAACCCAACAAAAACTCTACGAGATAGTTATTATTATTATCCCCATTTTACTGATGAGAAACTGAGGCACAGTTTTTTTTAAGGTTACAAAAGCAGGCAGTCTGCCACAAGTCCATGAAGCAGTGGAATCTTCTTATCATAAAAAATTTTTTTGAATACTTACGATGGGCAAGTAACTGCTTCACAAGCATTCTCTCAATTAATTCACACATGAACCCCATCAGTTCAGTCACTCAGTCGTGTCCGACTCTTTGCGACCCCATGAATCGCAGCATGCCAGGCCTCCCTGTCCAACACCAACTGCCAGAGTCTACCCAAACCCATTTCCATTGAGTCAGTGATGCCATCCAACCATCTCATCCTCTGTTGTCCCCTTCTCCTCCTACCCTCAGTCTTTCCTAGCATCAGGGTCTTTTCCAATGAGTCAGCTCTTCACATCAGGTGGCCAAAGTATTGGAGTTTCAGCTTCCAATCAGTCCTTCCAGTGAACACCCAGGACTGATCTCCTTTAGGATGGACTGGTTGGATCTCCTTGCAGTCCAAGGGACTCTCAAGAGTCTTCTCCAACACCACAGTTCAAAAGCATCAATTCTTCAGCACTCAGCCTTCTTCACAGTCCAACTCTCACATCCATACGTGACCACAGGAAAAACCATAGCCTTGACTAGATGGACTTTTGTTGCAAAGTAATGTCTCTGCTTTTTAATATGCTGTCTAGGTTGCTCATAACTTTCCTTCCAAGGAGTAAGCGTCTTTTAATTTCATGGCTGCAATCATCATCTGCAGTGATTTTGGAGCCCAGAAAAATAAAGTCAGCCACTATTTCCAATGTTTCCCCATCTATTTGCCATGAAGTGAAGAGACTGGATGCCATGATCTTAGTTTTCTGAATGTTGAGCTTTAAGTCAACTTTTTCGCTCTCCTCTTTCACTTTCATCAAGAGGCTCTTTAGTTCTTCTTCACTTTCTGCCATAAGGGTGGTGTCATCTGCATATCTCAGGTTATTGATATTTCTCCCAGCAATCTTCATTCCAGCTTGTGCTTTTTCCAGCCCAGCGTTTCTCATGATGTACTCTGCGTGTAAGTTAAATAAGCAGGGTGACAATATACAGTCTTGACGTACTCCTTTTCCTGTTTGGAACCAGTCTGTTGTTCCATGTCCAGTTCTAACTGTTCCTCCTGACCTGCATACAGGTTTCTCAAGAGGCAGGTCAGGTGGTCTGGTATTTCCATCTCTTTCAGAATTTTCCACAGTTTATTGTGATCCACACAGTCAAAGGCTTTGGCATAGTCAATAAAGCAGAAGTAGATGTTTTTCTGGAACTCTCTTGCTTTTTCGATGATCCAGCAGATGTTGGGAATTTGATCTCTGGTTCCTCTGCCTTTTCTAAAACCAGCTTGAACATCTGGAAGTTCACAGTTCACATATTGCTGAAGCCTGGCTTGGAGAATTTTGAGCATTAGTTTTCTAGCGTGTGAGATGAGTGCAATTGTGAGGTAGTTTGAGCAGTCTTTGGCGTTGTCTTTCTTTGGGATTGGAATGAAAACTGACCTTTTCCAGTCCTGTGGGCACTGCTGAGTCTTCCAAATTTGCTGACATATTGAGTGAAGCACTTTCACAGCATCATCTTTCAAAATTTGAAAAGCTCAACTGGAATTCCATCACCTCCACTAGCTTTGATTGTAGTGATGCTTCCTAAGGCCCACTTGACTTCACATTCCAGGATGTCTGACTTGAGGTGAGTGTGAGTGATCACACCATTGTGATTATCTGGGTCATGAAGATCTTTTTTGTACAATTCTTCTGTGTATTCTTGCCATTTTTTCTTAATATCTTCTGCTTCTGTCAGGTCCCTACCTTTTCTGTCCTTTATTGGGCCCATCTTTGCATGAAATATTCCCTTGGTATCTCTGATTTTCTTGAAGAGATCTCTAGTCTTTCCCATTCTATTGTTTTCCTCTATTTCTTTGCATTGATCTCTGAGGAAGGCTTTCCTATCTCTCCTTGCTATTCTTTGGAACGCTGCATTCAAATGGGTATATCTTTCCTTTTCTCCTTTGCTTTTCGCTTCCCTTCTTTTCACAGCTATTTGTAAGGCCTCCTCAGACAGCCATTTTTCTTTTTTGCATTTCTTTTTCTTGGGGATGGTCTTGATTCCTGTCTCCTGTACAATGTCACGAACCTCCATCTATAGTTCATGAGCCACTCTATCAGATCTAGTCCCTTAAATCTATTTCTCACTTCCACTGTGTAATCATAAGGGATCTGATTTAGGTCATAGCTGAATGGTCGAGTGGTTTTCCCCAGTTTCTTCAATTTAAGTCTGAATTTGGCAATAAGGAGTTCATGATCTGAGCTACAGTCAGCTCCCGGTCTTGTTTTTGCTGATTGTATAGAGCATCTCCATCTTTGGCTGCAAAGAATACAATCAATCTGATTTCGGTATTGACCCATCTGGTGATGTCCATATGTAGAGTCTTCTCTTGTGTTGTTGGAAGAGGGTATTTGCAATGGCCAGTGAGTTCTCTTGGCAAAATTCTATTAGCCTTTGCCCTACTTTATTCTGTATTCCAAGGCTTAATTTGCCTGTTACTCCAGGTGTTTCTTGACTTCCTACTTTTGCATTCCAGTCCCCTATAATGAAGAGGACATCTTTTTTGGGTGCTAGTTCTATAAGGTCTTGTGGGTCTTCATAAAACCGTTCAGCTTCTTCAGCATTACTGTTTGGGGAATAGACTTGGATTACTGTGATATTGAATGGTTTGCACTGGAAACGAACAGAGATCATTCTGTTGTTTTTGAGATTGCATCCAAGTACTGCGTTTCGGACTCTTTTGTTGACCATGATGGCTACTCCATTTCTTCTAAGGGGTTCCTGCCCACAGTAGTAGATATAATGGTCATGTGAGTTAAATTCACCCATTCCAGTCCATCTTAGTTCACTGATTCCTAGAATGTTGCCATCTCCTGTTTGACCACTTCCAATTTGCCTTGATTCATGGACCTGACATTCCAGGTTCCTATGCAATATTGCTCTTTACAGCACTGGACCTTGCTTCTATCACCAGTCCCATCCACAGCTGGGTATTGTTTTTGCTTTGGCTCCATCCCTTCATTCTTTCTGGAGTTATTTCTCCATTGATCTCCAGTAGCATATTGGGCACCTACCGACCTGGGGAGTTCCTCTTTCAGTGTCCTATCTTANTCACCAGTCCCATCCACAGCTGGGTATTGTTTTTGCTTTGGCTCCATCCCTTCATTCTTTCTGGAGTTATTTCTCCATTGATCTCCAGTAGCATATTGGGCACCTACCGACCTGGGGAGTTCCTCTTTCAGTGTCCTATCTTACTGCCTTCTCATACTGTTCATGGGGTTCTCAAGGCAAGAATACTGAAGTGGTTTGCTATTCCCTTCTCCAGTGGACTACATTCTGTCAGACCTCTCCACCATGACCCGTCCGTCTTGGGTGGCCCCACACGGCATGGGTTAGTTTCATTGAGTTAGAGAAGGCTGTGGTCCATGTGATCAGATTGGCTAGTTGTCTGTGATTGTGGTTTCAGTGTGTCTGCCCTCTGATGCCCTCTCTCAGTGCCCACCATCTTACTTGAGTTTCTCTTACCTTGGACGTATCTCTTCACGGCTGCTCCAGCAAAGCGCTGTGAACCCCATAAAGAAGTGCAATTAAGCGCCTTCCTCCAGAGAAGGAGCTTAATTTCTTTCCTCTTGAGTGTGGGCTAGATTTAATGTCTTGCTGGTATCCTTGTTAGGATACGGAAAACAAAATTAGTAACTTCATAGTGGCAAAACCTAGCAGATAGCACCTTAGCCAAGTGACCAAGGTTCACATCGTCTGTAATATGTCCTGCTCATATCATGAGCCCCTTGATTCAGTGTCATGAGAAAGGCACCTCCCCTTTGGGGTCTTCTTCCCAAATATTCATAACTCTAGTCTAGTCATGAGAAAACATTAAGCCCAAGCCAAAATTGAAGGACATTCTACAAAATTCCTGACCAATGCTCTTCAGAAACATCAAGGTCATGAAAGATAAAGAAAACCTGAGAAGCTGTAGCAGGTTGGAGAAGACTAAGGAGACAGGACAAGTACCTGGTGTCTCGGATTGGATTCTAGAGCAGAAAAAATCAGATGTTAGCAGGAAAATGGGTGAAATCTGAACAGAGGACGTGGTTAATAGTCTCCTGTCGATGCTCGTTTCTCAGTTTTGATAAGTGTATCATGATATATTAGGTATTAACAGTAGGGGAAGCTAGATGAAGGGCTTAGGGGACCCCTATGTGCTGGCTTCAGGGAGGGAAGGGCCCAGAGGTTGAGGACTGGGTGGAGGCTGTTGATAATCCCTTTCCCCTGTAGGTTGCTTTGTGGTTCTTAGTGCTTCCAGATGTTCTCTCCTCAGACTGGAGCCCCCTCACCCAGGCTCGGGATTTTTTCTACCAGCTTTTGAAAGCCTGGCAGGGGCTTGTGAAAACAGGTAGCCAGATTAGGGACTGGCAGAGTGGGCATGGAGACAACATCTTGGCTTGATGGTAAAAACTAAGAAAATCAGAATTCAACATGGACTTTAATTAATAATATATTATTACTGGTTCATTAATTGCAACAAATGTTCCATGCTAACATAAGGGGAAGTATGAAGGTGGGAGAGGCTAATATGGCAACTCTGTACTATTTTCTCAACTTTTATGGAAAATTAAATTCTAAAAATATGGTCTATTTAAAATGAAAAATAGAGGACTTCTCTGGTGGTCCAGTGGTTAAGAATCCACCTTCCAATGCAGAGGACATGGATTTGATACCTGGTCAGGGAACTAAGATCCCACACACCCCAGGGCAACTAAGCCCGTCTGTGTGCCACAACCAGAGAAGTGCACGCGCTGCAACTGCTCACTCCTTGTGCTCTGGAGCCCGCGCTCCACAAGAGAAGCCCCCACAGGCTGTGACTAGAGAAAGCCCACGTGCTGCAATAGAAGCCTGCACCACCTCGAAGACCCAGCACAGCTAAATTTAAAAATCACCCTGCCTGTGCTTCTAAGATAAACAGAGCATCCGAATTCACTGAAGGTTCAGCAGAGTGCCCTGGTTTGGCTCCAAGGGACTTGTGACGATGCCACAGAGAGAATGCAACAAGCATCAGAAGAACCACAGAGATGATCGAAGGACACGGAAAAGGGGGACACGATTAGTCGAAAGAAAACAGGAAAGGGAGGGCAGGTGGGAGAGCAGATGAACGACACGCTGGGCTTCAGGCCCTCTGTTTTATGCGGCTGCCCTGCCCCATAGTTCACCCCCCTTACCTGTTCCTCTTCTTCCTAAATCTGTTGCCTTTTAATAAGCTCTATGACGATGCTGCATACTCTGTCCCTGCAGATGCCCCCTCCACTAGTTCCTGCTCTGTGTCCTAGGATACTCCCTGCTGCGGCTTCCCTGGGGGCTGCCCAGTGGGCAGGGAGGAGACTGGGGTCTGAAGCATTAGGTGCCTTCCCTCTCTGTGTGTCTCTCCTGGCCTGGGGCCCCAGCGGAGGCCACAGCCTCTTCCTTCAGCTCTCCCTGGCTTCTGAGGATCGCTTCTCCTTTCGTCCCTTTAGGCCTAGTGTGTGTATGCTTCCCCACAAGGGGCAATTCTGGGGCGCTGCACCATTCCTTGCTGGTTTCGGTAAAATCAGCCCACACTGGTGCATCCTCCCTTTATTAATCTCTTCTCAGTTACTCAATCAAATGCATCATCTGTTTCCTGCTGGGACCACAACCAATATGCTCATTGTCTCTTGTTTATCTTGCCCTTTAGAACAGAACTTCCCTGGTGGCTCAGATGGTAAAGCGTCTGTCTACAATGTGGGAGACCCGGGTTCAATCCCTGGGTCGGGAAGATCCCCTGGAGAAGGAAATGGCAATCCACTCCAGTACTATTGCCTTGAAAATCCCATGGACAGAGGAGCTTGGTAGGCTAAAGTCCATGGGGTTGCAAAGAGTTGGACACGACTGAGCAACTTCACACTGTTCACACTGTTAGAACAGAAACTCCATGAGGGCAGAGATTTTGTATGCTTCCTCCACTGCTGTGGCTCTTAGAAAATATTTGTTGAATAAATGAGTGAGAAAATATTTGTTGAATAAATGAGTGAATGTTCATATTATCTGTACTCATACAGTAGTTACTAATCTGCATGTGGCTACAGAACACTTGAAATGTGGCTGGTACCACTGAAAAACAATTTTAGCTATATATGGTTATATATATAGCTATATATGGTTATATATATAGCTATATATGGTTAGTGGCTACAGTGCTGGTCTAAGGAAACTGCCTGAGCTCAAGGCATTTCTCTAGCTACTGAGGTCCACTCTGCCCCAATAGGGGTTGAACAGGAATGACTCAAAGGCCTTGGCTATATCCCTCGCCCTGGGGAACTGCAATGCTAGGCCTTCTGGCATTTTCTCTAGGCTGGCAAACTTGGGAATATGTGTCTTGCTACTATTACACATTTACATTTTTATTTCATTGCACTCAGTGTTCCTTGGGTGATGGTGGTTGTTTAGTCGCTAAGTCATGTCCGAATCTTTGCGACCCGTGGACTGTAGCCCATCAAGCTCCTCTGTCCCTGGGATTTTCCAGGCAAGAATACTGGAGTGGGTTGTTATTTCCTTCTCCAGGGTAACTTCCCAACCCAGGGATTGAACCCATAACTCCTGCGTCTCCTGCATTGGCAGGCGGATTCTTTACCACTAAGCCACAAATAAAGTTACAGTGTGCTCACCAGGCCCTTACAAACTCGCAGCTTACAAAAGAGCTCTGGTCCCTAGCCAAGGGAGTCTCCAGCTGCTGACTGACCCTGCCTGGAAAGTCAACTTGGAAAAGACACGAATGTCCTAATCCTCTTCCAAACCACTCTAAGTAGGTTTTATCCAGTGACCTGTAAAACCAAATTAGTAAAGGGACACTTTAATTCCAGCTCATTAGAGAGCTTCTAAAATCTTTGAAAAAGCCAACACAGCAAATTTTTCTGCACTGGGGGGCTAAGAAACCCATCAGTTTTTAAAGCAAAATGTCCTTGCTTTCCCATGATTTTTCTCACATCATGCAGCATACAGAAGATATTTTCTAAGGCTTTCACAGGGGGTCCCTGGTGAAGGTGGGAAGCAGCTGTCCAGAAGGAGAAGAATACGATTGTCCAGCAAGGTCAAGAGATTTTCCCCAAGTTCTGCCAAGCTTGGTCCCCCTTCTGGTCTCCTGACTCTCATACAGGGAACATTTGCACTGTTCTGATTATTACCCCAGGAGCTGGTTTATTGCACAATATCAGGAAATAGTCCATATGAAATCCTGGCCCACAGAGTGTACATGTTCTGCTTTTTATTCTGCAGCTTTTTTATACAGTGTGTTTTCCTTTCCCATAATGTCATCTGGAAGCAATTCCTCCCAACAGCTGGATTTGCTTTCCCAATTGGTAAACACATAAAATGGAAGGCAGGAGAAGATGCTGCGTGTCACCAGAGAGCCCTTTCCCCACCCGCTTGGCTCACGTTCTGAGGCTTATCTTGGGTCTCTGCACAATCCTCATCAAAACCGAGAATGTCTTCAAACAGGCGACCGACACTGCACTCCCTCCTTCGGAGGGGTCAGTGTGTTCTTTGGGGGAGACATTTTCTGAATACTTTGCAGATAAAATGGATCAGATGCAGACCAGATTCCAGCTGCCAGGATCTCTGCACTACATGTGAGGGCCGACAGAGTAGCATCTCCCAAAGATCCCCCCATCCTGGTGCAGTCAGAACCTCTGGGGTTCCCCGGGGAGCCTGAGAGCGGAGCCCTCCCAGTGCCACGGTCACCAAAGCCAGTAAAGAGAAGAGAGGAGCCCAAAGAGCCCTAAGTGGGTCATCAAAGAAGAGGAATGTCCCCCAAACACATTCCGCAGGAACACTTCCATGAGGACACAAGCAGAAAGGCCGGCCTGCGCTCTGGAACAGCCAAGGCCCTGAGCACAGCTGGCCTCTGGGTGCTGGCTCACACCTCTCGGCTCTGTTCACCAGCATGGCTAGCTGGGGTCCTAGAGTTCCGGGGGCGCACTGACGCTGGAATGCCACAGCGGAGGACAAAGCTCAGGCTCCAGGCACTTCCTGCTCTCATGGAAAAAATGTTGTTCTTTAGATCAGAGCTTCAGATCTAGGGGAAATCAGCCTCGCGTATGGCTGAACTCTCAGAGGGAACATGAGGGTATGCCAGTGACCAGGCAGCAGATGAGATCTAGGAGAGGACGTGTGCGACCTGGCACCCCTGCGAGGATGACCTCAGTGCAGTGCTGGCCAGCTTCGGGGTGGGTGTGGGAGTGGGAGGGACTTCCTGTCGAGTTCCACCAACCCTGTAGGGAGCCAGGGCCGGGAACCCATGAGGGGGCTTCCCTGGGCTGTGGGCCTTTGACTGCAGAGTTCTCCCGGCAGGCAGCAATGGGGATCCCTCTCACTGGACGTATAAATGGAGAGTTAGGGGCAGTGCTCACCAGGGGACCCTGAGGAGGGCGGCTGCATCAGCCCCTCTGCCCGGACCCAACTGCATCATACATTTCCCTAAATCTCATGGTCTCATACCTGGAATTTTGAAAATCTGCGATTCTGGTTCCATGACAGGGCTGATACCTTCAGACTGCGGTCACTCTGGTCTGGTCACCTGAACTGCTCTGGGGGCGCCTCAGGATACACTTGGAAAGCATCACAGAAGCCTAGGACAGAAGGATGGGTGGCGAGAGTACCCACTGGTTCACGCTGCACAATGATCCTCTAGATTAAAGCACCAGAAAAGACATAGCAACCAAATGCAAGTGTGCACCTGGATTGGATTCCCAGTTCAAACAAGCCAATTATAAGAAGGCATTTTTGGATAATCAGGAAGATTCGCATTTGGACTATGGCCACACCACCTTGACTGCGCCTGATCTTTCATTTGGACTGGGTATTAGAAAATGTTTAAGACTTTATTGTGAATTTTGATAGGTATGATAATGCTTATATGGTTATTATATAAGAAAATGTCATCCTCTGTTTAAAAACATAGGCTAAAATGTTTAGGGGTGAAATATGATGTCTGGCATTTATTTTAAAATACTTCAGGAAAAAAAGCTGGTGACGCAAATTGGTTTCTTAGTCCATATGGGCTGTTGTAACAAATACCATTTGGGCTTCCCTGGTGGCTCAGAGGTTAAAGCATCTGCCTGCAATGTGGGAGACCTGGGTTTGATCCCTGGGTCGGGAAGATCCCCTGGAGAAGGAAATGGCAACCCACTCCAGTATCCTTGCCTGGAGAATCCCATGGACGGAGGAGCCTGGTGGGATACAGTCCACGGGGTCGCAAAGAGTCGGACACGACTGCAA
Source organism: Cephalophus harveyi (assembly GCA_006410635.1). Lineage (NCBI taxonomy): Eukaryota > Metazoa > Chordata > Mammalia > Artiodactyla > Bovidae > Cephalophus > Cephalophus harveyi. Next base: position 118,134 of record SJYT01000884.1, on the reverse strand, counting down.
CTTCACTTCAACAAATACCACAGGCTGAGTGGATTACAACAATAAGCATTTATTTCTGATAGTTCTGGAGGCTGGAGGTCCAAATCAAGGTGCTAGCAGATGTGGTGTCTGATGAACCTCTTTCAGGTTCATATATGTCTGTCCTCTCAACCTCACCAAGTGGAAGAGGTGAGAGAGCTCTCTGGGGTCTCCTTTATTGGGATCCACCTTATGACATACCACCAGCTAAAGGCCCAACCTCTTAATTTCACAGTGGGGATTAGGTTATTCAACACATGAATTTAGGATGGAACATAAGCATGCAGTCTATATAGCATGTGGCAAGTTGTTAATGTTTAAATTTAGATGATGGTTATATGGGAGCTTTTTTTTTAGTAAAATGATTTTTAAGTTTTTAATGGCTGCATAGTAGTCTATCATATGGTTGAAGAAGAGTTTTTTTAATTAATTAGTTTTTAGAATTGAGATATAACTGATATATTGTCAACACATTGTGTAAGTCTAAGGTGTACAATTTGAGATTCTTTTACTTTGATATATATTGAATTTTTTTTATAATAAAAAGTTTAAAATATAGACTATTTTATCACAAAAACAAGAACCAAACACCATTCAATGGTGGCTGAATTCTGCACTAAGATTCTTAATCCTAATGGCTAAACCAGGGGTCAGTGCTCAGGTATAATGGGGAGGTGACCCCTGCAAGCTTTGACTGGGAGTTTGACATACCTCCAGGTCTTCTGCCTGGTCAGAAGTGGAAGGAACTAGTCTCCCAGGACAAACACAGCCTTCTTCGCTCCAGTTTCCACTGGCTTTTAGGGCTGTGGTTTCCTCCTGTACGAACTGCATTAGTGCATGAGCAGTTTGGGGCCCGCAGGAGCTGAAATAGGACACAGACCATATGCCACTGTAACTGCCAAACAAAGCTCTGGTGATTCCAGCTTCAGATGGTTCTTGCTGCCCTTGCCCCCAACGTTCCACCGTGCTGACTGTCCTCCTACACTGGTTCACACCCAGGCTTGTAAATCAGGAATAATCCTCTGCCAGTCCCCTCTCCTCCAGCGGCAAAGTGAAGGCCTCTACTTAGAAGAGTTAGTGCAGGCATGACACTTAATTCTCCGCCTAGCCCTGGCTCTTGCCACCTTCCCAGCTTCTGCATTCCCATTCCAGGTTAGTCTACAATAGTTAGCCTTAACCTGGTCTTGGGAAGGAGAGGATTCTTTGCTAGTTTCTTTCTTTTTTTCATACTTCTTTTTTGTTTGTTTGGCTGCACACCATGGCACATGGAACTTCCCTGACTAGGAATCGAACCTGTGACCCCTGCAGTGGAAGCATAGCGTCTTAACCACTGGACCACCAGAGAAGTCCCAGGTGATTCTTCGCTAGTTTCTTATCTTCTCTTTCTGGCTGAAACAGTCTTTTCTAGAAAACCATCTTTTTTCTTCCTGCTTGAAATATGTGGAGTTTTCTATTTTCCTTCAAGGCCTGAGTGAAAGGTAAGTGCATTTTCATGGTACAGGGCCATAATGTGGTACTTTCTCAGTCCCAGCCTGGGTGCCCAGCCCTCTGGAGTGGAAAAAGGCCTCCCATGTAGAGGTGGGGTCTAGAGAGTGCTATTGCCGAGAACCTGCCCAAGCTGTTGCCAGCATGTTATAAGGAAGACTGCTCTAGACAGAAGACAAATTTGAAAAGTCCTAATTACACTTCGTGAGACTAAAGATGTAATATTCTTTCAACATTTTAAATATGTTCTCTCAATTTGCTTTTTTCCCTTCCTGTTTGTCTCAATTATAAATTCATGAGAACTTACTTTCATTTTTAAAATTTCTGCTCATTTTTAGTAAACACTAAGGGTACTACACAAACTGTACTGGTGTGACATCACACAACAGCTCAGACATTTTACTTGTCAGTGGATACATGAAAGTCCAAATTCAGTCTACAAAAGAAGATTGGAGAAGATCAGTGGATAAAGTTGTGAGTTATTCAAAGCCAAATATACAGTAGTTGACAACGATGCTCCATTTTCAGCCCAGCCCCAACTAGAATGTAAGTGCCTTGCAGGCAGAAATGTTGTCCATTTTGTACAGAGCAGTGTCCCAGTGCCTAGAACAGGGTCTGCCACATGTAGATGCTTAATACTTACTGGATGGATGAATGGTCTGTGTTTTGAAATTCTTGTAGCCACTTGTCACAAGCTACCATTACTATTACTACTATTGCATCATAATTCAAGACAGAAAGTTTTTCGGAAGCAGAAGTAAATCTTTCTGTCTCATAAGAGCTACATCATCCATAAGTGAAGTGAAGTGAAGTCGCTCAGTCGTGTCCGACTCTTTGCGACCCCGTGGACTGTAGCCTACCAGGCTCCCCAGTCCATGGAATTCTCCAGGCAGGAATACTGGAGTGGATTGCCATTTCCTTCTCCAACATCATCCATAACTGGGATTCAATAGCTGTCTATTGAACAGATAGAAATCCGTTCTGTTGGGAACTAGCTAGTTACTGCTGCTGCTGCTGCTAAGTCGCGTCAGTCGTGTCCGACTCTGTGCGACCCCATAGACGGCAGCCCACTAGGCTCCCCCGTCCCTGGGATTCTCCAGGCAAGAACGCTGGAGTGGGTTGCCATTTCCTTCTCCAATGCATGAAAGTGAAAAGTGAAAGTGAAGTCACTCAGTCATGTCTGACTCTTAGCGACCCCATGGACTGTAGCCTACCAGGCTCCTCCATCCGTGGGATTCTCCAGGCTAGAGTACTGGAGTGGGTTGCCATTGCCTTCTCCAGCTAGTTACTAAATAATTTAAAAACATAATCCCACATAGGTCATGAGAAAAGCCATCGGCCATGCTATAGAAATGAACAGTTGCTGGAACCCCAGAAGTTTCTAATGTACTGTGTGGCAGGGAGGTAAATTTCCTGCCCTAGAAATCTGGCAAAAGAACTCGCTTGAGGATTTAAGTCTCAGAAAAAAAGACTGCGGGAAGGAGGCAGAGAAGGGGGAGGTCTTTTCCAGGGCCAATAGATTAAGGGTATTTAGATACCACTTAAGAAAGGAACCAGATGCCAGCCAGGTTTGTGCTTCAGTTTAACCACATTCCCTGCAAAACTTGCTTACAGAAACATCAGAAGCTTTGGTGATCATTACTGAAAAGGATTCAGAGAAATTATCGCCTACTCTCGGTTGAAGAGAGAACAAGTCCTGGTCTTTTTTTCGGTGTCAACCTCTACTGAGATGTGCTGTTGTCAAATCAAACAGGGGACAGATCTGGAATTTTACAACTCTGATGAAAGTGAAATAAAAGGAAATCTGTATCATCTTGATCAAAGCATGTGCCACCTGAGTCGGCTCCCTGTCTCGTCCCTTGGCCTCGGCGACTCTCCTGTGCTGGAGGTTAAGGATTTGTTAAAGAAGATGGGTTTTGATTAAGTGTTACATTTAGTGTGATGTGACATGCTCTTTATCATTGCAAGGGAAGGTTGGGGGCCAGGAGGAGCTTTAGAGCTAGTTCCCAATATAAATTAGGAGTCTTGGGGAATGGGTGCTTTGCAGTCAGCCTTGATCTTTCTATGGCCCAGTGAATGTGCGTATGTGAGAACGTGCACACATGTGTGCGTGCGTATGTGTGTGTGTTTTTGGAGAGATGGCAGAAAAGTCAGTTTTCAAGTGCCTGTGCTAATGGGCTGGTTACCCCTACTTGGAGTTTGACTTGCAATCGTAACGCAAAGCTCCAGCTCTAAATTTGTCCACATTCTTGATGTGCCGGCCAAAGGTCTCCGCGCCTTTTACTCCTTTGGCATTTCAGTGTTGCTTAGGGAAATCTGTAAGCATTCGTTCACTCCTCTTGGGGACCACAGCGCAAATTTGAAGATGGAGAAGGAGGAGGAAGCATTCCAAGTGCCCCAGGCCATTTCTAACCAGAGGCTATGGGTAATGGCTCCCCTGGCTTCACCTAGAAAAAGGGGAGTAGGCGGAGCCAAAGTCACCTCCCTCCGAATCTAAGATGTGCCCCACACTTCAGATTCTGATTCTGGGTTAGCATGGGACAGTGAGGACACAGAGAAAATGCGGGCACAGAAGAGTCCCAGGCTAATGGGGACTGGGGGTCTAGGAGAATATCCCAGAAGGGACCCCCTTTCCACGTTAATCTTCCTAAACTACTACTGGCATCAAGAACCTTTCCTGCCCAGAACCTTCCATATTCCTTCTCTCCCCTCCCATTGTCTGTGAAAGAAAATCCACAGCCTTGATCCTGGTACTTGATGCCGCACAGCGTGGGCAGCATCAAGCCAACCGACCTGCTGCCTCCCCAGTGATTTCCTTGCCCCTGTCTCTCAGCCTTTGCTTGTGTTGCTCCCCTGCCTGGTTGGCCTCCCCGTTTCTCTGATGGAAAGCCTGCCCATCCTCCAAGGACTGGCCAAAGCCCTTCCTGTTTCATGAAGGACTCATGGCTCCCTGGGAGAAGTCCTTTTTTTATTCCAAAAATATGAGTTGGGGGTGTAGTAGTTGTCCACAATTGCTCCAAGCGCCTGGAATAAGAGAACAAAATAGATAAAGATGCCTGCTTTCAAGGCGCTTGCACTGTAGCAGGGGGAAACGTGCAGTAAACCCTAAAGATAAGGCATAAGCAGTAATTAAGCAGTATTACTTAGTAGCTGACAGTTGCTATGGGGGAAAAAAGCAACAAAATAGAGCGGGGAAAGGGAGACAGGAGCCCCTGAAGTTGGAGAGCAGGGGGCTGGCTGCCGTATTACAGGATGATCACAGTAGGTCTCAATGTTGGCGGAAGAGAGAGGCCCACAGCGATGAGAGACACCGGAGGGGAGGGTTCTGGGCAGCGGGCATATCTGCGGTGCAGGCAGAGCCATTCTCCCGGACAGATGGAGGGTCCCTCCTCCCTTTTCACTTTCCAGGTGCCCTGCAGGCAATATAGCTCTAGTAAAGTGTCTATGGACAAAGGAAATACATAATGTCAAATATTGAACAGAAAGGCCTGCAGGGTTAGTTATGGCCAGCTCTGCGTTAAGGAGGATAGCAAAGCAATGGAGAGGTGCTTCAGTTTTCATTGCCATGTTCAAAGAATTTTTTTTTAAACTTTTGCCCATTAAATATATATATATATATACACACACACTAATTTACTTATTTATTTGGCTGTGCTGGGTCTTTAGTTGTGGCATGTGGGATCTGTTACTCGAGGCATTTTGAGTAGTTGTGGCATATAGGATTCAGTTCCTTGACCAGGGATTGAAACCCGGACCCCTGCATTGGGAATGTGGAGTCTTAGCCACTGTACCACAAGGGAAGACCCAAAGGTCGTTTTTTTAATTAGAAAAAAATTATTTCTGCTCCTTTCTTACTACTGAGGAAACAGTTTTAAATATATATCCGAAACAGTGTACTATCACACACTTTTTAAAGGTAAAGCACCATAGGTAAAGTTGATCAGCCATCCATGGTTCTCAGTATATGGGATCTTGCTTCCTGATTTCACATTAATTCCTGAAAATTAGAAACATCATCTCCAAAACATGTTAAGAGGGTTGTAAAAAAGACTGTTTTATTTAATCATCTAGTTGTAGAAATGGGGTATATTTTCTTTAAGAAGCAAAAAACTAAGATCATGTCACTTCACATCATTAATGTATGTCATATACGTCAGCAGGAAAAAAAATACTGTGATAAGCTTCTCTCTTCCATATGCAGAAGGCTTTCTAGTCCGACCTTTATATGCTTCCTATCTTTTCACAGATGCTTCTTTTTCTGCTGCTTTTCATTCTTTCCCACATTTCATGTTAGAGGATTGATACAGCCTTTAAAACAGGAGCAAATCCATTATCCACTGATTTTTTTTCTCAGAAGGCATGTTAACATTCAGATAGCCTGGCAGTTTCATTCTCATGAATACCCTAGCTATGAAAAAACTCTATAGGACACAAATCCAATGAACAGAACAAGAAATCTATTGAGTTTTGGAATGTCTGCTGCATTGGATCAGCCCAGGATTATGAAACCTAAGCCTTGCATTGTAAACAGGAAGCTGGCTGCGGTCCTTCATAATATACTGTCCATTTGCTCTGTAGGCCAAGAAAACTGCAGGCCTCCAAGGCCACGATCATCAGTCATGGATCCGACACTGGGAGGTTCCACAGTGACATCATCAGTCATTCCTCCGATGATGAGAATAAGACACCACCCGCAGAGCACACCGTCACGGTCAGGCGCCTGGGGCTTCTTCAAGCCAAGTTTGGGACATCAGAGCGCTACGCGTGGGATGTAGGACAAAGTCTCCCTGTTTTTGGCAGAAGAAGCTCTCAAACCCTGCAGGCTACCCCAAACCAGCTAAGATGATTTTTAAAAGAAATTAAAATTGTAAACTATAAACTGGCAATTGTTTCTTGATATCAAATACATTCGTGAAATTGCAAGCACCCCTGTACTTCATTAAGCAGTCACCCACTGTCTCCTTGACTGATTGCTGACTCACCAGTACCCCCGCAGCTTGGCCAGGGCCCTCATCACAGACACTACCCTGAGGCTCTCTAATACCACCCTCTGGGGACACTCTTCCAGCCTCACTTGCACTTGGAGGTAATCTCTCTCTCGTTGTGATGGAATCTGGAGTGGAGTCTCTGAGTCTTCACTTCCTTCCTCTACATCTTTGGGCAGCTTAGCCCATCTGTGCCTCAATTCCCTGTCTATAAAAACAGGTTTATCCTAACACTGACCTGCAGCTCATCTGAGATGATCCACTCAAAGCACAGACCAGGGCCAGGCACACACTCAACCCACTTGAGTGCTCACATCTATTACTGGACTCTCGCCCACCGTTCAAGCCTCCTGGTACAGCTTTCTTCCTCTTTCTGCTGGAACCACTCAGACCTCACAGACCCTGGCCTCTTTATCATGTTTTCTCCCACCCCATGAGTGCTGAGGCTTCCCAGGCTCTCTGGCTGCACTTCCTACACGGCCTCTGCACAACCATTGCAGCGGCTCCAGTCCCTGCCCCCCACCATTTATACTGGTGGCCCCCATCTGGTTCTCTATCCCAGCCTCTCCCCTGCCCTCCAGACTGAAGTATCCACATGGACCCAGCACTGTACATACCCAGAGGTCGCACAGTCTGCTCAAGCCAACCCTGTCTCTGGCTGTCCTCAGCTCCAAACCCCCACCACACCTGCCTTCGCCAGATCCTGTCTGTCTTTTCATCCTTCATTTAATCCCCAACACTTGGGAGCATTCACAAGGTTAAGAAAGATCTTTACAAAGCGGTCCCTACTCTCAGGGATCTCCCGGGGCCACGGGCAGATAATTACAATTCAAAGAGGTTTGATAAAAAGAAGCACAGGATTTAAGGGTGAGGGCAGGAGGGGGCCTACCTAGCCTCAGGGGTCAGGGCTGGCTTCTTTGAAGAGGGCATATTCAGCAGGGACAGACTTGAATACATTTTCATCTAGTAGAAGGACAAGGTGTGGTGGGAGGCCTCTTAATCAACTGCTTATTATCTGAGGCAAGAAACAAGGAGACCTCCAAGACCCAGACACTCTCACCTCTGGAGACTCTGTCCTACCTTAGAACAGGCTTATTAAAACTACTATTCTTATTTCAGCCACACCCTGCAGCATGAAGGCTCTCAGCTCCCCCACCAGGAATTGAACCAGTGCCTCCTGTAGTGGAAACATGGACTTCCAACTACTGGACTTCCCTGGTGGTCTAGTAATTAGGCATTCAAATACATGTCTATCCCACAGGAAACAATTACACTGCTGTTTCAGAGAGATTTATCACTTTGCTTTTAAAAATTATATAGCTACCAAAAAAAAATAATTTAATATATACTAGCTATGAATTTCTCTCAAAGGTAATGAATGTCAGAAACCTGAATATGAGAGAAATTTAACCTACAAATGGATCTCCAATTTAATGACATTTTTATGAAATCAAAGGTAACGATGAAATAAGCTGACATAATTTACATTTTGTAACCACTGCAATAAATGTCTGTACATTTTAATTTTGTATTTTTCTTCTCATATTTTCGAGCTCCTGCTTTCCCCACCCCCCACACCTCTGGATTTCAAGTGTTTAAATAGGGCCTTGGCACTTTTGTAGCCCTGGTAGGGCTTAGAGAATTCACTGCGTCATCATAGCCAAGCCCACATCACTCAGGATGGAGAGGACAGTTGGTTCACGTTCTCCCTCAGAGGCGCCAGCTTTCAACGCTGGTTCCATTCCACCCAGGATGGTGACATTAGACACTGACACACAGACTGGCTGGTGTGCAGGGACCCGGGAGAAATAGAGGACAGCGCCTTCTGCAATGAGTGGAAGGCACAAGACTGACCTTAGAGCATTCCCTCCTTTACCAAAGTAACGCAGGCTCATTCAATAAAACTAGAAAACATGGGAAAGTACACTGAAAAAATTATATCCCACCTAGACCTGTTAACCAAACCACAAGCATTGCTTTTTTTTTTTTTTTCATCTCTGGTGATTTTCTTTGCATAGCTTCCCCTCCTCTTTTTTTTAATGTAGTTGTAATTGTTGTGTCTACTATCTCACATTCCACTTTTCCTACATACTGTACTGTGTTCCCTTCTCTCACTACTCACCTCAGCTTACTGTAACATGTCCATAAAATGTCATCGTGGGATTTATCAAAATTTTCTTAACTGTTGCCCTATAGTCAACCATTTATAATTGTTTTCAATGTTTTGCTACTGTACATTTTTGGTTACTTTCAATGAGATTGCAATTTAAACCTTATTTTTTTTTTGACATTTAGGATTGTTTCTTAAGATAGAGTCTCAGAAATGAAACTATTGAGTTAACAAAGAGGAATATTTCTAAGAGTTCAAATCCATATTGCTGAATTTTTCCCCAGAGAAGGCTGTATTCATGTACACTGCCTCTAGCAATATGTGAATATTCCAGCTTCTTGATGACTTCAACTGCATGGCTACTATCACTAAAAAAAAAAAAAAAAAGGTTTTTTGTTGCCAGCTTAATAAGATTTTTTTTTTTTTTTTTGGTAAACCTTATTGTGTAGTTTATCATGCATACAGAGAAGTATACAAATCATGAGTAAATGGTCACAAAGTGAACACCCCCAAGTAACCAGCACCCTGATCATGAAACCGAACATTTCCAGACCCCAGAAGCCCCTGCATTTCACCCATTCACCCTCCTCCACCCTACCCAAGGGTAATTGCTATCCTGACATCTCACACCATAGGTTAGTCTTGGAAAGCAGCATTATAGAGAATTTTCATTTCCTTGATGACTAGAGGAGCTAACCATTTTTCCATATATTACTCGATGAATACATTTTTTCATATGTTACTCGATGAATACATTTTTCCATATAGTAATAGTTCCTCTTTTGTAAATTGTCTTTTCAAGTTCTTTGTCCAGGAAATGGTTGACTCTTAAGCAATCTCCTAATTAAAGTTTGGCTAAAGTTGGACCGTAGTCACCATGACATTGTTCAAAAATGGAGAAGTGTGTGTATGCAGGTGTGTGCACGCTCCCATGACCTCACTCTGACAATACTCCTCTCATTTATTTATGCGTCTTTACTTCAAAGCAAGATGGCGCCTCTGTAGGCCACACCTGGGCAGGGGTAACTTTCAGTGACACAGAGCTGAGCCTAAATAGACTCTGCTGTTCTTTCAGTGTCTATGAGAATTACAGAAATAGGTCACTGAACCTTTTTAAAAATAGAACTGACACATTTGGGGAAAGCATATTTTCTGCTAAGATAGCACCATCTAAGATGAAATGATCTGTAGGGAGCAGATGAATTTAGACATCTGATATTAAAAATAAATATTCTTAATGGCAATAACTCACAGGAAATACAGTGTCTTTCATAGGAAAGGTCTCTAAACGTTGTTTCTGAACAGCTTACATAAAGTTTTTCCACTCCGGTTCCAGTGTGGGTTCTTCTAAGGGGCAAGCAGTCACTTGCTCACCCCTGCCCAGCCACACGTGGCAACAGCTGTGCGTGGAGATCAGCCCACATCATCAGCAGTGGTCAGTGCTTGCTCCATCACCAGAGTCGAGATCTCTGGTCTCACCCGGTTTGCCTTCTCTCTTCTTAAGTAGTACACAACCAGCTGCTTACCCTTGGATGGCTCTCCACAGCTGCAAAACAGGTGGGGACAAGGCCATCTCATCACCTTGGTGCAACTCCATTCCAGGCCTTCCCAGGGCTTGCCAGATTTGTGGAAGGCCAGCTCCAGCATCTTTGCACACCAGCTCCCCAAGAGCGGTCTAGGGGCCTCAGGCCTGCCCTGTGCGGGAGAGACATCCTCAGAAAGTTCCCTCTGGCTGTTGCCCTGCCCCTCCTCACACCCTCCACATCCTGCTGACTCCAGAAGCCCCATGCACCTCAGAGGCAGACACTTATGTCTTCTCCAGGGACTTCACTGCCTACACTGCATGCTTGGGCTCCACTAACGAGAGAGCTAGATATGCTGACTGAAAAAGTAAGGCCTGCAGGTACTAGGGGAAAGACACTTCAATTCAGCCCCCCAGATGGCAAGGAGGACTCATGAGGAGGTTGGCTGTCCCATGAGTGGGGGGTGAGCGGGAGCAAGGGAGGAGGAGGCAGAGCTGGAGACCTGTGTTTCAGGGAAGTTTGGCAGCAGGGAGGTAGATACAGGGTATCTGGGGGTTTGGAGCAGGGCAGAGACAGCACGATGCATTTCTCAGAAGCTGAGCACACAGGCAGGACCTGATGACACACTGGCACTGAGGGAAGGAGAGTCAAGATGCTTATGCAGCACTTCCTTTCTCTTTTTTAGAAGCTGGAGGCCTCTTTTTCACCCCTCTTATTTTTCTTTTCTTTTATTTATTTTTTGGCCACACCACTCAGCATGCAGAACTTCCCTGACTAGGGATCAAACTTCCGCCCCTTGCAGAGGAAGCACAGAGTCTTAACCACTGGACCATCAGGATAGTCTTGATGTACCACTTTCTGCCAAGAACACGATTCCTTCTATGTAACACTTATACATTCAGTAAATAGGTGCTGAGTGCTTCCCCACATCAGAATCTGATGCAGACCCTGGGAATAATATGTTACTGCCCAAATTTCATTTTCACTCTGCTGAGTGGGGGTCTGGCAGTGCAGATAAAAAACAAGATGGCTCAGCTGGTAAAGAATCAGCCTGCAATGCAGGAGACTCTGGTTCTATTCCTGGGATGAGAAGATTCCCTGGACAAGGAATAGGCTACCCATTCCAATATTCTTGGGCTTCTCTAGTAGCTCAGACTGTAAAGAATCCACCTGCAATGTAGGAGACCTGGGTTCAATCGCTGGGTTGGGAAGATCCCCTGGAGGAGAGCATGGCAACTTACTCCAGTATTCTTGACTGGAGAGTCTCCATGGACAGAGGAGCCTGGTGGGCTGCAGTCCATGGGGTCACAAAGAGTCGGACACGACTGAGCGACTAAGCACAAACAAATAAAAAAGATGATTTCCCATAGTGATGGTTACTCTTGAAAGATAATTTGGGCTGGGGGAATTGTGTGATCAGGGAGGACTTTTCTGAAGAAGTAACCATACAACTGAGACCTAGATGATATGAAAGAGCCCGTCAGGAGAAGACCCAGGGCAAGAATGTTCTAGGTAATCAAATATGCCTATGCAAAAGGCCCCAAGACAGGGATGATCTTGGTATATCTCAGGAACACAGGGAAGACCACTGCAGCATGACAAGAGTTTACAGAATTGTTTTTCTAATGTATTTGCTGAGCTGCCCCTGGACCACACTGCTTCAGGGTTTCACCTTCGCTTTCTAGACACCACAGACTCCTTCTAGAGCCTTCCCACATCTCTTTTATCCTTCTTTCCAGACCAGCTCCACTAAGAAGTGAGACTAGTAGTCAAAAGATTCAATCGGGCTGAGGAAGGAGCTAGGGCCAGTTTAAATCTTGCAGAGTCAAATGGGGAAGGGCCCCTGGGACTCGACTGGCTTATTTTTTCATCTGGTTCTTATTCATATTCGAATGAAGAACTCCTATAGCAATCTGATAAAAGCTGTGAAAAATGCACACATATATAATTTTGTGCACAATTTCAGGGAGTTTAGGGATCCTTACGGAGAAGGCAATGGCACCCCACTCCAGTACTCTTGCCTGGAAAATCCCATGGATGAAGGAGCCTGGTGGGCTACAGTCCACGGGGTTGCTAAGAGTCGGACACGATTGAGTGACTTCACTTTCACTTTTCACTTTCATGCATTGGAGAAGGAAATGGCAGCCCACTCCAGTGTTCTTGCCTGGAGAATCCCAGGGATGGGGGAGCCTGGTGGGCTGCTGTCTCTGGGGTCTCACAGAGTCAGACACGACTGAAGCAACTTAGCAGTAGCAGCAGCAGCAGGGATCCTTAGGAAAGTTCATTGTGAGCCTCTTCTACGGACTGTATTTCAGCAGTTTGTTTTAAGCTAATCTTCTAAATTTTCTCATGAAGCCTGTGTTGCTTCCACGAGAGAAAAGATACATGGAAAAATCACCTTTTACAGCAAAGTAGCCTATAACTGCAAATTCTTTTGGCCGTTATATTCTTCCAGAGAGACAAATTCATATCTGATAAGATGTAACCATGATGTAGTACAAATGCATTTGTACAGTGTTTTTTACTTTGCACACACATTTCCATTTACATCACTTTATTCCACCGACATCTTTGGCATACAGGTAGGGAAGGCATTATTGTTCCATTTTACAGATGAGGCTACAGAGGAACAGGAGGTTAAGCATCATGCTGGTGATAATAGCACCAGTTGGCAGTGGCTTTGGGCAGGAACTAAGATCTTATCACTCCCAGGCCCAGGCTCCCAGAGAAGTAGAGGTCAGGACAGGGGCCATCTTGACCTCTCTGCCCACTGCCTCACCCCAGGGCCTGGAGACACCGAGAAGGCCATCTCTGTGCACACACACTCGACCCACATAGCCTTCCTGCTAGGAAACAGACATGGAAGAAGTGATATTTTCTAACAAGAGGAAAGAAGCACCGAGCTGCCTATAGAAGTCAAGGTTGTGTGGATGGAGAGGATCTTCCCACTAGATGCTTCCTCTTGGCCAATGAAACCTAACCAGTCAGTCACTTCCTTTTTGTTCTAACGATTTGCAGTATTTCCTCCTCCAGTCCCGCAGAAACGAATCTAGGGGAGCGCCACCTAGAGGCCGAGGCCATAAGAATGGCCGCTTATTCCCCGCACCGCCACCCCCGCCCCCGCGCATCTCCAAGGGCCACTAGAAAATAGGCATGCCCATCCGAAAATAGGCATACCTCATACTTCCTACCATCCACCAGGATAAACGCCAAATGGAACAGAAATTTGAATGTAAAAGATGAAACCACACAAAAGTAAAACATGTTAGTCGCTCAGCCGTTTCGGGCTCTTTCCGACCACGGAGGGTAGGTGGAATTCTCCAGGCAAGAACACACGAGCGGATTGCCATTTCCTTCTCCAGGGAATCTTACCGATCCAGGGATCAAACTCAGGTCTCCTGCATTGCAGGCAGATTCTTTACCGTCCAAGCCATCAGGCGAGCACACAAGTATTAGGAAAAAAAAAAAAAATAAGGTGGACTTATTTATACCCCGAATAGTCTTTCTCTGACTCAAAACCCGCGTGCAGTCCAAGGGCAGCTCGGGGTACCTACTTTTCCAGCTGAGACAGATAATGTGGGGCAGCTTTCTCTCTCAGGGTAGCGTCCACCACTCCCAATGAGAGCTAAGCAACTGTCCCCAACCAAAGGGTCCTTGGGTCAAGTAGGGATGTGGAGCTCCCAAGAGAGAAACAAACTAACCAGTCTGGCTAGGCTCACAGCTCCCATGGCAGAAGGGGAAAGAAGTCTCACACTGACTCACAAAAGGAAGACGCAACACTGGCAAGCACAGAAACCTGGTCCAAGCCCAATCCAACTCCCAAATAAATGCTTTCTAATGAAAACTTAAGCAGCCAGATACAAAAAAGAAAATATTAATAAATTCAATGTTTTAAAAAATCCTGCTTCATGGCAAAAAATAAAAAGATAGCTACAGTCTTGTCTATAATATTAAGGATATAGGAGACACTGAGGGGAGGGACTTCCCTGGTGGTCCAGGGGCTAAGACTCTGTGCTCCCAATGCAGGGGGCCTGGGTTTGATTCCTGGTCAGGGAACTAGATCCCACAGGCCCCAAGGAAGATTGAAGATCCTTTGTGCTGTGACTAAGACCAAACACAGCAAAATAAATACATAAATATTTTAAATAATAAATATTGGGGGGGGGAGGCTAAGATGATAGAAAATTGGGGGAAAATCATGGATAGACAGACAGTTCACACAGACACAAAATGGGTAAATTGACCCTAAAAGTATGAAAAGACGTTCAGCTTCACACATAATGACATAGATGTATATTTGAACTACATTAAGAGACTAGTCTTTCTCAAATCATCAAAAATTCAAACGTTTAGTAATATACTCTGTTGGTGAGGCTCTAAGGAAAAAGGGATTCTTGTAATTACTGGTGAGACTGCAAAATGATACAACGCCTATGGAGGGATTTTGGAATATCTAGCAAGACAACATATGCATTTACCCTTTGACCCAACAATCCTGATTTCCAGGAATTCATCCTGAAAGTACACTTCCAGAAATATAAAACAACATATTTATAATGTTATTCACTGAGACATTATTTACAATAACAAAGTATTAGAAACATTTAAATGTCAAACAGTGAAGAATTCACACAATGGAGTACTATAAAGCTGAAAAAGACTGAGAAATACTTCTAATGGATTAACATGTGGTGACTTCTAAGATACAGTAAATGAAAAAAATCAAGGTGATAGAGAATGGATACTACTTTTGGTATACTATAAACACAGGAAGAATACATCAGAACCTAATAAAAATGGATGGATAGGACTGGAGTGAAAGGAATAAAAGTGGGAGGGAAATTTCTCAGTATACTTTTTATAGAGAGAGTTTTGACTTTTGAAAAATATATAAAATTTTAAAAGTTTTGAAGAAAGCGTTTCTTGAAACTAAATGCAAATAAAAACAAAGAAAACTAACTGCCTACCAAATTGATAATGGACCCCCCCCCACCACCACCACCTACACACAGTTAATTTCAATGATTTGTGACTACTGTACTCTGTATAACTTTGGTGGGATACATTCTAAGAATAAATAGAACTGCAAAGTCTGACTTTTTCTTAGAAGTCTTCTTGCTGGAAATGATATTAGGATAGTAATTCTGAAACTATTTTGAGTATGTTGTAGGATGGAGCAAATGATTAATATACAGTGTTTCTGAGAATCAAGGTTTTCACTGTGGAGAAAGAGAAACACAAATACAGAGTGGGAAGGTGAGGAAGAACCCTGTGGAGGTGGATTTGAATTGGAGGAAATTTCTATTAGAAAATAATGCATTTCCTAGCTCTGTCCACTCAAAGGTCTATAAGCAGTGATAATCCAGTGGCAATGAGCAAACTCAGGGATCAGAGCCTGGTTTCTTAAGGCCATTCTCTACTGAAAGGAACCCTGCAGAGCTGACTGACTCCAGCTCTGAGGCAGGAAAAAATACAGAGTGAGCCAGAAAGTAAGAAAGTGCTCAAACATGGATGGAGATAGGTCAAAGGGATATAGACCTCAGCCTGAAGGAACGTCTACTAACGAAATTTTGGACTGTCTGGTTATCAGAAAGAAGTTATGATAGTCAATTCTATCACTTAGGTGGCAGGTCTCTGAAGATTCACTTTCCAGATTACTCATGTGGACCTCACACACACACACACACACACACACACACACGAATGGCAACTGGCTTCCTCCAGGGCAAGTGATGCATATGAAGAGAGCTCCCAAAATGCAAACCTAAAAACTAATTTCAGGAGGTCTGTCTATAAACTAATTTCAGGAGGGACATTTTATATCTCTTACCATAGGCTAATCTTCAGAAGTAAGTCACTAAATCCAGCTCACACTCAAGGGAACGGGGACACATGGGATGTGAACACCCAGGGTAGGGACTATTGGGAGCTATCTTAGAGGCTGCCCATCACACCAAATAATCAAACATCATAATACCACCAATAATGGGACAAACTGACATCATGTGCCTCCTGATAAATGCAGCAGGACATACACAAGACACCTGTGTATGTGCCACTCTAGGGGAGAAAAATACAAGGGAGCAAACAGAAATCCAGAATGTGGGACACTACAAGAAAATTAGTCTGGACTCAAACTGTCAGTATCATGAAAAAGAAAAAAAAAGTCAAACTGTTTTAGATTATAGGAGACCAAAGAGATAGGAGACCAATTGAGATAATTCAGTTAATTAGATCTTGGATCAAAAAACAAAAATAGCTATGAAAGGACATTCCTGAACCAGTTAGGGAATTTGAGCATAGACCATTAATTGGCTGGGTGTGATAATGGTATTGTGATTATGGAAGAGAATCTTTCTCCTTAACAGAAGCCTGCCAAAATATTTAGGAGTCTGCTAATTATTTTCAAATAGTTTACCAAAAAATCTGAAACATGCAGGAAACTTTAAATTCCTAACGTGTAAATACATGTATTAGAGTTTATTTATATGCAAATATGAAGCATATACTCATGTTTATTGTCCTACTCTTTCAACTTTTCTGCAGGTTTAAAGTTTTCCAAATAAAAGGTAATGAGGATGGGAGAAAGGGTTGGGGTGAGGTGTGATTACCAGGAGCTCAATTTAAATCTCCAGGAAGAAGACCCTTGGTGCTTGCTAGGCTATCATAAAGATTCCAAGGAACCGATAAATACCACAAAGATCTCTTGGTGGTGCCCAGGCTACATCTTGGGGGTTCTTTGAGTCAGTCCTCACTCCATGATGTGGTGAAAAGGTGGATTGGGGAGTCAGCAGACTTGCTCTGTCCCTTTCTGGCTGTGTAACTTGGGGCAGGTCACTAAACATCTCTGACCCTCACTTTTCCCATTTGTACAAAGAAAGATCATGCTTACCCTGCAAGGTAATTGTTATACACTCAATAAATAATGTTTCCTGGTCCCACCTCCCAAACTGTCAGATTATTCATTCATTCCGTAACCATTTATTGTTAGTCCCTGCAATGGGCAAGGAATACAAAGATGACTCTAGTTATTTCATGATCAAATGGGGGGGACACACTGTGGTAAACGGTAAAAGATAAATGCTGGGTGTGACTTCCTATGTAGGGTAGATGGGGTGATAGGGTGCTCCAGAAGACCTCATAGAGGGGGCGCGCTCTGGAATGGTGAGTTTGGGGGCCTCCATGGGTGTTGAGGAAAGACGGTGATCTGTAGGGAAGGCCCTCAGGGGAAAAGGGTTAAGAGAGTTGGGCAGTGGTCAGGGCCAGGTCAGCAAATGGATGGGCCCTGGTGAGCCCATGCTGGCTCCGGCTGTAGGATGATGCGGTGTCCCTGTAGGATGCATTTCTAAAGATTTTTTATTATCACTGAGCACAGCAGGCCTTGATGTTTGGTTCAGAAAATATAGTCAGCAGAGCTCAGGTATATTATATTAGTTAAAAAAGACTTGTAGGAGGATAGTTTACCAATACAGAAAAGAAATGAGATAAAATAAAAATTAAAAACACTTGACTTGGAATTCCCTGGTGGTCCAGTGGTTAAGATTTGGTGCTTTCACTGCTAGAGGCCTGGGTTCAATCCCTGGTCAGGGAACTAAGATCCTGCAAGCCAAACTCTGTGTGTGTGTGTGTGTTGGTGAGGGGGAGAAAGGGGGATGAGACTTGACAAACAGAAGGAAGTTATGGACCCTAACCTTTTCCCTGTTGCCCTTTGCCCAGCCCTCTTCCCAGAATAAGAAAGTGACAGCAAGTGATTGCCAAAAGTAAAGCTCCCCTGCCAGCATCCCCTTCAGAGTCTCTGTCCTCAAGCACCTAAGATCATTAGGCCCACCCACCACCCAAGACAGGATTTCTACTTTCTAAATTCCGCATTTCTGTAACGCACTGATCCCCAACCCCTCGCTGGGGGAGGCACGGAAGACACCGCCCAGGCCCCGCCAGCACCCAGGGCTGACAACTCCTGGTCTCCTGTCCCAGCGGCTGGGCGGTGGGGGCCGGGGAGCGCCCAGAGGCGAGGGTGCACGTGGGGAAGGAAGCTTCTTGCTTAATTCCAAATCATTTTTCTAAGAACAAAAACTATGTACAAATGAATATTTCCATCTTTATTTCAAATTCTAGGTTTCAACTGCAATATTAATGCTACTCCACAGTGTAATTTACTTGTAATAATATATCATTATTTCCATTTTACAGTTCTCTTCTTAAAGTAGTAAAGCAAATGTTTAAAACAGCACCAATCCACAGCCCCACAATTCTCCATTCAGGCTCAGAATTTGTGCTCTCCTTTCAGAATTGCACATAATTGAAAACAATGAAAACCCCCGATGTGTTAAATGCTCTAGTCATTAAAGCATTTTTTTTTTAACTTCAGAATAAAAGACCGTTCTTGTGGTTGTGGTTATTATTTATTTATTTATTTCCAGAAGCCCCAGAGAAGCTGCTTCCTGTTCCCAGACTGACATCTGCTGGGGGCAGCAGGCTGACCCGCCTCCCAGTCAGGCCCGCAGCCGGCTGCCACTCAGGCTGGCCCTGGGGAGGCGGAGCAGGGGGTGGACCCCAGGGGGCCAAGGGGCCTCTGCTCAGGACAGCTCTCCCCTGGGCTGAGATCCAAGCTCAGCCACTGTCCCCAGCATCCCCAGTTTCTCTACTGTTTCCAGCAGTGGGGTTAAGCCCCAGAATGGCACTGGCTTGGCACAGAGTCCCTGGTGTTGGACAAGGGGCTGATGGGCAAGAAAGAACTTGAAGGCAAACATAGGCACGTAGGCTACATTGGTGTCCTCCGCGTGCACACAGGCCCCCAGATTCTGCAGAGGCAAGCCCCGTTTCCTTGCTTTCTCTAGGATGTCTCCACGCACATCTTTCATTCTTTTTTTGGTATAGGTTCCTCTACCTTTGGTGGAACAGCTCCCTGCCTTGGCAGTCCTGGGCATCCAGTCCTCTAGGGGAGGGTCTCCATCTTTTGCCTGTTAGATCCCAATTCCACTGGCTTCTTGGTTAACAACAAGGACCAAGCCTTCTTTTCCACCTAGAATGAGGGTCCCTCTGCCTATTTCGCACTGTGTAGGAAGCCTGGGATCGAGGTGAGGGTAGAGGTAGGGACGTGAGGGGCCAGGGCTGCAGAGTGTTCCTTTCTCTCTCCTGCAGATGTCCTCCAGCTCCAGGGCCCCAGTGTGCAAAAGGTCAGCATCCAAAGCTGCCTCTCTGGCTCCGAGCTCTAGCTTCCAGTCCTACGAAGGTTTTTCTGAAAGGTGCCCTTGGTCCCTTCAAAGTCAGCTCCCTGGCCCAGCAGGCCCCCTAACGCACTCTCCTCCATACCCTGGCCCTGGTCCAGCATCTGGGGGGGTGGGGGCTGAATGCCCACCCCTTTGATCCTCCCACCTTTCTACATGACCACCAAACTTTCCCTCCCCTGCCCAGTTCCTCCTGCTTCAGCCAAACTGTTCACCCCGTCCCCAGATGATGCTCTCAAAGGTACCCCCAAATCTACTTAAACAACATTAATGTACCCGGATCACTCACAGAAAAAACCCAAACCTTGGCCTGAACTTCAGAGAGCATGGCTCAGCCCAGACCCAGCCAGGGTTTCCCAAGTCTGGGAGCTTGCCCTGGGAGTTAAGGAATCAATCCATGAGGAAGATTTTAGATGGGATGAGGAGGCAGCATTAGAAAACAAAATGACTGAATGAGAAGGTGATTCTGCTTTTTACTCTCTTTAGTTCTCAATGTTAAGAGAAAGTTAACTTTAAAAAAATTAATTTTAGAATAGTTTCAACTTTCCAGAAAAGTTGCAAGAATATCACTTAGAATTTCTGTCTACCCTCCACCCAGTTCCCCGAATTGTGCATTGTTAATGTTGCCAGGGGAGACTGAACGCCTCCAGCAGGGGGGTGGGCAGGACTTGAGTCCCGTGGATTTCCTTTGCAATGAATATATTTTCTGTTACCTTCCATCTAAAGCAAGTGATACTATTCATCTACATTTTAAAATGCAAAAAGTTCTGAATAATGAAAAAAAATTTTTGTAAGTTTGGAGCCAAAGTTGATTTGAAGCAAGCTATGTATGTAGTGTTTGTTTTCGTTGTTTTCGCCAAGTTGCTTCCGACTCTTTAGAGACCCTCATGGACTGTAGCCCGCCAGGCTCCTCTGTCCATGGGATTTCCCAGGCAAGAATACTGGAGTAGGTTGCCATTTCCTCCTCCAGGGGATCTTCTTTTCTTGACCCAGGGATTGAACCCAGGTCTCCTGCATTGGCAGGTGGATTCTTTACCACTGAGCCACCAGGGAAGCCCTTATGAATAGTTTTTATCTTGGTGTAAATATGCATTGAGTGTAAAATTGGTGATGTAAAAGTGGCATCACCGATCCAAGAGACAGGAGTTTGAGCAAATTCTGGGAGATAGTGGGGGACAGGGAGGCCTGGTGTGCTGCAGTCCATGGAGTTGCAAAGAGCTGGACTAAGCGACTGAACAACAAAATATGCATACATTTCTCTGAAGAAATATTCATCAGTTCTTTTGCCCTCGGGGGGATGTTAACTAATGTTGAGTATATGCATTATATCACCTTTCTGAATCAGAAAAAAATCTGAATTTCAAAACACATCTGCCATTTTGAGCTTTCCATTTACTGCTGTGATATAATTTCTTTGAAAGATCAATTTAAGCTAAAAGAACAAGTCATAAAAAAAACAGTAAGTAAACTATAAGTACAGATGACCTATATTTTTAAGTTTCTCTTTCACTCTTTTCCACTCTCCATACAAACATATAACTAGTACCAAAAACAAAACAAAGAATCTGCAAGGCTTTCAAGATCCAGAACAAACTCTTCACGTGTGCTCTGCCCACTCCTTCTGCCAAACCACAGAGACCTCAGTTCCCCCAGCACATGCTTTCACACAATCAGGGGACTTCCCACAAACAGCTCCATCTTCTCAAAATGCCTTCCACCACTGGCTAAGTCCTGGCCCTTCTTTCAAACTCAGGTTGGCTGCCACTTCTACAGAAAGTCTTGCTTGGTTACACCCAGTCTTTTTTTTTTTTTCCACTGTTTATTTATTTATTTGGTTGCACTGGGTCTTAGCTGTGGCACTCAGGATCCTCGATTTTCTTTGTGGCATGCAAGATCTAGTTCCCTGACCAGGGATTGAACCCCGGACCCCTGCACTGGGAGCATGGAGTCTTAGCCACTGAGCCACCAGGCAAGCCCCTGCACCCAGTCTTGGCCTGTGTGGTCCCGTACACTCTACAGCATTGCAGTAAGGAAGTGGTTTGACCCCTGGCTCTGCCCCTTTTCAACTGGCTGATTTGGGTCAATTATACTCAATAAACTTAATCAGGGAGATTAGTAATGAAATGATAGCTACTATTTATTGAATTTATGTACTATTCTCAGTGTTTTACACATGTAAACTTATTTCATACTCACAAGCCTGAGAGGTAGAAACTGTTCTGCTCTCCAATTAACTCATGAAGAAACCAAGGCCAGCGAGATTACGTTTCTTTTCCCAAGGTCACAGTAAGCAAGGACAGCTGGAATTTCTCCGTCCATCCCTCTCACTCTTCACTACGGAGCAACTGGGGCAGCACCTGAACCATAGGGCTGCTGGGAGTATATAATGGGATAAGCTTGGCGAATGCTGTGTTTCATCCTCTCAGGCTCCTCCTGGCCAAGCCTGCACTGGACCCCAGGCACTGTGGGCTTTTATTTGCCACAGAGGGGAGCTCAGCAAGGGGGCTGCGATCCCTGCTCCTGCTGCTCAGAGGCAGGGGGGCTCCAGCCTCTGTTGCTCCTCTTTGCTTTATCTCCTCATTGGAATCTTCCGGGCCAAGCCCCAGCGGGGTGGGGCCTGCCCACAGTTTTATGCTGTAATCAGTACTTACAAATTTGGCCTCTCCCTCTGAGCTCAGCAGAAAGACATGTGCCAAACTCACATTTGTCTCTCATCAAGCACCCTGCACAGCATCTGAACCAAAGGAGTTTGGCAAACATGCAACAAATAAATGATGAAGCAAATGAATGGATAGGTGGATGGATGGATGGATGGATGGATGGATGGATGGAATGACAAGAAATGGACACATTTTTGTCTTTAGCATATCCAGCACATTTGGCACACCATGACTAAAGCAGAGTGAAAAATAACATTATTCAGATAACACTCTTCCAACCAGATGTTCAGAGGCTGAAGAAGAAAGGCGGGGGATTGGGGGAGAAATCAAAACAAAACCCTTCACACTGCATTGCACTCTGTGTCTGCATAAAATATTGTGGTAGCCATATTCAACCCCTACAATTCTCACTTGAGATGGGAAGCTGGGAAGGGAACTACTGGCATTTGTGATACTTAAGACACATTAACTGGTACTGAATACATGTGATGGTATTGCTCAGTTCAGTTCAGTTCAGTCGCTCAGTCGTGTCCGACTCTTTGCGACCCCATGAATCACAGCACACCAGGCCTCCCTGTCCATCACCAGCTCTCGGAGTTCACTCAGACTCACATCCATCGAGTCCGTGATGCCATCCAGCCATCTCACTCTCGGTCGTCCCCTTCTCCTCCTGCCCTCAGTCCCTCCCAGCATCAGAGTCTTTTCCAATGAGTCAACTCTTCGCATCAGGTGGCCAAAGTACTGGAGTTTCAGCAGTCTTTCCAGCGAATACCCAGGACTGATCTCCTTTAGGATGGACTGGTTGGATCTCCTTGCAGTCCAAGGGACTCTCAAGAGTCTTCTCCAACACCACACTTCAAAAGCATCAATTCTTCGGCTTCTCTTCTTTTCACAGCTATTTGTAAGGCCTCCCCAGACAGCCATTTTGCTTTTTTGCATTTCTTTTCCATGGGGATGGTCTTGATCCCTGTCTCCTGTACAATGTCACGAACCTCATTCCATAGTTCATCGGGCACTCTTATCTATCAGATCTAGTCCCTTAAATCTATTTCTCACTTCCACTGTATAATCATAAGGGATTTGATTTAGGTCATACCTGAATGGTCTAGTGGTTTCCCTAGTTTCTTCAATTTAAGTCTGAATTTGGCAATAAGGAGTTCATGATCTGAGCCACAGTCAGCTCCTGGTCTTGTTTTTGCTGACTGTATAGAGCTTCTCCATCTTTGGCTGCATAGAATATAATCAATCTGATTTCGGTGTTGACCATTTGGTGATGTCCATGTGTATGTAGAGTCTTCTCTTGTGTTGTTGGAAGAGGGTGTTTGCTATAACCAGTGAGTTCTCTTGGCAAAACCCTATTAGCCTTTGCCCTGCTTCATTCCATATTCCAAGGCCAGGTGTTTTTTGACTTCCTACTTTTGCATTCCAGTCCCCTATAATGAAAAGGACATCTTTTTTGGGTGTTAGTACTAAAAGATCTTATACGTCTTCATAGAACCGTTCAACCTAAGATGGTATTATTAGAAAGTTAGTATAGGGAAATGGAGTCCAAAATGGCAGTGGCTAAAAGAAAAGGAAGGGAAAGTCCGCGAAAATAGAACAGAGGAAAGTCAAAGGAAGGTTCGAGGACCCAGTGAGGACTTCAGGTAGAACAGCACTCCTGACTAAGCCCAATTTGCATAGCGCAGGCCCAGGGGGGAGAAAAAAAACATACAAAAAGAGGAGCCAAAGGGCTCTCTCTCTCTCTTTCTCTCTCCACACCCCCTCACGTGCTGGGGCCCTCTTCTCTTGTCTTTGGATTGACGTGCCCTCACTCCTCGAAGATGGATTTTCCTGCTATCTTCTAAATAAAACAGAGCTGTAACACTGAGCTGTAACACTAATTTGTCTAAGAGCTATAACACGGTCTGTCCAAGACCCAAGAGCTGTGACACGCCAAGGGGGCTTTAATGTCCGTCACTCCAAATCTTTGTTGTGACGAGACAAAGAGCCGAGGAGCATACACTCGCCTGACAGTATAACAACACTTTTAAGTGAATGCGAGGCAGAATCAGAAATGGAAGCAAACAGCTGCAGTGGACCAGCAGGGCACTGAAGGGAGCCAGGCCATGCAGGACCAGAAGAGATGATCGGCGTGCTTCAGCACCGGGAAAGTAGCTCCTTACGGAAAAACTACATAGATGACCAGTTATGGTCCAAGATAGTCTGTACTTCAATGATGACAAAAGGATGAAATGTCATTGACATTTAATATATTAGAGTGCTGTCCCTCTTATCTTTTTTCTTCTCTTCTATATTTGGCAGAGGATACCCTATTCTTTAAGGAGTGCAATTTTTAAAGGTAGAAGTGTCTAATTATAGGATAAGAGGAAATTATTTGGCCAGGGAGGGCAGAAGAGCCCAGGAGTCTAGGAATGGCACCCTCGGGCACTATTGTTTAATTTATAAGCTATTTATCTCCTCACTTACACCTGGCAGAAACAATTAGCACTTGGTAATTTGTTGATCCTATCAAGGCCCTAGGATTTGTTATCATAGTTGCCACCAATATAAATGCTATCTGAAATAAACAAAGTAGAAATGGCCTGCTATTAATCATGCCCGTTTAACCAGGTTTGGATTTATTTTGGTCAGGTGGAGTCTTTACCTTTCGGTGTCACTTCTATTGGTAAATCAACATGCTAATTTTCCAAGAGATTTTAAGATGCTTTCGGAGTCCTATCACAGTGCAGATCAGGGTCCTTTCCAGAAGTGCCAAAGGCGCCTCAGAAATAAGGGCCGGTGGAGACACAAGTGAAAAGGCGTTGAAGGTGCAGTCTTGTAAGTTTTCGCCCTCTGCAGCCCGGGGCCCAGCTCCTCCAGGCCGACCTCGCTCCACCCTTCGGCTTTCAGGTCTACGATCCGGAAGGGCAGACAGAATCCGGGGAGGAAAGCCTCCCCTCCAGTCTGTGTGGGTCCGCAGACTGTGAGCCCTGGGGCCAGCCCGGGGCCCTGCCTGGGCACCCGGTAGGCTTCTCAGGGCGCCGCCTGAGAAGCTGCTGGCAGACTTCCTGAGATATCCCCAAGTTCAAACCAGTGTGCTGGAGCCAAAGGTATTTTCAGAGATGAGCTTCTTTATCCCATCTCCCGCAGTTTCACTCTGTCTCCCCCCATTGAAGGAGCTAGGGGTTCAGTGCTCAGAGCCATAACGGAGGCTTTAGTAAGGACAGAAAAAACGGCCAGTCTTTCTGGCTTTTGTTATTTAAAACCAAAAGTCCTTACGAGAATTCAGCCGATTTTCCAGCGAAGACTGGTTGACTAGAGAGGGATTTCCCTTGCCGGGAAAGTGAGTGTTTGAGCTGGGGAAGGGAGGAGGGAAGGATACGGGGGGGGTGGGGGGGGAGCAGCGGGGGGCGGGGAGGCGGGAGCAAGGAGAGCGGGAGTCGGGAAAGAGGCAGGAGGCTTTCCCCGCCTGCGAGTCGCGCAGCGGCCCAGGGCGGGGGCGAAGGGAGAGGTCAGCACGACCCGGACCAGGGCTTCAGCCAGGGGCTCTCGGGGGCCAGGAGAAAGGGGAGCCCAGCCCGAGGCGGTAGGAGCGGTGCCGACAGGGGAGCTGGAGGGAGCGGCTCCCGCCTACAAGACAGGATTCCTTTGCTCTGAGTGTCACAGGACTAGCCCAGACCTCAGGTCTGGCAGGGCTGTGTGGGCGGGGATGTGGGACGTCTAAGCAGTGCCTGCGTGCACCAGCGAGCGAGAACCAGGAGGTTCCCTGCAGGCGCTGGGAAAGGGAGAGGGTAGTATGGTGTCCTGCCCACCCCCCCCGGGGGTGGGGGTGGGGGGCCGGATACAGGTGGTGAGAGAACTTCAGGAAGAGGGGAGGGTATGTTTGGTTGTGTTTTCCTATCAATCTGAAAGAAAGGGATCCAAAATCAGAAATTAAATAGCTTCTTGTCAATTTGAGCCGGTGGCCTAAGATTTATAACCATGTCATACGTTTGGGAAATGTTTATTTCAAAAATTAAACACTTTTCCTTAATGTGGGGCCACTAAGAATTTTAAAATGCTAAAATAACAGATTTTACATCTCAGAGAAAGGATTCAATAGATCACTTGTGTGCTGGTAAATGATCAATAACTGACTCAAGGATCAGATCAGGGATTAAAAACTCTGATTTGGAGCATTTGCCAGTTTCCATGGTGGAAATAATCTGCAGAGCCATCCTAGCTCTAGATCTCCCCTGGGTATTTGCCGAGGCCTTTGTTAAAGTTCAACAGATCCCAGTCCTCCTGCTGGCACTCTCCATGGGTGAGGGCATGGTGGTCCAGAGGGTCCTCCACAGTGAACTTCTCACATGCAAATCTGCCTTGCAGACCTGACCTAAGACTTGTCCTTTTGTATGTGTATCATTAGTTTTGATTAAAGGAAACACCGTCCTGATTCATTATAGTATTTCTGCATAATTGGGTTAAGTGATTATACCAATGCCAAGATCTGTGACCTATGGGCATAACATACAGTTTGGGTCCCCATGAATCCAGAGTCCAGAATGACCATAAATGATTCTTACCTCCTAATTAGGGGTGAATACACCTAGAGGTGTATTCACACCCCTAAAAAACGGGCTTCTCTGTGTAACCAGTAGGATATTTTGCAAATGAATGTGTGACTTACGCGTCTCAGTTATAAAAGCCCTGTGGCTTTTGCTTTGTCCTTTTTTGGATCACTCACTCTGGGGGAAGCCAGATGCCACGTCACGCAGACTGTTGAGTAGCTCTGTGGAGGAGTCCACATGGTGAGAAACTCTGTAGCATCGATTTGCCAGGGTGAGAATTCACCGTCTCTGGAGCAATCCTCCAGCTCTAGTCAAGCCTTTATTATATGACTGCAGCCCAACTCCTAAACTTCTGAGCTGCAGAAACTATGCTAGAAAATAAATGTTTACTGTTGTTTTAAGCTGCTAAATTGGGAGGTAATTTGTTATGCTAACTTACAACTAACAGAGTACCTAATCTACAGGAGCTTTGTAATTAGCAAGGGAGAAAAGATAGCCATGAGTATATACAAATATGGGAAGCCCGTATGCGTGTAATCATACACTGCCTGTTACAGGTTCTGAAAACTGGGTGCGGGGAAGTGAGGGTGTACAGTTGGAAAATAAGGAGTTCCACTTGAGAAGATGTCAAGAGGTCAATTTTGGGAAGAAAAGGTTTGAAGAAAGGCAGGACCAAATTTGGGGGTTTCACCTTTTTTGAGAAATCAAATTCCTGAGGAGTTGATTCAAATGTTATTTGAAAAATGTGAAATTCATTTGAAAATCCAGAATATATCTTTTGGGACTTCTTGGCAGTCCAGTGGTTAAGACTCTGCACTTCCAATGCAGGGGGCCCAGGTGTGATACCTGGTTGGAGATCTAAAATCCCGCATGCTGTGTGGCAAGGCCAAATATATGTATATATATCTTTAGAACAACATACAAGTCAACCTGTTTTTTAAAAAGTAATTCAGTCTTATACAGTTTGTTCTCTACCACCTTTTATGTTGGGTGAGAAATAACAGAGTATTTATTTATTAGGTTGACTTAAAAATTAAAAAGATTCAGTTCTTGGTGGGTTGGTTTCTATGTTGGAGAAATGAATATAAGCTGGATTAAAAGGAATGAATTCTATTTAGTTGAGAGGAATAAACAAATAAACAAAAGCCCTTCAATCAGCCAGAGGAAATAAGTACTTTTTTCCAGTTTATTGTTTTACATTTAGCTTAGGTTGTTTTTTTTTTTTCTTTAAGAAAGTTTAAAATCATAGTGGAAGTCATGATGGTGTGGAAATTCTGGCTGGGAGAGCATCTTGGTATCTTTTCGTTTTGCTTGATTCTTATTCAAGATAGTTTCAAATGGCATGGAAAGTTTGCTTAAATCAATGAGAAAATTAAAGCACATAAATTAACCAGCTGGAAGAAAAAGTACTATAAGTATAAAGTAAATGCATAAATGTATTTAAAAAGATGCCCAGCCTCACAATAATTAAAAAGATGCCCAGCCTCACAATAATTAAAGAAATGCAAACTAAACTGCAAGGAGATGAAATTTTTAAAAGCCTATCAGGTTGCTAAAGACTAAAAAGTTGGATAATGCTCGAGTAAGGGGAATTTCAGGCAAATCACAGGCCAGGGGTAGGAATGTAAATTGGTACAACCATTTTAGACAGCAATTTGAAAACACCTAGCAAAATGTGAAATGCATATACCCTTTGGCATACCAATTCCATTCCTAGAAATTTATCCCAGATGTGAATGCATAAGTACAAGCTCAAGGAAATTCACTGTGGCCTTGTTAGAAATAATGAGAAAATTAGATATAGCAATGTACACAACAGAGGGCAGGCTAAATAAACAAATAAATAATAACACATGGAATGCTTGCCTGTTTTGTGTTAGTACTATTCTAAGAGCTCCTACATATGTGAAATCACGTGATCTCACAAGAACCCTGACACTTGGTTCCCTTCTTATGATGTCACAGCCACATAAACACCATCCAGCCATCCAGAAGCCCAGGAGCAGGTCAGCTGCGCCGACACAAGGACTACTCCTGAAATAGAAGGGATAAAAGGGAATTTCAGGATGGGCTGCAGAGCACAGTTTCATTTATGATTAAAAGAGTAATAAAGTGTGTGTGCCCTCAGTCGTGTCCAACTCTTTGTGGCCCCATGGACTGCAGCCCACCAGGTTCCTCTGCCCGTGGAATTTTCCAGGCAAGAATACTGGAGAAGGGTGCCATTTGCTCCTTCAGAGGATCTTCCCAACTCAGGGACTGAACCTTGCATCTCCTGTTTCTTGTGCATTGGCTGGTGGATTCTTTACCACTAGTGCAACACATACATAAAGTGTGTATATGTTTATATTTGTGCAGAAAATGTCTAAAAAGATAAACCAGAAAGAAACAAAGTGGGATCCCCTAGGGAACTGGAAGTAGTGAAGCCAGAGAAGGGAGGAAAATCTTCCATTTTTAAATGAATACCTTCTTTACTTTTTTTAAATGTACAACGCATGTGTGTATACTTTTTGCCTGGAGTCAGACGAACTGCAACGTTTGAGGGCACAGTTCCCAAGACTGCCTTCCCATCTGATACCAACTGCATGTTTGGGGAGAGTGATTCCCAAAATCAGCCTCAAGTTTCATAATTCACTAGAAAGAAAATGAAAGCGTTAGTTACTCAGTTGTGTCCAACACTTTGCAACCCCATGGACTGTAGCCCACCAGACTCCTCTGTCCATGGAATTCTCCAGGCAAGGATACTGGAGTGGGTTGTCATTTTCTCCTCCAGGTGATCTTCCCGACCCAGGGATCAAACCTAGGTCTCCCACATTACAGGCAGGTTCTTTGCCATCTGAGTCACCAGGGAAGCTTCCAATCTGATAATGCGCTGCTGCTGCTGCTGCTGCTAAGTCGTGTCCAACTCTGTGCGAACCCATAGATGGCAGCCCACCAGGCTCCCCCGTCCCTGGGATTCTCCAGGCAAGAACACTGGAGTGGGTTGCCATTTCCTTCTCCAGTGCATGAAAATGAAAAGTGAAAGTGAAGTCACTCAGTTGTGTCTGACTCTTCGCAACCCCACAGACTGCAGCCTACCAGCCTCCTCCCATGGGATTTTCCAGGCAAGAGTACTGGAGTGGGGTGCCATTGCCTTCTCCAGATAATGCACTAGAGGGGCTTTTATGCTCATGGCTATGGTTTACTTCAGGAAAAGGAGACAAATTAAAATCAAAGGAAGAGAGGCAGCAGGCAGAGTGTGGGAGGGTTCCAGATGTGCAGCTTCCCTTATCCTGTCCCTGGAGTTGGGATGCCTTTCCCTGC
Organism: Cephalophus harveyi; assembly: GCA_006410635.1. Taxonomy (NCBI): domain Eukaryota; kingdom Metazoa; phylum Chordata; class Mammalia; order Artiodactyla; family Bovidae; genus Cephalophus; species Cephalophus harveyi. The sequence goes on along the minus strand of SJYT01000884.1, from coordinate 88,294 downwards.
AGGCATCTCCATGTATGTATGGAGTAGTGGCTACAGGGGAAGCTCACCTGAGCATCAGTGTCCAGAGTTTTTATTGAGGTTTCATTATGTAGGCATGAATGAGTGCCCATACGGTTGAACTCAGCCCATAGGTTGATACTGTGTGACATAAGCCCCATCCTAAATTACCTGGCTGGTCTTTCTGGAAACGCTAGTCCCATGCTGTATCCAGTGTCCATCCTGGGCCCTACTCAAAGGACACAGATTAATCCCAGAGGCTGAGGACAAAGGGCAGACCTCTCTTTGGGTGAGGCCAAATTCTTTATTGAACATTTCTATAATTAAGAGCTGCAATAACTATGTAGTTGGTTTTCCATATGTTTGTCTGTATGTAATATAGTTTTTAAGCTGTGCTTTCATGTAAGAGGATTGAGACTCACGGATCCTGTCGATTCTTCCTCTGTGCTTTCTTAGATTCTACATTTGTCTACTTGGCATCCACTGGGCTTCCCCGATGACCCAGTGGGTAAAGAAGCTGTCTGCAGTGCAGGAGACACAGGAGACATGGGTTCAGTCCCTGGGTGAGGAAGATCCCCTGGAGGAAGGCATGGCAACCCACTGCAGTATTCTTGACTCAAGAATCCCATGGACTGAGGACCCTGGCAGGCTAGAGTCAAAAGGGTCAAAGAGTTGGGACATGACTGAGCAACTAAACAAACATCCATTTATCACAGGCCCAGATTAACGGCCACCATTGTTGACATCTTCCTGGAGAAAACGGTAGCGGTCTGGGCCACATTTTCCCTTTGCTGCTTCTGCCTCCTGACCAAACCTGGTGCTTCTCTGTGAGGCCCTACATGCTATGGTGAGCTCTCTTCTCTTGGGAAATGTAAGTAATCACAGTCCTCTTTCAATGACATTATTATTAGCCTCTCCATGATGTCATTCAGTCACCTCCATGAAGTCCTGTGGATAAAATCAAGACAACCTGAAAACCCCTCCTCCATGGGCTTATGTTTCAAGTGGGTGATAGTCTTTACTAGTTGGCACAAGCCTGGCTCATACCTGATAGCTGGATTTAATGGACAAGTTTACGGTCATTGCTCCAGTGATGCAGAAGATAAATATTCATCTTGCTTTATGTAATTAGCACTCTATGTGGAATCTGAAAATAAATTCCATAAATCACTTGTGGGAATGTGCCTTGGCCTACAAATTCTGCACTGACGGAGTTTACTGCAAGTGGGTATGTCCTAACTTGGTCACTGTTCTTTTTGTCAGCCTTCCCTCCCCTCTCTCCCTCCTCCACTCTAATTCATTTAGTTAGCAAATAAGCTTGTACCTACCATCAGTAATAAATCTGCCTTGGCCAACATAAAAGCTAAAACTTAGAATGAAGAGAAAAAGGTGCTTATTCCACCCAGGCTTGTTGCATGGTTTATTTTAGGCTCTGAGAAAGTGTTACTTTATGACTGTTTTTGATTACTACAAAATGTCAGGGATTTCCTGGAGCTGGTTTTAACCCAAACACCTTAATTGTATTCTCAGGTAAAGATATGAAAGAACAGAAAACCGGGTAAACGGAAGATGTACTTTTAGTAGTTAATTACAAATGACAGTATTATCGTCTTCTGTTTGACCCAGTAGTTCTCAAACTGAGATTTGGCCACATTTCCAGGGACACAAGGTGTAAAGATATGAATGGGTTGGAAAGGAGAAAACTGTGATAAAAATATTAAATACAGAACAAATATAAGTTTCTAGTAGTAAAAGTGAATGAAGTGCTGAAGTTATGGACAAATAAAGTTTAAAATGCCAAGCCATAAAGGATGAAGACTATTTGGGGTTTTTTAATAAGACAGGTGAGCTTTCATAGCAACAAAAAACCCCTAGTAACTGCCTTAGGCAATAGTAGAAGCTGTTTATGGTTGGTTTCCAATAATTACCAAAGGCCGACTCAATTAAGAGCTCACATTCTGAACCAGAAAGGTTGAAAAACACTTTAAAGAAGAAAACTCGAAAACAGCTATTTGAGAACACTGGCATTCTCTCTTTTACATTTAGTATAGTTTCAGTTCATGAAAAATCATTTTATTTTTATTATTCCACTTGGCCAAAGTACATTAGAAAATCAGAAGAATTAAAACACTTTGCTGTTATAATTCTCTTGGATCTTTAACTATATTTAACAAGCTACTAAGAAACCATGGTTTAACAGCCAAATAGAAGATAGGGAATTGTTTTTATTGAGTCAGGATAAAGAGTGCTATAGATGCTCTTGAGCAAAGAAAGTTCTGTGAAGTCAGGTGTATCCAGAGGCTTTTAGCTGCAAGTAACAGAATATTCAATTAGAAGCAGTTTAAACAATGAGAGCATTTAATTCTTGTAAAAAACAAGAATCTGGAAGGAGGCTGACCCAGGATTGGTTAATAGTCAGGGACCCTCCCTTTGTCCATGTCTTTCTTGGCTTTCCTTTCCCACAATTCCAAACACAGTTCCTTACTAAATCTATTTTCAAATAACAAAGGAATGATGTACAGAGGAATTCACTCCAAGTCCCTCATAGCAGGAGGGAAAAGAGGGGAGCAATGTCTTCTTGTCTTCGTCTTTACATCAGGGAGGAATTTCCCCCCAAAGTTCTGCCAAGCCCCCTCCCTAGACCTTTCTACATTTCACAGGTCAGACCTGGGTCATCTGCTTATCCCTGTCCTGGCAAAGGAGAAGAGAGATTACATGATGAATTTAAACCAGTAATATTGTACTTCCTGGAGCTGGAGACCCTTACTCTCTGTTGAACAAAACTGAGATTTTTTTGCAAGGAAAAGGGGGTGTGAGATGGTTATGGGTAAGTAATCAACAGTGTTTGAAAAAAGAGGGTGTGAGATGGTTATGGGTAAGTAATCAACAGTGTTTGTGATATTTAAAGGCATTAGCAGCTAAAAGGTGAGACACTGGTTCCAGGGCTTTAGCTGGTCATCATTATTCAAGGCATGCATAAGAAAGGAAATCTATCTTTCGTTTGTTACACTGTTTAAATTGGGTAAAGATCCTAGTGAAACCAGACATCAGACATGCCTTTAGAGGAGTTAAGCCACCGGACAGGCTCCTTGCTTGGAAATAAAACTTGGCCAAATCTAATACAATTCTTCATTACAACTATTTTCAAGTAAGAAAGGAATGATGTCCCAGTGGTCCCTGGAATTCAGCCCCAAATGATACAGATACAATAACCCAAATGGCTACAATCACTTAAAAAATTTGACCAAAGCAAATATGCTTGCTCTCACGCTGTGATCAGAAGAGCAGCAAACTGAAGGCTTTGTTCAAAGCAGAGAGCGCAGTGAATTCTAAAGACGAGGGTCTTCAGAGGGGGCCGAAAGGTATTAGTAAACAGGCCTCGTTAATCCACTCAGGCAAGAGTCACGAGAGCCCGAGGGGCGCTCTCTGGTCTGCACTGTCCTGAGATTTCAAAGGACTGAAATGAAAGACTGTGAACCGCACACACACACCCTTAACTCCATTCATATCGGTGACAGCAGCAGGCGTGACTGCTCTTCTCTACTGAGACTGAAACTTTTTTGAAAAGGGTAGTTACTCTAAACAGGAACTACTCAGATTGGGCAGGCCTACCAGAGAAAGAACAGAGGCATCTTCCCACAAAAACAGAAAGATAAAACAAAGAGCTTCCTAAGAGATGACCTTAAATGCTGGTATTTCCTATTCCCTGGAAAAAGGTAAAAAGAGCAGCGCACAAGGGGCAAGAAGATGCCCTTCCCCCAGGACTGACACTCAGCTGGTGCCCTGTCCCTGCTGGAACTGGAATCCTTCTAAAGTTGACTCGAACCCCAAGTACTCATCCACTCCCCCACGACCCAATAAATAAAGGATTAATGAATGAAGGCTTACAGGACTCTGTTGTAGCCCATGGAAACTTGGTTAAAAACAAAACAAAGGGGCAAGTTGAAGAGGCCTGTGGGAAAGCTTCTACTAACGCTTCAAACCTACTCTTCACACACCCTCTGTTACGGCTTTGATCCGAACATCGCTGGGAAAACAAACTACATCTCTCCTCAGGTTCTCACTGTCTTCTCTTCTCTGCCAGTGGAGGAAGCATTCTTGTGTTTACCAAAGGCCAGTCCCTCCATCTGGGCTCCCCAGATCGAACCCTCCCACCCCTTACCCTCTTAAAACTACACCTCTCTCCTCTTCTTTCTCTCTTTCCTCACCAGCCTCAAACTCTCCTTCTGTCCAGGAGCATACCTATCAACACCCAGACGTGCTCTAGTATTTCCCATTACACAAAACCAAGAAACCTACCAACCAACCAAAAAGCCCTTATGCCTGAACATCTCCTTCCAGCCTCTACCCCATCTTTCTTGTTTCCTTTATGGAAAAACTACTCAAAAGAGTAATCCCGACTTGCTTCAAATGAAACAGAGCTTGTCAACCAACATTTGCTTTCTTTCTGGAATCTGCTTCTCCCGGATGCTCTGTCCATACTCCCTTTTTTTTTTTTTTGGACCTCATTAGCTGCTTCTCTCCTTGAGCTCTTGCGAGGCTCATTCTTGGGCTCTTTCCTTTCTCTTTCTAGTTTGGTGATCTTCTCTAATCCTCAGGTTTTACATGCCATCCATATAGCGATGATTTTTTTGATAAATTTTTATATCTGTGCTTCAAACTTTCTTCTGAGCTTCAGATGTAGGTAGTGGCCAACTTCAGATCTACCCATCTTGAACTTACATTTTAAAAAATATTTGACTGCACTGGATCTTAGCTGTGGCCTGCAGGATCTTTAGTTACGGCATGTGAAATCTTCCCTCCCAGCTCAGTCAGTAAAAAGAATGCCTCCAATGCAGGAGACCTGGGTTCGATTCCTGGGTTGGGAAGATCCCCTGGAGAAGGATATGGCAATGCACTCCTGGAGAATCCCATGGACAGAGGAGCCTGGCAGGCTAGTCTGTGGGGTCGCAAAGAGTCGGACAACGCTGAGCAACTAAGCACACAGCACACACAGGTGAACTCTACCTGTGGCCTGTGGGATCTGGTTCCCTGACCAGGGATTGAGCCCAGGCCCCCTGCATTGGAAGCACAGTCTTAACTACTGAACTGCCAGGGAAGTCCCTTGCACCTATGTTTAAAACATTTTAAAGCTGGGTTGTTTCTTATTGTTGAGTGTTAAGAGTTCTTTGTATTAATATATTTTGGGTAGCAGTTCTTTACCAGATATATCTTCTGCAAGTATTTTCTCCCAGTCTGTGGCTTGTCTTCTCATTCTCTCGACAGTGTCTTTTACAGAGCATAATTTTTGAATTTTAATGCAGTCCAGCTCATTGATGGATTGCCATCTTTGGGCAATCCATCTAAAATATTGTATTTAAACGTTGTATCTAAAATATCATATTTAAATGTAGCATCTAAAATATTATCACCGTACCTAAGGTGATGCAGATTTTCTTTATGTTATCATCTAGGATTTTTATAGTTTTGCATTTTACATTAAGGTCTGTAATCCACTTTGAGTTATTTTTTGTGACGGGGGTAAGGTCTATGTCAGGATCCTTTTTTTTTGGTAGGTGGATGTCAGTGGCTCCAGCACCATTTGAAAGATTCGTTGAAAATCTTTGCTCTGTGGTATTGTCTTTGTTCCTTGTCAATGGTCAGTTGACTGTATCTTATGTGAGTTTATTTCTGGGCTCTCTGTTTCATTAATCTATTTGTCTGTTCTTTCAGCAGTATCACACTGTTTTGATTAGTGTAGGTTTACAGTAAATCTTAAAGTTGGGCAGTATCACCTACATTCAAAAGATTCTTGATTCCCACCCTTATATACATCCCATACCGGCTCCTCTCACAGGTCTTTCCCATCTCAGTAAGTGGCACCACCATGCATCTGCTTGCTCAGAATAAAAACCTAGGAATCATTCTCAGTTCTTCACTTCCCACCTCTCATCCATTCCATCGATGTGTCTTGTGAATTCTTCCAATAAGCAGATCAAATCAAGCTGCATCTTTCCATGTCTTCTTCGTTCAAGTCAAGAGTCAGTCTCACTGGGACCTTCTATAACTGATCTCTCCTGTGTCCTGCTCTAAAGTCAGTGAGCCCCCTCACCCTCTTTTCTTTAAAAAAAAAAAAAAGCAGGAATAAGGATTTATCATACACTTTACATTCAGAGTTAAATGAAAACACAGCCAGTCTAAGCACAGTGCGTTTTTATGTGCTCTGTTGAAATCAGCTGGAGATGGAGAGTTCAGGCTGAACTCCTGAGGAGGGGGAAGCCCTCGGCCTTCACTGTCCACTGCAGCCGCCACTAAGGCACATGTGGCTGCTGAGCGCCGGAAATGCGTCCAGTTTAGGCTGAGGTGTTGTAGGTATAAAATACACTCCAAATTTCGAAAACAGTATGAAAAAAATTGAAAGTGACTTACAATTTTTAGGTTGATTATATATTAAAATGATAAAACTGGATATATTGGGCTAAATAAAATACTGTATCAAAATGCATTGTTTATTTAAAAATGTGGCAGTTGGAAAAATCTAAGTCACATACATGGCTCACAGTATTTTTCTACCGGTCAGTAACCCATGCTGGGTGCCACTCTCTAACCTCCGACGTTCCCCTTTCCTACCCCCAGGATCTCTTTGGGAATGATGGCAGATGGGTCGAGATTTTAGGTGATTTTTGAAAACATAAACCAGATTGTAGATCTGTATAGTTTAAAACTCTTTAATCTAAGAGCTAATTTGACTTTTATCTAAGTCAGAATAAGATGTCAGAACTTTCTCATGAGTGGAAGGTCCTGCATAAGCAAGAACCTTTTACTCATTACACTTTAGCCACTCTGGCCTCCCATTTCTCCCAAACTCCAGGTCCTTTCCTGCCTCCCAACCTCTGCATTTGCTCCTACTTCTGCCTGGGATGCTTGTACCCTGCTTGTTTTGACGGCTGCATACTTCTCCTTCTCCATGTCTTGGCTTAAAGGAATACATGAAAGTTCTCAGATATGATGTAACTCTAGATGCATTTTTATTCATCCACTGCCTTTAAAACATTAATTCAGTTATTTGGGTGAAAACTGCGTAACATCTATAATCCCATTTATGTAAAAACATACGTAGATGTTGCAAAGTGTTGGACATGACAGCAACTGAACAACATGATATGCATATGTATGCATATATATAAGTACAATGATAACTATTTGCAAGAATACACACCAGTTAATTGAAGGTTACCTCTGTGACCATACTATACATATCACTTTGCCACTTACTTTTTCACAAAGCAAAATGAATAAGAAATCTTTCTATGCTTCTCATACAGATTACTTTGTTCTTTTTAATGGCTGAAGGTATTCTTTTCTATGGATATTTTAGAATTCATTTCACCATTTTCCTATATGGATGAGTATTTAAATTGTTTCCAATTGTTTTTGCTGTTACAATGGAATCTTATTACAGCTGATATAGATTTCAATTCTTTGGGCCACAGAAAATAATTTACCTTCTCATCTATGGGAATGAGTCTTTTATCATAGTTTCTGAGATACCTCCCATTCAACTGTGACTGTGTCCATCTTAAGCATTAACAACTTTTTTGTCTATAGTTTATATACTATTATTACTAACCAACATCTTTAAAAATTTAAAGTATATAAGTACTTTACAAAGACTCAACATTGCCAGTAACTCTTGGGATATAAGGGCTGTACCAAGCGATCATTTAATGGAGGGGTGCATTTCTTTTCTTTCTAAAATTGAGGTATAACTTAGATATAGTAAAGTACTCAAGTCTTGACTGTACAGCTGGATAAAAATTTACATATGTGCTGAGTGGCATGTAGGACCTAGTTCCCTAACCAGGGATGGAAACGTGCCCTCTGAAGTGAAGTGCTGAGTCTTAATCACTGGACCACCAGGGGAAGTCCCAAGTAGGATACTTTTCAAGCTGTTTTTTCTTTAAATTTCCACATTCTTCACTTCTTTAGGATAAATACTCTTTTATGATCCTCATGGTAATCATAATTTGAAGGAGGGAGGGTAAATGTGAAGAAACAGAGGTACCACAAGGGTTTGTTGGATAGTCTATTATCTCTACGCATCCCCAGTCATTTATTTTTAGAAAATGCTCATGGATATCCTAGGCTGGATTAAAGGGAAAATCGTGGACTGCTGAAACCTTTGGTGTTTATGTGATTCAGGCCAGCAGGATTTCCATTCTGCCCTCCCAAACTTGTTACTATTCATTAAGGCCAAACTGGGTCATTCAATGCAAATAATGCTCTACTGTACTGGTTTAAAAATTACAATCATTTTTTTTTTCTTGGACAAATAATGAGCTGTGTTATTTGGTTAAGGGATTTAATTTCCTTGTGTCTTTACAAAAAAAATAATAATGAGAGAGAAACAGGCCGTGGGCAGATTGTCAGTGACCTCCACTGCCTGTTGGAGATGTCTGGATCTCCTTACCCTTTCTTTTTCCCTTGCTGTCCAAAACCCCTATGGTATTTCAGTTTACATTGGGTTGAATGGGATTTTGTGGCTATTCTGAAAATGTAATAACCAATTTCTGTGTGAAAATTTCAACTTCCAAATATAGAATTTATAATCTTTGCAACACAGTTTATTATTTTATGACTTGTCATTATGGTTAGTATTATTTAATCTTTCTGCTCCTCAGTTACTTCTTATTTGTAGGATAGGTAAGTTAAGCAAGATATTCTGAAACAACATTTTCAGCCTCGGAATTCCATGATTTAGATGAGGTCCTGGCATGTTATTAGCAAAATATCAACATTCACCACTCAGTGCAACTATTTCCTCTTTCAGAATATTCTTTAGCAACAATAAAGTATTAACATTTCTTCTACAGGACAGGTATTTAAGAAATACACGCTCTAGTCTTCTTGTGTGTGGTTCATAAGGCCTGTTTAAGAATGGTTACACTTTGGGGTGATGTTACAGGTAACTATAAGGAATTTACATTTATTGTGTGGTTATTATGTATCTGGAACTCTCTTTAGTCCTTTTACACTAGGCCAGTTCATCTATGATCTTCATTATACATGTGAAGAATCTAAGACAGGAGGAGTAATTTACAGAAAGCAACACTGAAGCAGTAGCAGTGGTGCCTGATCCAGATTGGATTAGCAGCTCTTTCCACCCAATAGATCTGTGCTCATACCACTGAACAGAAGGTATAAGTTCCAAAGAAGGTATAATGGAGACAAGACCAGGAAATGTCTATATGTGCCTAGGTAAAAAGTCAGCTGCTACAAAAGAAATATGGTAGCTCGCATACAGGAGCTTAAAGAACAGTACAGTTTATCTCCCTTTCACGCACCAGTCCCAAGGGAAGCAGTCAGGTCCTGTGTGCTCTGCTCACCAGAGTCCTTGAGAGATGCAGGTTCCTGCCAAACCTTTGCTCTGCGGTCCGCTGAGGTGCTATCTTTGTTTGCATGAATAACAGTGGGTTTTCTGGGAGGAAAGGAGCTCCTGAGGGAAGCAGTTTCCAAGGTCTTAAGGCATTCATTCACATTCCTCTGACAATAACTTAGTCACATGACCTCTACCTAGCTGCAGAGTCTGCCTGATAGGCTGCAGCTGGGTGCCCAGCTATTCTCTATTTAAACTATGAAGGAAGAAGGCACTGTGGCAGACAACTTGCATACCCTCCTATAAAGTCATTTTCTCACAATAAAATCCACACAGGATGGATGAGATTACCTGCAAATAACCTTCTTCAAACAAATAGCTTATACTTATGATCTAGAGAGTTAAGTTTTATAAAACAATACCAACAGGACTAGGAACATGTGATTGAAAAGTAAATGAAGATTTGTTATACTCCTTATACTCTAAGGCAACCAAGATGGTTTATTTCACCAGAAAAATATGGCAATTTGCATGAAGACCAGGAGGAGGACCAAAGAAACTGAACATATCATATTTATCCCTCTTTTCCACCCTCCTGAGGCAAGAGGCTGCACTGGATGGGCTCCCTGCAGGCCACAGACACAGGCCCCTTATGACAGGTTCTTCCCTCCTTGGTTGCTTGCCAAAGCATGAAAGCAACTCTACTATCTGTGTAAGAAAGCAGATACAGAAATGCTCCCCTGGAGTGGAATCAAAATAGGGTTTGAGCCAAGCCCAAAGTGAAGTTATGAAGGTAATATGATAAAAATGAAATGAAAATGCTATTGGGAACTTTTTAAAATCAAATTTCTCTTACCAAAAAATCTGATTAAGATGGATCTATAGATAAGTGGAAAAAAAATTCACTTATAATCCTAAAAATACATTAATTATCACCAATATTAAAAGAGGGAAAACATGAAGATATACGCATATACCCAGTTAATCTATATGCAAAAGTTCTTGGAATTCTCAACTTTTGTAGAAAATAAAAATTTGTACACACATACAGAATACTGTAGGACTTCTAACCAAATTAAACATCCTCAGCATTTAATTTCAGCCCTAATGAAGGCAGTTACCTCAAAACGAACTCCTGTCTCTTATTAAAACTTCTACTCTGCAATGTGCAATTATCACATTAGAACTTAAGAGAAAGTAAAATTACACAATCTTGAAGCCTTTTAAATGAGATTCCAAACTTCTTTAAGATATCTATGCAATTTATTTTGGAGAGGACTCAAAAGCAAGAGATTGGATTTCTTCTTATATTGGTGAAATCCCAAACAATCCACAAATCTCTATATTTCTCCAATTCAGAAGTATAAGAGGAATTTTCACTGCAAACTTGGTTAACTGCACCTGTACCCGAGTTTCACTTATGTTTTACTTAATTCTTGGGAAAAAAAAAAATTTTTTTTTCCACTTAATTTTATTATTTATTTCCCTGCTGCAGTTCTGATTTTTACGTTAGCAAAGAATATCAGTATCTGATTCTCATAAAGAACATACTCAACTAAAGAGCTTCTAAACTGTATTCATTACTCAATCAAATCCTCTTTAAGCACCCTTTCCTCTTTATAGCAAGTGAAAGAAGTGAAAGTGTTAATCACTCAGTTGTGTCTGACTCTTTATGACCCATGAACTGTAGCCCACCAGGCTCCTCTGTCCATGAATTCTCCAGGCAAGAATACTGGAGTGGGTTGCCACTCCCTTCTCCAGAGGATCTTTCCGACCCAGGGATGGAACCCAGGTCTCCTGCATTGCAGGCAGATTTTTTACCATCTGAGCCACCAGGGAAGCCCCCTTTATAGCAAACTGCCCTTAAAATCACTTCTTGCTTTTTGTGCTACATTAAGTAACTTTCAATGTTAAGTTTATGTGTGTTTTTACCTTTAATGCAACAAAATAACACAGTAGAGGCAAGAGCTCGCCTAGTTGGGGGTCTGCACTTGACTGAAATGGTCCTCTGATCACAGAGGAGCACGATAGGGCCATGGGTGGGGACAAGGGCAGCCTTGCAGGAGTGTTAACTGGGAGACAAAGGGAGGGTTCAAGGAGGAACGCTACGACTGTCACCATAAGAGAAGAAGGCTAAGTGGCAAACGATCTCCAGATAACTACTTAACCATATTTTTCTTTCAGAATTTTCTGCTACAATTTTATAAAGTGCTTAACTTATACATGCTAAAGTATCAACTCATCTTAAAATATTTTAATAGCAAGTATTTTAAAAGTTTTATAATTTCCAAGATCTAATCTTTTTAGTAACTAATTTTTATACTCACTACTGAATTGAAACAAAATTATAACTCATCAGATATGAATGGGTTAGTTTTCACAATAATTTCATCACAATAATTTCAAAGGAATGATAAAAATGAACATTCTCTCCAATATGGTCAGAACGACAACAGCAAGAAATCCTTTAATTTTTGAGGTAGAATTTTTCCCCAGCACTATTTTCTTTCTGGTCATAGTTACCTAGGATATATCTTTTGTGATATCATTGCTATCATCTTTCAATAAATGTCCATCTACAAATTAATTAACTTTCTGGAGACAGATCCCTGGTATACTATTCTTCTGATTCCTATGAAAGACCCACTTTTAAGATACAATTGCAGCTGCCCCACACGCTAGTTACTGTGTCATACACACGCCTTAAAATTCTGTAATCAGCAACCGCCAGGTGCCGTATCGCATTCAGCACACCACAGTCAGTCAATACAGACATCCCCAAACACACCAAGGCTGGTTTTGTCAAATGTTTTATTGAGTGTAGACATCTGGAGTACTGTAAAACATGCATTATCTGTAGATTCAAAAAGGAGCAAGCCACATTGTCCTCACTGTCAAATGTGTCAGGCTTGGCATACATGATGGAGATTAATGAAGTATCATGAGAGTAATATGGTTCCTGAAAAGCTTCTACAATTTGGAGTAGGGTCTTAATCACGTGAAAAGCAAAGCTGTTCACATTTGGTGAACTTGCATCTCATTGGAGGTACACAGTATTTTAATTTTAAAACAAATAAAAATAATTGTTTGTAGAAGATTCCCATCACCCCAACTTTACCTGCCCTTTCAGTTTTCAGAAATTTTAATTAAAAAAAAAAAAAAAAGTATATGCCTTTTGGAAGTTGTACATTTATCTGAGCAATAATTAAAATTTATTTCTTCTTCGGTTGCTGAGGTGTATTAAATTTGAAGAAGATAATATCTCCATCTTCAACAATATAATTTCTGCCTTGTTGTCTGTACTTTCCAGCAGCCTGTAAATAAGAAATACAAAGGAAATGTGTTAGTTTACAATGAAATATATAAGCTAAATGGTAGGAGCATATGCAAAAAGTATTCTACATCTTGGGTCAGATTAAAGAAAAAAAAATACAGGAAGGCACACAAGTTCAAAACTAGACTTGGAGAGAAGCAAAGTATTCCTGATTTGGGCAGCACTAGATTTTCCATACATACATAATCATAATGTATTCTCCACTAAATTGTTGGTACATAAATGTAATTATACCAATATCATTAAGTTTCATTACATGCTGTTTATGGTACATTTCTGATGTGTCTGCAAACATCCGGCAAGTCACTGTAACAAACAGATCAAACCAGGCAGGAAAAAAAGATTATATAGCTAGGTTAAAGCTGCAATATTTACTTAAAGACATTCTTTGGTGATACTGATGATGCCAAAGACACAGCATGCTACAAGTATCAATTGTAATTACAGATTTTAAATTGCTTCTTTGTAGTTTTTAATCTCATCTTGACAATGACCGTACACAGTTGGTCATTCAACACACAGAAGTTTACTGACTAATGGCCCTAGTTACAAGCAGACTCTTAACAGGTTGGAAATGCAAAGACAGATATTTTTTTCCACTTGTAAATCAGTCAGCAAAGCAACTGATTCCACCTGCTGGCACGCAGATCAAGATGAGCAATCTTCTGGTGATTCTTATACAAATAAGCAGCAGTTACACAGAGACTCAGGTTCACCGCAGGGCACAGTACACACACTTCATCCTCAGCACAACAGGCTCTTCAATATCTACACGTCTACACTGAATACTGCACACCACCAATCCTGTCCCACGTGATCTGACATCAACCACTCAACACTGAAGACCTGAGGATCTTTTATAAAAACAAAAAATTCTCAAAAGTATTTTCCTTCTGCTAGAATTTATCGAGAACACAAAACCTTTGACCAACAAGATTAGTACTTTCCTTTGAAGATACTGACAAGAATGTTCAAAGTCAAGTGCAATTATACTAATCAGAAACAAGACTGAGATCATACATCTGAGGTTAAAATCAACAAACCAGGTCACAGAGCCCTAGTAAGCATATTACAATTATCTAGACCACATATAAAAATCACCTACTAAGTGCTTTTAAAAATGAAGCTAATTTTTAAAAAGTCAACATACCCTAACATTTTAAAAGGCATACACACACACACATACACAATACTCTTGTATTTTTCCAAAGTTGTGATGTATGGAAGGCCATGTGCTACTTGTTTTGAGAATCTAAAGTCCAATGTTATAAAACTATATAGACAATTTAAATCAAATACATAATTGGCATGACATATTAAATATAAGTTTATATACTTTGTTATGACTCAAGTTTACTACTAATTAAAGGTGACAGTGTTCCTTTAAATTCTCTAGAGACCATTTAATCCATTTCCACTGCTATCAGAAACACTGGTTGGAAAAAAAAATCAATACCCATTTGTGAATCTTGAGTATGTATTAAACAAGACACGTCTAACCAGTTCATTTGCACTTGAAAGCAGCCATCTGTAGAAGCCAGCTTTGCCTAAGCAGATATGATTGCTAATAATGTGATATCCCTGTAGACTACAAAGCCCACACAGAGCTATTCAGTATATAGTTCACAGCACTGGCATTAAATTAGTTATGCTGCACTGATGTTTGAAATACATATACATACATACACATATACACTATCTTGCTCTCAAACCTAAAACTTATGTGATAATATGCAAGTATTTGTTGAATAAAAGAAATTCATAAATGCTTTATTTAATTTGGAGTTCAAATTTTGAAATGTTAGTTTTGGAAATTAAAAAAAAAAAAAGCATAAAATACTTAATGATATTCTAAGCTGAAAAGCCAGAGGTCAACCTTTTCCAGTTTATTTCATAAAACCTCCTAGTTAGTGTTAAGCATTTCTACAAGCAGGCAACATTTTTTTTTTACAGTATATTATAAAATTTCTGTATTGTTAAAGGAAGTATTCACAACTTATATAACTTTCAAGTTTATAAATCACAACACAGACCTCTATTAATGGTTGGTAAAACAGGCTTATCCCATGAGAATATAAAAAAGAAGCGTCTGATTTCTGAATTCTAGTAATAGAAAAATATCCTTATTTTAACCTTTAGTCTATGAAAAATATATATGCCAGCATGACATAACATGTTGAAAAATAATCTGAGATTTTTCAAGTCTAATTAGGATTCTTGACAAAGTTCAATCTTAATACACTGAACTTGCATATCTAACTATCACCACATATGACAACACTGAGAAGTTAATGACTTTGTTTAGTTATAAACTGTAACTTCTTTCATGCCTTTTAAAAAAACAAAATGGCTCTCATTCCACATTGAACCAACTACATGAAGATTTCCCCCTTCTCTTCCTGGGGTTTCAACAGTTCTATTACAGTCCTGCTGTTCCATATGATCTCTCCAATGATACCAATGAGAATAAACTTGAAATCAACTTTTTTGGATTTCTTTAAAATTAGGAAATATACAAGACTTCTCTAAAAAAATTTTAAAAACATTTTCTATACTAGTCTTCAAACAACAAATTAAAGGTAAAGACACTTGCTTATAATGTCAGTTTACCTCCCTGACCTGTCTGTTGATTAGAGTTGACACACTTACTAGATTTTGCTAAGTAAGCCTAATAAAGTCAAACAAAATCAAGTCTGTAACAGAGTTTACATTAAAAGAAATCATTCATTACGTCTGTATAACACAGCTTCACTATTAGTGGATGCAAACTAAATTATACTTATTAGCTAAAATAAAGCACAATTTTGGACCTGCCCTCTAGTGTTGAGAAAGCAAATTAAGCTCTCAGAGATCTTTTTAAAAAAAAGTACAACCATGAAGTTCAGCAAAAACAGGTCTTATTTGACCAAATTTACATTGTTTTGAATTAATCCATATGCATAGATATACTACTTTTATTTCAGATATTCAAGTATAATAAGTGCAAGTTTTCACTGGTCATCAGTGAACAAATTCTTTGAAATTATTGATAACTACTTAAAGCCAGCTTTAAAATTTCTTTTTCAGTTTTAGAAAAACACCACAAAATTACTAACAATTTATACATTTAAAAAACTGCCTAAAAGTATGTAAATATTTACGGCTCAGTTGATAGTACATACAGTTGATAGTTAACACTAATGCTGACACAATTTAAAAAATCGTTATCATTCATTTGAATCATGAGTATCTTCATATTAGCAAAAATTATTAAGTATGAAACTAGAAAATAATTCCTTACCTTGACTGCATTTTCAGAACCTTCCTCTTTAAAATCTTCGTATTTCATTACTTCAGCCATAATGAATCCTTTTTCAAAATCTGTGTGAATCTTTCCTGCAGCTTGAGGAGCCTTCGTCCCTTTCTTTGAAAAGGAAGACCAGGGAAAACTAATTGCATTTAAGATGACTGATTGAAAGCGTAGAGTTTCTTTTCTTTTATCTGCAGTTGGGTTCAACTTAAACTTAGTTTAATAACAGTTAAGATGTCTGATATACAATTAGAACATTTTCAATATAGGGCACTATCTGTGCAGCAGATTTAGCACAGACAAATCAGTAGATGTTAAAGAAGCGTAGCTTTGTTTTTCCTAACAGTCATCCACAGATTTATCGATTTAGATGCGGCGGCCTGGTTTGGTGTAGGTTTCATTTCGATTTTCTATTGTTCACGGTGGAAAAAAAAAATAAGGATTTAAAAAGTAGCTTTCAAGCTGAATTATCAAAGGTTTTTAAAAGATAAAAAGCCTTGAAAATTTCAGCTCATCTAAAGAACATATAAAAATCAATATATAAAGGGACATTTTAAAGTTATTTCCAACAAATCATACAATCTATGTTCAGCAAATAATTTTTAAATCCTCATAAAATTTTGAACACTTTACATAATAAACCCTGCCTCTAACCACCATGAGAGAAAATTCAAGTTGATATAGGAAGAGAAATGTCTTATAATTACCCCATATGTTAAACTACAAGGACATACATTCCAGACACACACAACCATGGAAAGAAATTTGAGAAATAATGGTGACCTAAAGGCTGCTTAATAAAGCATGTTAAAGTGATAAGGAGTCTGACACTATAAAGCACAGTTTTTACAATAAAAGATGTATTGGGTTAATATGGCTACTCACTGATGCTTACCTGACTAAATATCCTAGCACATTAAATCGTGGATACTTACAATCAGTCTTAAGATAAACCAGCTTTCACATTTTCAAGCCCAGAACATGTTATCTTTCCTTCTGCACATACTTAAGTTTGGAAGTTTTAAGGCTTTAAAATAGATAGTAAAAATAAACCCTAGCAATTTGTTTACCAATCCAAATTGCTTTGACATAATTTGTATGTCGATATAAAAGGACCTTAGTTATAAGTCAATCAAATATTTTTTTTAAACAAAGAAAAGAGGAGATCAAAGAAAAGTGAATCTCACATTCACACGACGCCTTTAACATTATGCTGAATTGACTTCATGTTCCTATCCATCTTAAATCAAAATAAATGTAATAATAAATTAATGTAGCCAGTGAAAACAGGAATGAAAGCAGCCCTAAAATTCATCATGTACCATACACTAAGAAAGCATAATAAAAGAATGACTAAGACACTGAATATTTCTGAAAGTTCAGATGTTATTTTTAGATTCTGTAACACGATCTTGGATTACATATGTTTCAAAATATTTTTCAACAGTAACTACCGTATTACAATGTATTTTCATTTAAAAGCCAGCCATTACAGGTCTGTTTCTATTGTCCTTTGGGAATAAATTAGTCATTCTTTCTGGTGGCAATCAATTATATATCAATATTTTAAAAATACGCATCACATTATTAAAGAAGACTGAATATAAAACACTGTAAAAATAAACACTATTTCTATAAATTCAAATTTTAAAAGGCATGAATTATTACACATTGAGTTTAGCTCTTTGAGCCCAACTGTGTATCTATGAAGAGCATAATGATGTCATATTGCTTTTATTGCTGAAAATGTAATCCGAGCAAAGCAAAGGAGGAAAGAACCACCCGCAACCCAAACAAACTTAGCGAATACAAAATGAAAAGCAACATCAATTTCACTGCAGACAAACCCAGTCACACAGATTAAGCAAGCACAATACTGGTGCGTCTTATCTCTGACCACAGGAGGAGGGTAGACAGATTCTACAGGATGAAGAAATTCAGACTATGTAATAGGCAGAATCAATTGTTACCTGCCTCAATCAATGCCGCTCCACTTTCACTGTTCAGCAGCTCACAAATAATTAAAGTTATCCTGGACAAAAACCTCATCTGTAATGACTAGCTAACCGCCACCATGACAAACTTCAAAGTCAGTGATATCAATCTGAATTCAATAGTGTGGAACTGGATATAGCTGATGAATAAGTATGAATCTTACCCTGATGGTCCATGCACGCACTTCATCTGGGCCTGCAGTGAAAAAGTATTCTAGTTGGAGTGCTGCAAACCCAGCCTTAATGATCTTTGGCAAAGCGCTGAAATAAAATGAAACAAATTCACTCAACATATAAGTAGATTGTGCCAGAGATCAGTATGAACTTAAAATATTCATTTCAAGCAGAAAATGTTAGAGAGATTAGTAAATGACCATTTTTTTAAATAATACACTTGAAGAGGTCAGAAAGCATATAACTATTCCTAAAAAAATCTCTTCAAAAATTAGTTTTAATTATATTAGTCTGAATATATAATTTTGAATTGTTTACTATAGAAAAAGAAAATTTTGATCTACCCATTCTATGGTTATTTTCTTCCAATATCAATTATTTCCCAGATGTGGGTCATGAAAGCAAAATTATCTGACTGAAATCCAATCTTTAAACAATATATTACTGTTACTCAGAAAAAAATTAAGGCAACTGATTCACTCTTGCCCCGCCCCCACTGAACATGACGAAAGAGTTTTGGCGATCATTCCTTCTCAAAAATATACATAACTAATACCTATGTTATAATTAAAACACTGTACGGAGATGACAGATGACAGTTAAAAACTTAATTTAAAATAAATCTTTTCACTCTGTCTCATGGTAAAGAAAGGAGAAGATTCCCTCTTTATAATGGTAATTACTCTGTCATTTATTATTCTATCAGCGCAAGCAATTAAATTACTGCAAGGAAATAGTTGATAATAAAGTGTAGGGAAAATGAATGCTAATTAACCTTTGTGTCATGTTCGCTTCCAGATACTTCTGTCTCTCCTCAGCACTCAATTCTTGCAACCTGAGTTCCAAGGCCCCACTAAAAGGAATGACCAAGGCACCTGGGTCATACTTGTCCACCCACTCTTTAATTTTTATCAACCTGTAGACAAAAAAGGGCACAACATTATCTTGTAGTGCATGCATGACTGTACCACATTCATTATTATCAAGTAGCACATACATATTCATAAGAATTGCACGGTTTTATGATGCCATCTTTTTGTGTATAGCTTTCCAAGGTCAAGGCATTAACAGGCAGCAACTGCTTCAGGTATACGCCATAATATTTTACTGTAATCTAGTTTTACTTTAACATATTATCTATAGGAACTATTGTACAAATATTTTAAAACTTTTTGCAGTTACACTAAATTCTTTCAGTATTAACACCTGTGACCTTGAGAATCTCAATGTTATGATTTATTATCTTCCTTTACAAAATAAATTTTTAAAAAGCAAAAAACACAAAGTTCTGGATTTATAGGAATCACACCTAAAAGTATCAGCTAATTTTGAGGAGCTTTGACAAATAATTAATTTGTTCCCCCCAGATATCTATATGCCTGATTCAATTCTTTCTTGGACTAACAAAACCTTACAGTTGTCACTGGTTTTGAGATTTCTGCTAATCCCCCTCAAAAAGTCCAAATATACAGGTTTACAAACCTAGTTGATTGTGTATACATTGTTCTTATGAACCTCACTTTTGTAGAATCATGAATAACAGAACTACAGAGGAAATAAAATCCTTTAATAGAAAAGGGTTTGGAAAGCCAAATCAGTTAGGAAATTGATATCAAGTATTACCTGAAAAGACATTATTGATTCTTTTCAGAATCATTTCAAATTCTAAATCATTATTGAGTGATTTCTTCCCAAGCATGGAATTTTTTTCTTTTTATTTTTTTATTGAAGGATAATTGCTTTACAGAATTTTGTAAGCATGGAGCAATTTAGCAAAGTGGCAGTTAGAGCATAAATGAAATCAGTGTAGTGAGTATATTAACTAGGTTCTGATCCTACCACTATGCTAGCTTTTTACTCTTGGGCAGGTTTCTAAACCTTTCTAAACTTCAGTTTCCTTATTCACAGAAATAGTAAGAGTACACATTATACTGTAGGTAAAGAACCTAGAAAAGTAAAGTTTGGCATATCATAAACAAATATTAACAGCAATTACTATTAATATTTTTTATTCTCAGATAATCACAGCAGATATGCCTATGATTCTGGGATAGAGCTTAGTATGGAAATGGGTATAGATTTCACAGTTCAATGCATATCACTTATACTTGTTTTCCCATATTTAGACCAAGGCTTTAATAACTATCATGGTAGAAAATTGAGGCAAAATCCTTAAAAAAAAAAAAAAAAAGTTAAATGTCACTACAGTGGATAAGAAACATAAGAACTAAACCCTAATACTCACCATCAAACAAAACGGCAGGGATCAGAGTTATCAGAAAATTAAGAACATGGACTACTGAGTAGAATAGGATAAAGGAATGAAAAATTCACACAATAATTTATACATGTTTGCTATATGAGGCTAATCTAGAATTTATTTATTTAATATTTATTGATGGGGAACTCCCTGGTGGTCCAGTGGTTAAGATTCCATGCTTTCATTGCAGGGGGCACAAGTTCAATCCCTGGTTGGGGAACTAAGATCCCACATGCTGCATGGTGCAGCCAAAAAAAAAAAAAAAACTATCAGTGATTTTTTAATCTTTGTAATATTTTTTTTTCCCTTTTGGTCATATCCTAGAAATAATGGACCAATCCCTAAGATGCATTTTGGAATCAAATATATGTCCTTTAAAAGAGGAAATCCAAACCAGTTGTTTTCTTATCCAAAATTATGAAGGAAAGAACATTATGAGATTCTAACTTATCTTATAGACTTACATTATTCAAACAAAACTGTATTTTAAAATTTGTCATTGATGGTTTAGTAATCGCAAGCCAGAATCAGAAATCAGAAATGTAATAAAAAAAGGAAAAATAACATACCAAATATACATTCAGTGAAAATAAAATAAACCAAGCCCATGCAAAAGAAAATAAAAATATCATACACATTTTGTTTCAAAAATATGGTCAACATAGCTAATAAAACTAGAACAGTTATGAGACAACAAGATAAGAAATAATGACTTTGGCTAAAATATCAATTCAGAATAACAATAGTTTTACCCTGTCATTTTAACAGCCTTTCCTGCAGATTCCTCAGAGGGATTATTTGCATTCCTCAGGTGTTCTATTGTACAATTCAGATGAATAAAGACTTACAAATCATTCGTCTACCGCCAATGTGAGACTTTGATCTGGTGAATACACTATTGTACCTTAACTATAATTGGCAAAAAACCTGACAGTGTAGAGCATCACAAGCTTAATAACAAAGGAGAATATCTCAAAGTGTTGACAGATGATCTTCATAATGCAGAAGCAGAGCTGGTACATTTTAGCAATAAATGAGCACTGAGGTCTAAAGGTCTCTAAAGTGACTGACATCAGACCTGCTACAGCCTCACTAAAAGAAAAAGGTACCGTGGCACTCTCCGTAAAGTGAGTTAGGTCTTTGCCTGCAAGCTTCACTTTTGTGACTTTCCCTGTCATAGAAAACACAGGGAAGATGAAAAGTGAGTTAGGTTCTTTGGCTGTCTGCTTTACTTTTGTTACTTTTATTATCAAACAAACGTGAGAAATGCCCCAAAGTAATTTTTAATTACATATTTGAAATAAACCTTGAGTAATTAAAAAAATGACTTGATTTCAAGATTATAGACTAAAATACATATAATATATCTATTAGGTCTGATGGTTACAAAAGTGCGATAATGAGGCCAAGATCACAAGTTTGAACCCCATTGGGACCAGTTACCTTTTGCAGAAAGCTATCTGTTCTGTTACTGCAAACCGTACCCCAAACTCATCTCAAAAACGTGAGATATGGCACATGAGGGAACATGGAAAATCAAAGTTGCACTCAGGACCACTACAAGAAAAACAATTTCAAGTACAATACATTCTGTCAAAGTGACTGAATAGTAATCTCCATACACAAATGTTAGCAAATGTCTAAAGAAACTATCTAATAGTAACCAAAATAATAATGATATTGTCATAGAATACCAAATTATAGGAGGGGAGAAGAAACAGTAAACACAGTACACTCCCAAGGAGTTGTAAAGACTTCCACAACATTCATTTTATAAATTTATATAAATAGATGATTGCACAAAGCTGCAGATTACTGATACGGAGGCAGAGCCACACTGATTCCCCAAAGTTCTATGAGTGACAAAGGGAGAGAAGAACTGCCATTAGTGGTACTTTGCTTCCTACTAATGATTCTATAGGAAGCGGACGAAGCAAGGACAATCCATTTTAAGGCTAAAGGGTTATGCTTTGGAATTCACTGGCAGGTTTTGATATGGTAGAGTCTTTGGCAAAATGAGATCTTTAGTATTAAGCTAGCTTTAGATTTCTACAAGATTATGTCTCAAACTTATTTTTGGTTTTATAATCTGACCTTGTTATCCAGTCACGAAATTTCAGATTTCATAATTTTATTTTCTTTGGGTTAATTTACATGGTTTGTATTTCTCTTCCCAGATACAAATTTTATTTCTAAAAATTACATTTGTCTGTCTTTGAAATCTACCTGTTCTTTTTTGGTAACATTTTATTCTTGTTTAATGAATTCTCATTCCCTGCAATATTTTTAAAACATTAATTGAAGGCTTCTTTCAGACTGTTCTAATTACTTCTAGTTTCTTGTGTATAACTCTGCCTGACTCCCTTTAACATGCTGTCTTCTAATCTCTCAGAACAGGTGGCTCCTGCGGATGTGCTGTTATTCTTGGGTGTGTGATCATTTGGCAGGAGCTGTTTTGTTCCAAGAGAATCTGTGATCAAACCCCTGGGTTGTTGAGATATATCTATGACATAGTTTTGTGGGGATTTTTCCTTCTAGGGAAAGACCTATGGAGGATTTGGGGCTCTGGATCATTTTGAGGCTTAGAGTTTCTGCACTAGGTTATTGGTAATGTAGACAGTGAGGCCCAGTCTCTGGTTTCCTTAGAATAACAGTTTCTTCCCTTTTATAAAAGGGTGGGAGCTGGGGGTGCAGGTTTCTAGTGTCTCAAGTGGAAAGGACAGCTCTTTCTAGGTTTTACGAGTGTGCGGTTCTGGCACCTGTAGCGTGTGCCTTGAGTCTTATTCCTATATGGTCACTAAGGCCTCTAAGCCATTTGAGATATTTTCCCTGAGGGCCATACACTGTTGAGTTCACTTTCTACTATCAGAGTTTCCTCTTTGTTTCTGACACCTTGAGAACCCCTTTTCTTGCTTTCAAGTCCTGCCATGTTCTAAAACTATCACATCATCAAAAATACTATCTTTCCTGGTTATTTCCTCTGATGTTTCTATATACTAGAAACAAGAAGGGAGCTTCCTGTAGTTGCTGAGTCCACCTCAGTGTTACTATTTGATATTCTGCATAAAACTAAATTTTTGCAACTTAAACTCCTGAAATACTTTTCTCTGATATACTTCAATATGAATTTTTATTTATTCTTTTCTACACTTCATGTCCATCCAGCCATTCAACTATGCCCAGCTATTCAAATTCTGATTTTCTAAAAATCCTTTAAAGATGGCACAATTTAGCACTAAAGCCAAGTTCAGTTCAGTCGCTCAGTTGTGTCTGACTCTTTGTGACCCCATGAACCGCAGCACGCCAGGCCTCCCTGTCCATCACTAACTCCCGGAGTCCACCCAAACCCCTGTCCATTGAATCGGTGATGCCATCCAATCATCTCATCCTCTGTCATTCCCTTCTCCTCCTGCCCTCAATCTTTCCCAGCATCAGGGTCTTTTCAAATGAGTTAGCTCTGTGCATCAGGTGGCCAAAGTACTGGCGTTTCAGCTTCAGCATCAGTCCTTCCAATGAATATTCAAGACTGATTTCCTTTAGGATGGACTGGCTGGATCTCCTTGCAGTCCAAGGGACTCTCAAGAGCCTTCTCCAACACCACACTTCAAAAGCATCAATTCTTCGGCGCTCAGCTTTCTTTATAGTCCAACTCTCACATCCATACATGACCACAGGAAAAACCATAGCCTTGACTAGACGGACCTTTGTTGGCAAAGTAATGTCTCTGCTTTTTAATATGCTGTCTAGGTTGGTCATAACCTTCTTTCCAAGGAGTAAGCGTCTTTTAATTTCATGGCTTCAATCACCATCTGCAATGATTTTGGAGCCCAGAAAAATAAAGTCAGCCACTGTTTCCACTGTTTCCCCATCTATTTGCCATGAAGTGGTGGGACCAGATGCCATGATCTTAGTTTTCTGAATGTTGAGCTTTAAGCCAACTTTTTCACTCTCCACTTTCACTTTCATCAAGAGGCTCTTTAGTTCTTCTTCACTTTCTACCATAATGGTGGTGTTATTTGCATATCTGAGGTTATTGATATTTCTCCCGGCAATCTTGATTCCAGCTTGTGCTTCCTCCAGCCCAGCGTTTCTCATGATGTACTCTGCATATAAGTTAAATAAGCAGGGTGATAATATACAGCCTTGACGTACTCCTTTTCCTATTTGGAACCAATCTGTTGTTCCATGCCCAGTTCTAACTGTTGCTTCTTGACCTGCATACAGATTTCTCAGGAGGCAGGTCAGGTGGTCCGCTATTCCCATCTCTTGAAGAATTTTCCAAAGTATAGATATACCATAAATCCAGGGGGCACTGATAAACACTGAGCTTATGTCTAGTCTTCTTCCTTGCAAGTTTCCTCTCATTTTTATTAAAACTGCTCACAGTCCCAAATAATGACTTTAAGAAAATCACATTTTTCTTTTCCATTTTCCAAACATGTCCACTGCAAATTAATGCTCAATTGCAGCGTTCTAAAAGAAACAAACATATACCCCATAAACAATATTCATTCAAGACCAAATAATTAGCTCTAGAACATTCAAAGTTCCCAATCCTTCAAAATTCTGTTTGAATAAAGTTACTAGAGTGAGGTTATTAAGGAAGTCAATGGGAAAAGAAGAGCTAGAAAGAAGAAATACCAAAAACTTCTAATCTAATTATTAGTCTTGGAAATCTAATCCCTCTTCTAAAAGAGATCCCCATCTGTTATCTATGTAACTGACTTCAGGTTTCAATGTTCTTGTCTGACTTGATGGAACTGTGCAGGACAACAATTAAACTCTGCTCCACAGAGTGTGGTCTCATCACCTGGGTGCTTTTTAGAAATGAAGAATCTCAGAATTTGCATTTCAATAAGATCCTCAGGTATTTCACATGCACACTAAACTTTCAGAAGCACTGAATTAAAGGACTTTGAAAATAAAAGCACTTTCAGTGAAAACATGAAAATGTCTGCAAGAATTCTGCCGACCAACTGATAACTAAGCAGATGTTGACTACCTATCCCATTGACATGAGAGGAGTGAGAATAATAGAAAAATTCCTGCTTACATCTCCCAGGCTCAAAACTAAAAGGGAAAAAGCTTACCAGAATTTCACAAAGTATAAGGAAAATGTTTGCTCTGACACCCCTGCAGTATCAAAGACGTTTTAGATTCAGGGTAAAAATAATTAGTTTAAACAGAATTACTATAGTCAACAGTTTCTTTATAAGACATAATTACGTCTCTCTTATTCTAGTAAGCCTCAATACCTGGAAAAATATCTGTAAGTTCGCTTTGGAATCTAGATTCAAATTATAAGAAATGAGCCCAGCAAAGAGGACTCTGTGAAATCTGAATTCATATCGAGTAAAAGGGATATTACCACAAATTGTTCCCTATGAGGACCTCACAGAACCACTGTCTGGAAAACCCTGTTCATTTTTGCAGTCACTGTATTACAAGTGGCATTTGTACATATACACATTTGTGTACACACACACACAAATGTTATAATGAATAAATAGTAGAAAACTTAAGGATGAATCTTAATTACTTAGAATAAATCATAGTAATCCCATTCTCCAGCTGGCAACTTGACTGAGAGTTGCCATGTGAACCAGTTCTGGTCAATAGGGCATGAGAGGAAGCTTGCTACAGGCTTCAAGAAGATTCTGAAAGGCTCCCTTAGCTCTTAAAAAGGGTAAAGAAGAGTGTCTCTGCTGGACACTATGTCTGGATTTTATCTCTAGAATTCTAACAGCTATACTTTGACCAAAAGAATGGATGTAAGGAAAGATGAGAAAAACCCTTGATCTTAAAACTATCACAGGAACACTGAATTAACCAAACCTGGAGACAAACTACCCTGGGTTTAACTATTACATGTTGGGTTGTCCTCGTTATTTGTAGCATCCTGATACTGACTCTGATCACATTTTAGGGTTCTCTTCATTTGAATATATGAATGCAGCTCTTCTTAAATGGTCTAACTCTAACTTATTTTTTAGAATAGCAGCTACTGTAGAGCTTTCCCCGAGCGTCCATATAGATAGATGTCATTACCACACTCCATCCTATGTTACAAATTGCCTATTTGGGGGGGTTATCTCTTCCCAGTATAATAAAAACTTTGTGAGGTCAGGCACTTGTCTTTGTTCCCTGATATATCTACAGAACTCCACTAGCACAGCGCTGGCATATAGTGAACGTTCAAACATTTTCTGAATGGATAACAAAGTGGAAAGTTTTTGAAAATAATTAGCTGAGGGACTATAGGTAGTATTTAAGTTCTCTTAGCTTTAGTTCACGCACCTGCAAAATGCTGAGTAGTTTTCAAATGGTTCTGGGTTCCCTACAGGAACTCTCAAGGTGCTAGGAGGAGAAACCGTGGAAAGAGAAAAAGAGGAACAAGAGGGAGGTTTGAAACTCTCCACTTTTGCATTTCAACCAGAGCTGCATCATTCTGCCATGCTGGATTTTTGCATCAGAGTTCATCAGAAGAAAGAGTTCTGTTGTTTTCAACAACTCTAAAGTTCAATGATTAAGTGATCCTTTTAAGACTGCAAACTCTATCATAATTTTATGCCATATGCCAGAAAGTGAATACAAATGCTGAAATCTTAAAGCACTTCAAATTTTTGCTTAAATGTTATTTTCTACCATCTTAAAAAAAAAAAGAAAAAGCTCTCCTTTTCCATTTTCTGTCACTCTATTCCCTCACTTTGACTTATTTTTCTTCGTAGCACTTATTATATTATGTTCTTAGTGTTTATTGTCTTCCACTCATTATTTCATTCCCTACTCCAGGTGATCTTCCTGATCCAGGCATCGAACCTGTGGCTCTTGTGTCTCCTGCATTGGCAGGCGGATTCTTTACCACCAGTGCTATCTGGGAAGCCCCACTGGTAAACCCACTTACTCACTTATTCAGTTCAGTTCAGTTGCTCAGTCGTGTCCGACTCTGCGACCCCATGAACCGCAGCACGCCAGGCCTCCCTGTCCATCACCAACTCCCGGAGTCCACCCAAACCCACGTCCATTGAATCGGTGATGCCATCCAACCATCTCATCCTCTGTCGTTCCCTCCTCCTCCTGCCCTCAATCTTTCCCAGCATCAGGGTCTTTTCAAATGAGTTAGCTCTTTGCATCAGGTGGCCAAAGTATTGGCATTTCAGCTTCAACATCAGTCCTTCCAATGAATATTCAAGACTGATTTCCTTTAGGATGGACGGGTTGGATCTCCTTGCAGTCCAAGGGACTCTCAAGAGTCTTTTCCAACAACACAGTTCAAAAGCATCAATTCTTCGGCACTCAGCTTTCTTTATAGTCCAACTCTCATATTCATACATGACCATTGGAAAAACCATAGCCTTAACCAGATGGACCTTTGTTGACAAAGTAATGTCTCTGCTTTTCAATATGCTGTCTAGGTTGGTCTTAGCTTTCCTTCCAAGGAGTAAGCAAGCGTCTTTTAATTTCATGGCTGCAATCACCATCTGCAGTGATTTTGGAGCCCAGAAAAATAAAGTCAGCCACTGTTTATTAGGACAAGGAATTTTTAAAAATATTTTGTTCACTGCAATATTTCCAGCACCACTTATGATAGAAAAAAAAAAAAAATCACAGTATAGTAGATTTTCATTCCCAAGGTAAATCTGTGGCTTGAACTACTACACCCCACCCTACCTCACCCCCAGCCCCTGTAAACTACCATACTTTGTTTTTACAAGTGTGATTAATTTAGATACCTCTTACAAGTAGAATCATACGGTTTTTGTCTTTTTTTGTGATTGGCTTATTTTACTTCACAATGTCCTCAAGGTTTATCCACGTTATAGCAGATGACATGATTTCCTTTTTCTTAAAGACCGAATAATATTCCATTGTATGTATATACCACATTTTGTTTATCCTTTCATTCAATGATGGACATTTCTTAGGATAAATGTTTATTCAAGTCCTTTGCCCATTTAAAAATTGGGTTAATTAGGATTTTGTTGTTGTTGTTTGTTGAGATTATGATATGATCATTCGATTTTTGAAAGGGTACTATCACAATTCAATAGGGAAATAACAGTTAACAAATGGGGCTTAGACAAGTGAATATCCACAAACAAAAGTTAAAATGGACCAAAGATCTAAATGTGAGAGTTAAAACTATAAAATGCTTCAAAGAAAGCAGGTGGAAATCATCACATTTTTGGATTAGGTAATAATAGGTTCTTAGATATGATACTTAAAACACAAACAACCAAAGAAAAAATCAATTAGAATTTATCAAAATTTAAAATTTTGTGCACCAAAAGACACTGTCAAGACAGTGAAGTGACAATACATAGAATGGGAAAAAAATGTTTGGAAAGTATGTTTCCGATAAGGGCCGAGTAAAGAAACCATACTAACAAATTCAATTACAGATGTGCAACAAGCATTTACACAAGGAACTATATTCAATATCTTATAATAAACTACAATGGAAAATAATATGAAAAAATATATAACTGAATTACTTTGCCATATACCTGAAACCAATACATTATATATCAAATATATACTTCAATAAAAAAGCACCATTAAATAATAATGAAAACTTACCACTCAGTAATAAAAAGAAACTCAATTTTAAATGGGCAAAGGATTTGAACAGACATTTCTCCCGAAGGTATACAAATGGCCAACATGTATATGAAAAGATGTTCAATATCACTAGTCATCAGAGAAATGTACAAATCAAAACCAAAATGGGATATCATTCTATACCCACTGAAGTGAAGAGAAGTCACTCAGTTGTGTCCAACTCTTTGCGACCCTATGGACTATAGCCTATCAGGCTCCTCCATCCATGGGATTTTCCAAGCAAGAGTACTGGAGTGGGTTGCCATTTCCTTCTCCAGGGGATCTTTCCGACCCAGGGATTGAACCCAGGTCTCCCGCATTGTAGGCAGAAGCTTTACCGTCTGAGCCACTAGGGAAGTCCTCTATACCCACTAGGATTGTTAAAAACATAAAAAGATGGATAATAAGTGCTATATTCATACAGTGGAAAGTAATTCAGTCATAAAAAGAAATGAAGTACTGATACATGCTACAGCATGGATGAACCTTAAAAAACATTATACTAAATAAAAGAAGCCACAGACAAAAGGCTACATTTGTATGATTCAATTTATATGAAATATCTTCAATGGACAAATTCAAAGACACAGAAAGTAGATTAGTGGTTGCCTGGGCCTAGGCAGAGAAGGCAATGGGGAGTGACTATTAATGGGCAAAGAGCTTCTTTCTGGGATGATGAAAATGTTTTGAAACTAGTGTTGATAGTGGCAAATTGTGGATATACTAAAACCCACTTTAAAAAGGAAACTTTTGTGCATATTAATTATCTGAAAAATAAAAAGCCCAAAGTTAAACTGAGAATTTAAAAATAAAAGACAAAAATGCTAATACTTTGCACATTTTGATCCTATAATATCTAACCTTCCTGTAGAAATAGAAGGGATCAATAGAAAAAGCAGAGATTTTGGAGTAAATACCAATTCAAATGCTAGTTTAATCACATACTAGCTGTAAGATTCTGGGAAAGCTATTTAAGCTTCCTGAACCTCAGTTTAATCACCAACAACACAAATAATATATCCTCACAGGCTGATGTATTAAAGTGCTTGGAACACAGGAGGCCTTCAAAGGTTAGTCCCCAATCTTAGCTGTCTCTATCAGTGTGTGGGTTTAATACAGAATTTTAAAAAAAATGTTAGATTGCCTGGAAATAAAGAATGATGGTTCTCTAAAAAACTGGGTCTGTATTTCTGGGAAGAAGTCTTGCCTAACCAACTTTTTATAGATAGAAAAGTAACTGGAAAGAATGCAAGCACAATGATTGTAAACATATACAGTAAGTAACTAAGTGTACTGATAAGCATTATGTTAAACCTTGAACAATCAACTTTGAAAAGGGGGGTGTAAGGGATGGGGAAGGAAAAACAGATAAGTGCATAATTTAAAAAGAGAATGATAAGCATTGTGATGGGAGAAGGAATGTACCACAGGCATGATTAAGAGAAGATAAACAATCTTGATAAAGCAAGATTTTGGCCTCATTAAAATAGAGAATTTTAGGAAAAGAAACCAATACATTTAGTGGTCTTTTCAATTATGTAACTTAAAAAATAAAAACTGGAAAAACAGAAAAGGAACGGGGTTTTTGTTCATGACAGTAAGAAAGTAAGTAAGAAAGAAAGAAACCCCCAAGGGAAAGATCAATATGGGTATGTATGTCAGAATCAATCTGCACAGACCTCCTTTCCCATATGGATGCTTCTTGCTTGCTGCTGCTGCTGCTAAGTCGCTTCAGTCGTGTCCGATTCTGCCTGCGCGACCCCACAGACGGCAGCCCAACAGGCACCCCCGTCCCTGGGATTCTCCAGGCAAGAACACTGGAGTGGGTTCATCCTCTGGAGGAGGCTTCCATATTCTAACAAAGGAGTCCATTCCCTCATGATCCAAATCCTCAGTCTATTTACCATGTGGGATACACGTGGACTGCATAAAAGAGCCGAAGGATACAAACCCAAGGTAAATAGTCATGATAAAAAAGAGAAAGGTCACCATTTGTGTATTTTTGGAGAACAGTGATTTGGGGACAGTGGAGAAGCAAGAAGCACTTAAAAAGACACAGGTTCTTAATGCAAACTTTAGTAGTTGCAGATAGATAAGCTGCTTCTGAAAGAAGATTATTCTGTTATAGAAATATCTATTTCAACATAATTTGGTATGCATAGTCTTAAAGTGCCAACTGGCTTTAGTAGGCTATGTTTATACAAGAAAAGGGATAACTAGGAAATGTCAGAATAGAATCACATCTATCAAGATCTGTAGTTGGTTTCATAGCTTATAGTTTGTACTAGCAAGTAATAATATATTGGAGTCCATTATTCTATTGAAAAGACATTGTATGTAAAATGAGCTTTTGTAAATAAGACACAAAAGTTAATTTACTTTAATGAAAGGAATCCTATAATTAAAGGATACTCACACATAATCTCTTTGCCAAGAGAGGCAGTATAGAATATGGTTACAGAGTACTGAAGCCAGACAGAGGAGATTATCCTAGCCATGTCATGGAACCTTTCTAAAGTCTCAGTTTTATCATCAATAAATGAGAGATAATAATAGCATCTACATCACAGGATTGCTGTGAAGATTAAATGAGAAAGTGCATATAAGATGCTTAGCATGCTGATACAAGGTAAGTGATCAACATATGCTATCTATTATTAATAAAGCGAAGAATGGCTTTGCCTCTTTTGAACACCTCAATGTTCAGAACACAATTTCTTAAAAAGAAGTGTGTTGTATGTTTATCTGTGATCTGGCTATTAGTCAAATTTATCTGAGAAGACAAGTCTAGCACTAACCACTTCAAATTTTATTTAGAGGGATTTCTTTTCTTTCTTATTTTCTCCTTAAACTGTCCTACCTGTGGTAAAGGAAAATGGAAAGATTTGCTACTCGTTAAATTGCCGCTGAGTGATATTCTGGCAGTTTCCAAGAAGGGCAAAAATTTACCTAAGGTGTTGCTGCTAAGTCACTTCAGTCGTGTCCGACCCTGTGCAACCCCATAGACGGCAGCCCACCAGGCTCCCGCCCTGGGGTTCTCCAGGCAAGAGTACTGGAGTGGGTTGCCATTGCCTTCTCCAATGCATGAAAGTGAAAAGTGAAAGTGAAGTCACTCAGTCATGTCCGACTCTCCGCGACCCCATGGACTGCAGCCCGCCAGGCTCCTCTGTCCATGGAACTCTCCAGGCAAGAGTATCGGAGTGGGTTGCCATTGGAAAGGTGCAAATATATTAAAAGAAAAATAGATTTGAAGTGAACTAGTAGGAAGTATATTTGACTTTGTTATAATTTCTAAACCAATATTAATCAAAACAGTCAGTCTAGGAACCATTTGTTACTTGTCTCTGAGTACGAAAAGCAATGTCTTACTTCCTCTTCCCTGGCCATGCTGGGAGACACAAAATTAATAAAACCTTTATTCCTTTGCTTGCATTCTCAGTTCAAAGGTTTCTCTCTATCACCTTTACACATTCCTGGCTATATTTATATACTGTTTTAGCTAAATTCACTTGAAAATAAATTGCCAAAAGTAATTTTATTAATGACATATTAAACTATACTCTTGAATAGTTTCTCTTACTTTAAATAAGATTTCTGCTTTCAGAATACACCAAAATAATAACTATAAATGAGATATCAAATTCTATACAACTGACTTAAGCCCATGTTTAATTCTGTTCCTAGTGTAGATACATCTTTTCTCTAATAATTAGTCTAAAAGTCATTAAAGGTAACCTATCTTTACATCATAATCAGGTAAATAAAATTAAAATAATATACCACTTTGGGGCTATTAAATGAGAAATGATTAAAGCAGGACTAACATCCAGTACTGGCCGGGGTTAACGAAAATGTACTTTCTTGGATGGCTACAAGGATGTTCATTGTACCTTACTCACACACACACAAAAGTCAAATAACCTCAACAGAAAACAACAGTGTGGGATCTGGATAACTGAAGAGTTAATATCCAAATTTATAAAGGACTCATACAACTCAACATCAAAAAAAAAAAAAAAAATCTGATTTTAAAATGGACAGATAACCTGAATAGACACTTCTGCAAAAAACCAAAACAAAACAAAAGGTCAAAAGACACTTGAAATGATGTCCAATATCACTAACCATCAGGGAAATGCAAATCAAAACCACAGTGACATATCACCTCAGATCTGTCAGAATGGCTATCATTAGAAAGACAACAAATAACATTTGTTAGTAAGGATGGAGAGAAAAGGGAACACTTGGGCACTGTTGGTGGGAATGCAAAGTGGTACAGCCACCACAGAAAAAGTATGAAGGTTCCTCAGAAAGTTAAAAATAACATTACTATATGATCCAGTAATTCCATTTGTAGGTACATACCAAGGAAAAAAAGGACTAATTTGAAAAGATACATGCACCCCTATGCTCACTATAGCATTATTTACAATAGCCAAGACATGGACGCAACCTGTGCCCACTGATGGATGATGGATAAGACCATGCTCCCCCTGCACCTCCCCACTGAAGGGGTATTCAGTCATAAAGAAGGACAAAATCTTGCCATTCCGACAACGTGGACAGACCTAGAAGGGATTATTATTCTAACTGAATCAAGCCAGAGAAAGACAAATTCCTATGATCTCAGTTATATGTGGAATCTAAAAACCAGAATGAAAACAGACTCACAGATACAGAGAACAAACTGGTGGTTGCTAGAGGGGAAGAGTCTTTGCTGGAGATTGAGCAAAACAGACCCAAGGATAGGAGGGACAAACTTCCAGTGAGAAAACATTTAAGTTATGGGGATGAAATATACAGCATAAAGAATATTTAGCGAAATGCTGGGTTGGTAGGATAAACGAGATAAACACTGTCATCATTTTCACACAACTTATCAAGTCAGCCTGTTGATCTTTTTAGGTATTAAAAAAAAAAAAAAAAATCTGATTTTAAAATGGACAGATAACCTGAATAGACACTTCTGCAAAAAACCAAAACAAAACAAAAGGTCAAAAGACACTTGAAATGATGTCCAATATCACTAACCATCAGGGAAATGCAAATCAAAACCACAGTGACATATCACCTCAGATCTGTCAGAATGGCTATCATTAGAAAGACAACAAATAACATTTGTTAGTAAGGATGGAGAGAAAAGGGAACACTTGGGCACTGTTGGTGGGAATGCAAAGTGGTACAGCCACCACAGAAAAAGTATGAAGGTTCCTCAGAAAGCTAAAAATAACATTACTATATGATCCAGTAATTCCATTTGTAGGTACATACCAAGGAAAAAAAGGACTAATTTGAAAAGATACATGCACCCCTATGCTCACTATAGCATTATTTACAATAGCCAAGACATGGACGCAACCTGTGCCCACTGATGGATGATGGATAAGACCATGCTCCCCCTGCACCTCCCCACTGAAGGGGTATTCAGTCATAAAGAAGGATAAAATCTTGCCATTCCGACAACGTGGACAGACCTAGAAGGGATTATTATTCTAACTGAATCAAGCCAGAGAAAGACAAATTCCTATGATCTCAGTTATATGTGGAATCTAAAAACCAGAATGAAAACAGACTCACAGATACAGAGAACAAACTGGTGGTTGCTAGAGGGGAAGAGTCTTTGCTGGAGATTGAGCAAAACAGACCCAAGGATAGGAGGGACAAACTTCCAGTGAGAAAACATTTAAGTTATGGGGATGAAATATACAGCATAAAGAATATTTAGCGAAATGCTGGGTTGGTAGGATAAACGAGATAAACACTGTCATCATTTTCACACAACTTATCAAGTCAGCCTGTTGATCTTTTTAGGTATGGTGGCTCAGAGGTTAAAGCGTCTGCCTCCAATGCGGGAGACCTGGGTTCGATCCCTGGGTCGGGAAGATCCCCTGGAGAAGGAAATGGCAATCCACTCCAGTATTCTTGCCTGGAGAATCCCACGGACGGAGAAGCCTAGTAGGTTACAGTCCACGGGGTCGCAAAGGGTCGGACACGACTGAGCGACTGAACTGAACTGAACTGAATGTATATTTGGATACACTTGTCAGGGGAACAAGGAGATTTTTTTATTTTATTAAAATTATTTTTTGTTGCAATATGATTAATAAAAATAAAATGTACAGGTCTTAATGTTCGATTTAATGAATTTTGAAAATTTTATATACATATGTAACCACCACCCTCAGACAACACTTTCAATGTCCCCAGAAAGTTCCCTTATGACCTTTCCCAGTCAATCCCCACTGCCTCTCCATGCTGATCTATGTATTTTATTGGTGAGATGTATGATTTCCATCATATAAATATGTCACAATTTATTTATCCATTTTTCTACTAATGTGAAATGGATGGGCAAACAGTGGAAACTGTGTCAGACTTTATTTTTTGGGGCTCCAAAAGCACTGCAGATGGTGACTGCAGCCATGAAATTAGAAGACGCTTACTCCTTGGAAGAAAAGTTATGTCCAACCTAGATAGTATTTTCAAAAGCAGAGACATTACTTTGCCGACTAAGGTCCGTCTAGTCAAGGCTATGGTTTTTCCTGTGGTCACGTATGGATGTGAGAAGGCTGATCGCCGAAGAATTGATGCTTTTGAAGTGTGGTGTTGGAGAAGACTCTTGAGAGTGCCTTGGACTGCAAGGAGATCCAACCAGTCCATTCTGAAGGAGATCAACCCTGGGATTTCTTTGGAAGGAATGCTGCTAAAGCTGAAACTCCAGTACTTTGGCCACCTCATGCGAAGAGTTGACCCATTGGAAAAGTGAGTCTGATGCTGGGAGGGATTGAGGGCAGGAGGAGAAGGGGACGACCAAGGATGAGATGGCTGGATGGCATCACGGACTCGACAGACCTGAGTCTGAGTGAACTCCGAGAGATGGTAATGAACAGGGAGGCCTGGCGTGCTGCGATTCATGGGGTCGCAAAGAGTCGGACACGACTGAGCGACTGAACTGAACTGAACAGAGTTGCTTCCAGTTTGGGGCCATTATGAATAAAGCTGTTATTATTTTGTGAAACAATATTTATAACATATATATGTATGCTTTCATTTATTTTAGATAAATATTAAAAGTTGGAATTACTGGGTCAGAGGGTAGATGTCTACTTAAAATAAATGGCAAATTTTCCAAGGTGATACAACAATTCCTGTTCTTCTTCCTTGTCCACATTTGGTGTTCTTAGTTACTTTAATTTTAGCCATTTCAGTGATTATGAAATCATATCTTACTGTGGTTTTAAACTGTCTTTCCCTGATGACTTAAGAGATACTAAGTACCTTTTCATGTTTATTCATGTATCTTCTTTTGTGAAGTGTATGTATAAGTCTTTTGCCCATCCTTCAAATTAGGTTATTGGCCTTTATACTATTCTTTTGTAGAAATTTAAAAATATATTCTGGATATAAGTCCTCAGTCAGATATATGTATAATGAATACATTTTTCCAGTTTGTGGCTAATCTATTCATTTTCTTAATAGTGTTTTTTAGTGAACAGAAGTTATTCATTATAATGAAATTGT
Source organism: Cephalophus harveyi (assembly GCA_006410635.1). Taxonomy (NCBI): domain Eukaryota; kingdom Metazoa; phylum Chordata; class Mammalia; order Artiodactyla; family Bovidae; genus Cephalophus; species Cephalophus harveyi. Next base: position 51,769 of record SJYT01000884.1, on the reverse strand, counting down.
TTTCTTTTATATTAGCCTTTTTAAAAATTTAGTATTTCATCCAACGGATCTTTGCCTATCCCAAATTGTGACGATACTTTCCTATGTTTCAGAGAAGGATCATCGATTGAGAAAATGTCAGAGTGAATATGTTTAAAGCAAACAGAATGTTTATAGGAAAACAACCTACAAAGTTAAGGATGATAAGCTAGCAGGCTGTTACCCAACTTTAAAATGAATTGATATGGCTTTGGTCTGGGTTGATAAGTAGTGTAGTGGAAGAGGAAAGAACAAGTAAGGGCCAGATTCAGAAGAAAAAAGATGTAACTTAGTGATTAACTGAATCAGATGTATGAAAGGACACATGTTAAAATGATGTGAAGAAATGAGCTTAAAAGATTCAAAGGGAACCAGTAGTACTAACAAAGATAAAAAAGCCTGAAAGTAGTTTCTACCATGGTTGTATTATATGAAAAAATAAGGAGCTTAGTTTTACACAGATTAAGCTTCATAATGGTAATGGAAGAGCCAAATGGAGATTTCCTGTTGCCAGTCTGGAATAATAAAACTTGAAAAGGGCTAAGAGGAAAATTAAGGCTATAGACTTGCATATCATTTGCAGAGAGCAGTACATCTCAAAGTAACACACCTATGTGCCAGCAGTACCTAGGAATTTGTTGGACTTGACAATTCTCAGGCCCCATCCCCAACCGAATGAATCAGAAACTGTGGCAGTAAAGACAGCAATCTGTGCTTTAATAAATAAACACTCCAGAGGATTCTGGTGCACTTTAAACTTTGAGAACCACTAGCATACCGGTTTGGAGAAGGCAATGGCACCGCACTCCAGTACTCTTGCCTGGAGAATCCCATGGACGGAGGAGCCTGGTGGGTTGCAGTCCATGGGGTCGCTAAGAGTCGGATACGACTGAGCGACTTTGCTTTCACTCTTCACTTTCATGCATTGGAGAAGGAAATGGCAACCCACTCCAGTGTTCTTGCCTGGAGAATCCCAGAGACAAGGGAGCCTGGTGGGCTGTCGTCTGTGGGGTCGCACAGAGTCGGACATGACTGAAGCGACTTAGCAGCAGCAGCAGCATACCGGTTAGAGTTGAAGGCATGAGTGCAGAGGGCAAGTGAAAAAATTAACAAGAATCACTCAATTGCTAATTGGTAGGGAAGATCTATGGCAGGCAGAGAGGAAATTAGTAAACAGGAGAGATTACAACTGGAAGGCTGATACGTTCGTCACCCAAAAGCCAAGAAAGAGAATGTCATGAAGTTTCTAAGCAGTTTATTCAGAAAGAGACAGAACGAGAAAGGAACACAGAATGGAGCCTTCCTCCCATCTGTTATTTTATCTATCTCTTCTTTCCCACCCTGCCTCCCAATGGTGTCTTATTATCTAGTTTTCTTTTAAATAAAGAAAATCTGCAAAGAAAGTAACACAAAAAATACAACCGTACAACTTTTTTCTTTTGAAAGGAGAAAATGATAGGTATCTTAGCTATTTAGGTTCATTTACTACTTACATATAACTTTTCAGAGCAAGGAGAGAATGGGCTGCAATGTGAAAGGCAAGTGGGGTCAAAATAAGTTGTTGTTCTAAAGACTGGAGAAATGACAGCATGCTTATATGCTGATGGGAAATGTCCACTTGGGAAGGAAAAACTGATGATGCAGGAAAGAAAGGAGGAACTACTTCAGTAGATGAGTGAGGACATATAATCATATGCAAAACCTAAAGGCTCTCTCTGGCTAAGTACATAGAACAGGGACCAGCAAATCACTGCACAGTTTTGTAATGCCATAGGTTGAAAAGGGTTTTTACATTTTGAAGTTATTTCTAAAACACAACAACAAAAGCAACAAAAGAAGACTATTCTGTGGCAGTGAGATTATATGAAATTCAAATGTAAGTGTCCATAAATGAAATTTTATTGGCCCAATGCCATGCCCATTTGCTTACATACTGTCTATAGCTGCCTTTGCAAGGGTGAGGAGCTGTTAACAGAGACTGTGTGGGCCTCAAAGCTGAAAATACTTTCTGAAATCATCCACTGCCTCCTGGCAGAGACATCTATCTACCTGTGCTCTAAACCTTTGATGTATCTAACCAGAACAGACAGACTTCAAGTGATCTACATATTGCTATTAATGAAGACTAAAAGTCAAAGTTGAAACGTAAGGGATAAAGTTAATTGATTTCATCCAGCTAGCCATTCAATCAACAAAATTTACCAAGTCTGGTGCCAAGCACTGGAGATATAAAATAAACAAAGCAGGCATGATTCTCATTCCCATGGGAATGTAAATGCTTATGGGACAGAAAGAGAGACAAATAGTGAGATTATATAATTTGTGATAAATGCTCAGAAGCAAATACACAAGATTCTGTGAACACAGGGGAGCCTGGGGATTATTCTAGACAAGGCAGTCAGGGAAGAAGGGGTTTCTTAGCGCCGAGGAGCCAACCATGGAGGGAGAAAGGAGGACAATTAAGTGTTTTTAGGTTTCCACAGACACAGAAACATGCTAGGATGGAGAAATTTATACATTGTGAGGAGCACATGCCTGGAACACTTTCCCTGATAAACTCTCCAATGGTATTTTTACTACAAAGTACACACAGAATAATTATATAATGGGTTCATATGGTTTGGGAACAAAATACAAATTAAAAAAAAAAAAACCCACAACACTGTATAATTACCTAATTACCCGAAAGATAGGAATGGTTCCAGAAAGCCATTTCTGCTTATCAGGTATATACAGTAGCGGCCTTTTTTCCTTTCTTTTTTTCTTTTTATTAATATGGGGAGGAAACATTCCACACGATATACATTTTACAGGATACTGGTAAATGCAAACATAGCAAGGAAAGTATAATGGTAGGTATTTCTTAATTGCTGAAAATAAAATTAAGCTTTTCCTACTACATCACAACAAATAAATATAAAAAATGATCATAAAAGGACAAACAGTACTAGAAACCATAGAATGTGCTTCAATTGTAATTCATACACAGCTGCTGCTGCCGCCAAGTCGCTTCAGTCGTGTCCAACTCTGTGCAACCCCACAGACGGCAGCCCGCGAGGCTCCCCCGTCCCTGGGATTCTCCAGGCAAGAACACTGGAGTGGGTTGCCATTTCCTTCTTCAGTGCATGAAAGTGAAAAGTGAAAGCAAAGTCGCTTAGTCATGTCCTGACTCTGAGCGACCCCATGGACTGCAGCCTGCCAGGCTCCGTCCATGGGATTTTCCAGGCAAGAGTACTGGAGTGGGGTGCCATTGCCTTCTCCCATACACAGCTAATTCAGTATAATAAACCAGGGGAAGCTTCACAAATGATAAGCTATGAACTTTGGCAAAGAATTAGTGCCATTTTGTGCTTAATTTTAAATTTCTTATTTGGCATATAACAAATTAACTATTTAAAACACAACCTGTCCATTTCATGGGTTGGTTATGTAGTTTGTTTCATGTTAAAATAATCAATTCTTTCATTATCTTGATTTTCAGCCACAAATAACTTCATATTTGAGCAGACTTAGGGAGTACAAAATAAAATGTTCAGTAATCTTTTAGATATTTATAAAATCATGCAATTCTAGTTTATTTCTCCTCATGAAAAATGATAAAACATGACTTTCAACCATTTGAAAAGCCAGACAGAGGTGTATCGAAATGTAAGGTACATTCAATGTAATGATTCATAGTGTCTCTAATAGAAAGATTCAGCAGTTCTCAATCGAGACCTTTATTTCTTCTCTGAATAAATGATGCCTGAAATTTTTATTCTTGTTCTAATGGAATTTCAATGGCCTTCACTGCAAATCTACTGGAAATTTTTGCATATTAAGTGGAAAAAATTAAATGATGTTAACCACATTTTAATGTGATTAAGGCTGACAGGGTCATTATTTCTGCTAATCACTCAGTTTAAAAAGCTCAAACAAAACTTTATAACAGACAAGGTTTTTAATTTTCTGTATATCTTGTTGAATTAAAAAAAAAAACTACAGAAGAAAAAGAAAGTAAAAAACCATACTGCAGTCTTTGACAAAAACCAACGAGTATTTCTTACAATTCACAGATGGGTTTCATTATACTTAATCTGGTGATGTAAAAACAAAAATGCAAAACAATCTTATACTGCACATGCTTCCCTGGTTTCTTTCCCTTTAAACATGAAGATGGTAAGAAAATACACTTTGTAGAATTTTGAGTTCTGTGTTTCCTATTTGCTGCTAAATGGAAACAAATATAGTTGTTTCTTTAGATCTTAGAGCAAACTAAAAACAGAATTAATGTATAATACAGCCTCAAACAATTCTTCAGTGTTCTTTTAGATTAATCTATGCCATGCAACATAAAATATTTCAATTATATCAAAAGAGTGATGCTAATTGCTGTAAGAATAATAGGAATTCTACTCACAGATAATTTGTTTTTTCTGTTTTCTGATAAGAAATTACTTTGTTCATGGTCATTCTATACTAGAAACTTAATATTAAATTAATTACTTAAGATGGCAGGTACTTTTGATGTAATTTTGGTGCTCTACTTGCAAGGAATTGTTTTTAAAAGTATAATATTTTTGAAACAAAAACGACTTGAAACCTAGCCTAAAAGACTCAGCCAGTATCTTCTCTAATTTTCTGGGCATTTCAATATTTTCCATAAATAATAAGTTAGGTACATACCCCATACAACTATATAATGAATAAGCCAAGTATCTCACTACTCCTTTTGTTGGCTGTCAGCTGCTTAACCACCATGGGTTGTTGAAAATCATTATCTTTCAGCTACTAAATGGTAACTTCTAAAAATGATTTTAGGACTGTAGTTCATTTTGACATATAAAGGAAATATGACTATTCCTAATCCAGGAGTTACAGTTTTTACAGAAACAAAATTAATTAGCCTTTAGAAAAATACAACGAGCAAATGATTTTTGAAAAGAAACACACACTTGAAGTTCAGACAGTCTAATTCATATCGATTCATCCCAATTTAGTAAACTTAAACCAAATTCAATGACTAAAAACAAAACACTTCATACATAAAAAAGATTAAGTAAATATTTTTTTGCATTGTAGTTTTTCTAAAGCTGTATAAACTATGATCACTGCAAATAATAGTTAAAACAACAATTATAAAGCTTAAGCTACAGGTGCAGTATCTTTATCCAAAAAAAAAAAAAACCCAAAACAAAAAATAAATGATCGTTCTTTTCATGGTAAATTACTCAACTGCATGCAAATAGATAAATGGGTTTACCTCACTGATCATCATCTAAGCAGCTAACAAAAGCAGAGCACCTGGCCACAAACAAGTTCTTTGAAATACAATTTAGTATGAAGTTTGAGAGACTGCTGTTCCTCTTTCATATTAAAAATCATAACCAAATTACTTTCTAGAAGAATGCTCAGTCTTTTGTGAAAAGAAAGAGATTAGGGTCTGTTAGTACATTATATAAATATCAAGACGTTTTAATGCTGCATTGTGTTTGTAATCTTTGATGCTTGTCTAAAGAATTAATATTACTGAACTTTAAAAAAAATTTAACATGATGCTCTGCAATGGTGCATCAACTAATAACCCTCCAGAATTTCTGTGCTCATCTAAAAAGAGTCCCTGCTGAATGTTCTAATGTATCTTATTGTGAATCTTCAGCAAATAAAACTTCATGTATGAGCTCATGATGTGCTTTGCTACCGGAAAGTCACAGACTCTGTGGGAAGCTCTTCATCTTCCCAGCAGTCAGTTCTCTGAGAACATCAGTGCAGCTACTGTAGTTACCTGTAGATTACTTGTATTTTCTCACATCTGTGTCCAGCAATCTAAACCATGATGATAAAGGGTCATTAGGTTTTGAGTGAGGAAGGGGATGGACTAGACAATTTGCTCTGATAAGCTCCTTGTTGGAAGCTCCAGTTTAGAATGTGAAATGTTGGTATGTACAGTTTTACAGTAAAAAGAAAAATAATTTCACTTTTCTGCACTAACAATTAAAAATGATGCAGTTTAACCACTCACTATGGTCTTACTGATTCACATTTTATTTGGGGGGTTTATAATTAAAAGTATTTAAGAGAAATAATTTTCTGCTTGTAAAATGGACTCTACGCTCTATTAGCCACAAAGAATTCAGGTACAATTACTAAGATAACTGCTGTTTGGAGCACAGCAAAGCAATTTCCCACAGTGGGACTTACAGTTCAATTTACCAGTTGGGCAAATATTTTGTGCTCCGTAGTGGCCTAGAGAGTTAAAAGCTATAGGTAACAGTTGAGCCGTGTTATACCTGGAGAAAAGTTTCTTCAATTCAAATGGATGGTTTAGATTTCAAAGTAAAGACAATATCCCCCAAAACATTACCCCAAATTAAAATTATGCAATTTAAAAACTAACACAAAATAGTTGTCACAGAAATCCTGAGTGATCTCTTGTCCTCCCCCAAAAGAGAGCTCATAATTCAGAATTTGACAGTGTATTTTATTTTCATATTTGTGTTGCATCCTAAAGCATTCTGATACTTAATCACATTTTCCTAGTAATCAGCTGATAGAATATGTTATATTCTTGATTAGATTATAGAACGGGAATACTAATTACTCAATTTCAAAAGGCTTAGAATAACATGTCAGGTTACAGAAATATAAAAAAGAAAATTTTCTGGCAACTTTCAGTTACTATGTGACACACCACATAGGAAGGATAAAAAAGGAGAAGTGTTTTAGTTTAGCAAAAGTAATAAGAGTTTAATAAAATGCTTGCCTAAATATGCATTCATAACTTATTTCTTTATTTAGATATGCTTATTTTTGTATGATATCTTCTAAACATCTTCCTCCAAAAAGAAATTTTAAGAGATAATAGTGACTGAAATAAATTACTCCTCTGCCTTAAAAAACTATATTAAAATTACAAAAGTATGTGAATTAAAAACATGTTGTTGTTGTTTAGTTGCTAAGTCATGTCCAACTCTTTAGTGACCCCATGGACTGTAGCCCATCAGGCTCCTAAATAAAACACCAAGTAGTGATTTGGCTTTTTGGAAATAGTGTGAAAACATTTGGACCATTTGAAGGCTTTCCAATGCTGCTGGAGAAGAAAAACAAAAATACTTACTTTGAAAGTTATTTGCCTGTACTAAACACAAGCAAGCAATATTTTCCAACAGATTAAAGATAAACTAAGCATTTAAAAACTCCTGTTCTTCCTTTCAAATATATGAATTGTCTAAAATCCTTTTAAGGAAGACCATAAGATGGAAGATATGTCACTATTACCAATATGGAGATACTTCTTAAAATTAAAATTACCATAAAATACAACATTTGAGTAACATTAACATCCTAAGGCAATATGGGAACACAAATCTTTAATAATTATTCATACACCAAGCCACTGTAAACCTAAATCATTTCTGAAGACCTGAATGTGTCAAGAACTTTGACAATTATGACTGGAGCCAGGAAACTGTAGCAGTGCAGAATTTCTTATGAATTTCTCCAGTTACTTTTTATAAATGCTGTCTTGGATGACAGCTTAATGTGTACCACATGCAATATTTATTCTTCTTCAGTGTCAGACTGTCTAGCCATCCAAGGGAATACAAAGAATGTCACTTATTAGGATAAAAGCACAGGGAAGGTAATCAAGGACATATGTAACATCAGCCAATCATGCCCTATTTCAACATCCTATTCCATTCATAACAGTTCAACAATTATTTGCTTACTGATAACTTGCTTTCAGGCTGTTTGTGTTCACCATAATGGTGGTTTGCATTTATTTTGCTCTTTAGAATTGGACACTTGCTGTGCCATACGTGTTTGTCAAAACTTTTTATCTTCTGTCAGAAATGGCTTAGCATGTCAAATAATTTCTATTTGTCAGGAACTACTAATACAACAATCAGTAACCCTTGATGTCAGTAGGGCACTGAAATAACCACAAGACAGCAAATGTGTGACTAAATATTTTACAAAAAAAAACCCCTCTGTAAGTGATAAATAATAAGAAAGTTGTTACTATCAGCTAAGTTATACACACATTCGCCTGCATATAGCTAGGAATACTAAATAGGCACTGGTTTTTCTTTTGTTTTAGTTTTTCAAGATTGTAAAGCTGTTAAGAATGTCCCAGTGTAATCTGGAGGTCTTTAAACTATATAGCCAAAATTTCTAAGCAACACCAAGTCACATTAAAATATAAACTTTGGCAACTATATAAATTTCACTTAATAATAGATTTAAGATAATTCCCCATCATACATCATAAACATGAAATGAGTAACTGTAGAAACACAATTATTTTATCACATTAAACATTAAATGATATGACTTCAACTATTTATTCAGTTAGCATTTAAAAACTTATAAAAGTACAAATTTCAAGAGATCTAGACAGCGAAGATGTTTATCTCTGAACACAGGAAAGGAAGGGCTTCCCTGGTGACTCGGATTGTAAAGAATTTGTCTGCAATATGTGAGACCCAGGTTTGATCCCTGGGTTGGGAAGACCCCTGGAGAAGGGAATGGCTAACTCCAGTACTCTTGCCTGGAGAATTCCATGGAATGAGGAGCCTGGCGGGCTACAGTCCATTGAGCCACAGAGTCGGACACGACTGACTGACTAACACAGGAAAAGAAGCGCAAGGTTGGTGTTCCCCATATTCCCTCTCTTGCTCTCTTCTTCTGCCACAGATTTGGCCTGAAGTAAAGTTCTACAATGCAAGAAATAGTCCAGGAAAACTATTTTACACAATATTTTTTTTAAAAAAGACTCAGGAAAAAACCACTTTAACTAATAAAAACATTATTACAAGCTGTTCTTTTTCAGTCTACATCTATCTGAAAGTGAAAGAAAGTGCAGTGACGTCACTCAGTTGTGTCCGACTCTTTGGGACCCCATGGACACCAGGCTCCTCCGTTCATGGGATTTTCTAGGCAAGAGTACTGGAGTTGGTTGCCATTTCCTTTCCAGGGAATCTTCCCGACCCAGGGATCAAACCCAGGTCTCCCACATTGTAGACAGACACTTTACCGTCTGAGCCACCAGGGAAATCCAACATCTATCTGAACTGCCTTGTAAACCACTGATTTTCTTAGCTACATAGTATGTGTTACAGCACACCTGCTGATAAGATAAGGAAAAATCCATTAGGATAATAGAGATGGAAAGGTATAGAGATTAGTCTTGATTAATGACAGGAGAAACAGCAAGATTTTCTAAGTGCTACTGTTCCATTCAAAAGTCTTGAGCATTCATGAAATAGCAAAATCTCTCCAAATACAAACTCTGATACTTATATTTCTAAATAGATTTTTAACTGGATCCCAAACCTTAAAATATATATATATATATATATTTGGTAGGAGAAGGAGAGACGAAACAAAAATGCAGTGAAAGGAAAAGAAAATGTAAGTGACCTTTATCCTTGTAAATTTCAGAAGGCAGAACATTATATTATAAAAAATAAAAATATGCATATGTAGAATAGAAGAAAATGGAAAATTGCTATCCTTTATTTCTTGAGAATTAACAGGTTAAAAAATGCTTTAAAGATACTTTTTAACTTGAGCTCATGAGAGAAAGTATGAAACACTTGATTGCATTTATAGCATGCTTTTCATTCAACCAAAAGTACAAAAAAACAGTTGTCTATGTTGGTTGTATACCAGTGAAAATTACAGAAATGCATACTCAGCTGGTAAAGAATCCACCTGCAATGAAGGAGACCCTGGCTCGATTCCTGGCAGGAAGATCTTCTGGAGAAGAAACAGGCTACCCACTCTAGCATTCTTGGGCTTCCCTGGTGGCTCTGATTGTAAAGAATCCACCTGCAATGCGGGAGACCTGGGTTTGATCCCTGGGTCAGGAAGATCCCCTGGAGGAGGAAAGGCAACCCATACCAGTATTCTTGTCTGGAAAATCCAATGGACTGAGGAGCCTGGCAGCCTACAGTCCATGGGGTCACAAAGAGTTGGACATGACTGAGTGACTTTCACTTTCATACTTGCCAGGAAGCAAACCTAACTGCAGTGTTTTATTTAAGCAGCACTCAAAAAGTTAAAGAGAATTTATTGTGCAATTACAATGACAGAGATTAGTTAACTATAGATCATATATTAATACATGCTTTTTTCATCAAATTATGAGAATTCCAAGACAAATTCTACCACAGAATAATTTTACTTAATATGTGTAAAATATTTCATTTAATTCTCATTCTATAAGAAAGTTATTATTCTTTCTGTTTCACAGATGAGGAAACAAGGGTTATAAGGAAACCAACCAGAGTATATTGAGTCCTGCTTATATAAAACTCTTGCTGGAATGAGTTTCTGTGTAATTTTTAGCAGGATACAACGAAAATGTTTTTTTCTCTCATATGCTTGAGAGCAAGACAGATATTTGGGTAGATATTTGCCTTTTTGTGAGGGTTAAACCAAATGAGAGAACATATGTAAGGCCCCAAAGTGCAGCATATAATAGATGTTCAACGAATGGTAGTCATTATTTTGCTCAAGACTCGGATCTTTGGAGACATACACATAACATGAATATGCATATATAATGTTCTTTCAATTACATTGCTATGTGTTACCATACTATTTGAACAGAACATTATACAAATTATCTGCTTGCACTTCAGTTAACAAAAGAAATACACACACAATTCCATACTCTCAGGAAGTTCTCAAAAACACATCCAAGTTACTGAAAATGCAAGAAAATAGAACAAATCACTGTGTGGTTAAAAACAAACACACAAACAACCAAGTGGTGGAAGAAAGTACTTATCTTCAAAAAGAACTGATAACATATATTTTCCATGTAAAAATATATAAATTATTTGAATTATTGACCCTACAAAGGACTGTTAAATTGGTACACATTTAGAAAATAGCTTTCAGAGATAAGTTCATGAAAATAAAGATAAGAGTTTCAGATAAAAATTTTTATATTACCTCAGTTGGCATTTTCTAGCCAGGTTATTGTGAATTTTTAGTCTCAAATTTTGTAGTGCATGACCTATGTCTGAATGAAATGTACACTGACAGGGAATGTGGCTGGTATGTTACCTAGTCTCAGGCCTTTCTACTTTTCAACAGCACCAGTGCCCCGACGCTGAGATAGCATGGTGCAGTGGTAAAGAACCAGAAGTCTGGACAGAAACTGCTTAGGTTTGAATCTCGGAGCCATTCTTCACTAAGTTTCTCAGTCTTGCTATACTTGCTTAGCCTTCCTTAAAATAGTGATAGTTCTTACTCTACAAGGTTGGTGAGAGTCTTAAATGTAATGCATATAGTTAAGTGTTCAGTACTTCTTGACTGATCCTGACTACTACTAACACAACAACACTTTAGGTGCATGAATTTATCTGTTCTTCTATTTCATGATAGTCTCTCATTTCCCTGTTCATTTACATATCAACTCCCTCACCTCAGCAGTGAAGAACAGTTCTTAACAAACTGCATGGTATGCTAGAAGAAAGAAAAAAGGAAAATTCTTTTTTATCATATAAATATATAAGAACTGATTCATAGTTATAGCTGTTTTCTGTAGGGTCTTTTCTGTAGTATTATTTTAGATGTGGCAACTTGATGCAATTTTTATATGGGCTTCAATGAGAAACACTGTATTTTCTCCACCAGAATTTTCATATGTGGTATATTTAAAAATGGATGCTAAAGCAGGTGCTAAAATATTTTGCTGTAACAATATTACATAGTTAACAAAATTAAAAGGCAAGGCAAAAATGGCAGCAGCTAAAACTTATTATCCTAAGAAGAGCACACAGTTTCATCTTGAGAATTGTTTCCTTTCACTAACTAAAACTCTAAACAATTTCATAGAGATGATATTTTCTGAGATAAAACATAGCAGAACACAAAGTTAATTAAAGCAGTATTTTCAAAGATTTCTGAAGATTCACAAATATATCCTGCAGTGTCATGCGTGGGACTAGCATACACATTCTAATCAAATGAGTCTATTTCTTCTACTACTGTAAGAAACTGGGCACGTTTTGAATCTCTCCAACTGTCTTATCTGTAAAATAGGCATGATACTATTTATGTTTCATAAATATTCTTAAAATTTTCATGTTTCACTACTTTTCCATTAACATCTCACCCATTTCCATACTCAAAGGGGTGCCTGGCACATAGCAGGAACTCAGCAATGAAGGTGTGCTATGTGTCCCCCTGTTGGTTTGATACACGAAAAGCTAAGTCACTGTCACTTAATGGGAGGGTGGGGATAGGACAGAGAAGAGAAATGGCACTTCTTAAAAGCTAACAATTTTAAATATAAATTACGTATGAAAACTACTAGTGACCTTCATGTTTCATACATTCAGATAGGCTCTTTGAGGAAAACACAATTACCAGCAGACAGATGTTATTTGATCTTTTCCTCTTAAATTTCAAAATGAACTAAACTCAAAGATGTTTTTCACAGACTGTTCTCTTTAAAGAATTTCTAAGGAAATGTTGATAATGACCTAGCAATACTGATGAGTACCCCTTTATATTAATGAAAAACACTTAAAGTACTGAAAAGGCACTTTTGTATCTCTTAATGGAAACATAAAACTTACTTATCTGTGAGCTTAACCCATTCAGTTCAGTTCAGTTCAGTCGCTCAATATCAAGAGGCTTTTTAGCTCCTCATTAGTAAACTAAAATGCAGATCTCTTAATCCAATTATGAAAATGCTTTATTGTAATAAAACTTCAATTCAAGGCAAATGACAGTGTCTGAGACCATTTCAAGATCTGAGTATCCAATGAAGTAACGTAAATTAAAACACTATAAAGTTTTGACAAATGTAGGTTGTTACTCTTAGTAAAGTTCATTCTACTTCTTTGAGGTCATACATCAAGCGACTTTTAAAAGTGGTTTGCCAGTAATAGTATGGGTTAGCAAGTTGCTAGACAAGCATCAAAAAGAAAAGATGAAATTTTAAACAAATCTCAGTTCAGTTCAGTCGCTCAGTCATATTCAACTCTTTGCAACCTATGGACTGCAGCACGCCAGGCCTCCCTGTCCATTACCAACTCCTGGAGTTTACTCAAACTCACTTCCATCGAGTCGGCGATGCCATCCAGCCATCTCACCCTCTGTGGTCCCCTTCTCCTCCCACCTTCAATCTTTCCTGGCATCAGGGTCTTTTCAAATGAGTCAGTTCTTTGCATAAGGTGGCCAAAGTATTGGAGTTTCAGCTTTAGCATCAGTCCTTCCAAAGAACACCCAGGACTGATCTCCTTTAGAATGGACTGGTTGGATCTCCTTGCAGTCCAAGGGACTCTCAAGAGTCTTCTCCAACACCACACTTCAAAAGCATCAATTCTTTGGCACTCAGCTTTCTTCACAGTCTAACTCTAATATCCATACATGACTACTGGAAAAACCATAGCTTTGACTAGATGGACCTTTGTTGGCAAAGTAATGTCTCTGCTTTTTAATATGCTGTCTAGGTTGGTCATAGCTTTTCTTCCAAGGAGCAAATGTCGTTTAATTTCATGGTTGCAGTCACCATCTGCAGTGATTCTAGAGCCCAAAGAAATAGTCTGTCACTGTTTCCATTGTTTCCCAATCTAACTGTCATGAACTGATGGGACCAGATGCCATGATCTTAGTTTTCTGAATGTTGAGTTCTAAGTCAACTTTCTCACTCTCCTCTTTCACTTTTATCAAGAGGCTCTTTAGTCCCTCTTTGCTTTCTTCCATAAAGGTGGTGTCATCTGCATATCTGAGGTTTTTGATATTTCTCCCAGCAATCTTGATAATTGCAAATTTATACTATATATAAATATATAATTGCAAACTTTACCTGCACACATAGGATACGTTTTAATTTTTTTAATTCCAATGTATTTGAATAAGAATTTATTAGCTCTTATCAAATGGTTGCCTTCACATTTTACACTCTTTTTTTGATGTTCCATCACACTTGCCTTTGCATTTGCTATTCCCCTTCTCTAGACCAAGTTTTCCTCAGATCCTTCCTCTGTCATGTGTATTCTCTTACTTCTTAAGGGCCTTCCCTGACCACCCTAACTAAAATTAGCAACCTGTTACCTTGATTTACTTATTTAATTCATGCATTTATTTTTTCATTCATTTGTAAACACTGAAAATTCTGGGGGCAGAATTTACTATGTACCAATTACTATCTAAAATGATCAAAGTGTATCAACTGATATAACAGTCATAACAATTTTATGAGGAAGACAGAGTTATTATTTTTATTTTACCTTTCTCATTTTATCTTTAAAATGAGAAAGGTAAAATCTCCAAAAGACAGACTTTAAAAGCCAGATATAAAATTCCAGCAGCCTAATTTTCACAACTCATAAATAACACCCCAACATTATTCATTGAGCAAATATAATCTGGCTGTTAACTAAATTTTAGTTATGCATTATGCTACATGCTAGATTTATCTGAAGAAAGTAGATAGAGTGATAGTCTTAGAGCAATAAAATTATATATGATAGGGCTGTGGCAAAGGAAATGGGGGAAAAAGACATTAAAATGTGAGAGATATGATGAAAAAAGTTCAAGTTAATAATTAATTTTGAAGAAAAAGTATAAATCTTAAATATTAATTCTGAGATTTCAAAGATGTAGACTAGTATAATGAAGATATCATAAACAGAGATGAAAAAGTATTTTATAAAAATGATCAAGTAAAAAAAAAATGATCAAGTGAAATAGTGATATAAGTTAAGCCACTGAGGTTATTTCTTCTTTCTTCTTCTTTAATAAAATGTTTTATTTTATTTATATTGGAGCATAGTTGATTAACAATGTTGTATTATTTCAGGTGTACAGCAAAGTGATTCTAATCATTTCTTGACATTATATTAAATATTTGTTAGTTGTCTATTATCCCATGAGACTATAACCCTTATGGGGGCAAAGGCTTTTTCTGTTCATGCTCAATGATTATTTGCTTAGAGATGGAAAACGGAAGCATAGTACCTATCTTCTTGATAAGCCCACAATGTTCATATGAATCAACAAATTTTAAATTCATAATGACAGTTTTTATGAAGTTAATTGTCTTCTTGATAAAGCATTAAAAAGACTGAACCAACGTGCAGCCCCCAGTTTACAGAGGTGTACTCAGAGTTCCTGTGTCAGTTATTCTGAAACATATTTTTTAGCAGAATTTTAATATTGATAATAAAAATGGTCAGATACCAAAATATGTCTCACCCAAACTGTACTATTTTTACTACATCGTGGATTTAGTAGGCTTTTGAGGGCATTTTGTAATCAAATGTTTTTGATGGGGAAACGCTTTCTAGGGCAATTTAGAATAAGGAAGTGTAATATTTTGAGTAATGTAACTAGCTTCAAATATAGACATGCCAATTCTACAAGTAAGTTTTATTTCCACTTTGTTCTCATTCTAGCCAGAGCAATAGCTGCCCACTATGAGAAAGACAAGAGCATGGTAAGATCCAAAAAAGACTTATTTTCAAGGGGTAGAGGTATGGGAGTGGTAATGAGAGGAGGGAAAAAGGCCAGATCTTATCATCAATTCAATCCAGAAGAGTTGCTCATGAATTGTGTACCTGTAACCTCAGGAATGCTCTGGATTGTCCCACAGTTAGAAAAAAATCCTACCATGACAAAGCTATATATGAGAATTGAGAAGAAATCTGCATGGGCATCTCTTCTTTTGAATGACAATAAAATCCTCTAGACTGCAAATAATGAAGTCACAGGTCCTAACCTGAATATGAGATGAGGGCAGAACCCTACAGAAGATGGTGGTGATAAGGGTTTTATTGCTATCCATACTGCACAATAGAGACAGTTTTCAGTTTGTTTTGGATGACAACTGTCTCAAAGCATACAGTTTTTCCATTATCTACATAATGGAAAGAAAAAACATGAGAATGTATCCCCCAAAGACACATGTAGAAGACTTAACAAGTCCCTTTTCTATTACTGTATTTTTTGAGTTATGCTAATTAAATTTGGGAAATACTGTTTATACAGAACACTTTTTATGTGAACATTCAGATGAACTGTCTTCAATATGTAAAAGGCTATCATTTGCCTGAGGTCAAAGAACCAGTTCGCATCAAATAAGGACCACAACACTAGCATTTCAAATTCTAAAGTAGTTATATTCTTAATACACCAAACTTCCTAATAACATACTATCTAACTTATAAATAGACTTTATGCTCTAAGTTTCTTAGAACTCACTTTCCTTGTAGCACCAATGTTATCAGTGGTATCCAGCATTTTGGTCTAGCCTTCAGAAGTCTACTGAACTTATATAGTTAGACTATAGCAGTATCTCCAAAGGTAGGTCTAGTAACGGGGGAACACAGGAGAGGCCACAGAGGGAAGGGAGCAGAAAATGCTCCTCCTCTCCTGTCCTGCATAAGCACAGGGTACTAGGCCAAACAGTGAAACTGCCCCAAGGGGCCTCTTTGCTTTCCTTTTCCACACTGTAAGTTACTGAGATCACTTACACTGCAGTGAGACTGCGTTCCTCAGTCTTCACAAGGCCCTGCCCTCTTATCACCACCAACAGTCCTAAGATTTGGGGGCTTCAACATTCTCCTCTACCGTCACCAACTACTATTCAAAACTCCCATTTAATGAGTGTAGTTCACCTCAACTCATAGTTTTAGAAACAAAATCTGACTCAGTCATCCTTAATCTATGGAGACACAGATTTTTAAGAATAACAACAGAACTTGCAGTATTCACCAAAGTGAGTCAGGTAGAGAGGCAGAGAAACGTTCTGTGTACATGAGAATCACTTGTGATCTGAGGAACATTATATAGCTGTATGCCAAAGTCTGCCTTTTATTTCCTAGTTTTTATATATATGTGTGCATGTGAGTGTGTGAGTGTGCATGTATGGAGAATATGTTTTAATTTCATAAGAGAATCCTAGAGAACACTTTTTTTTTTTTGTTAAAGAGCTGTAGTCTCTTAAAGCTGGAAGAAAATTTGTAAAACTTCTCCCTATTATTAATATATACAGTGAAATTCTTCAGCTACTTTAAAAAAGATGAGTCCTGACACATTTGATAAAGCATATTGCTCATAAATCAATAAGTCAACGGATGGTGCTAATGAAAATAAAAACTGACTCTCCCGAAAGTATCCTTCTCAAATTCAGTGAACAATCTTGCAAAGAGAAATTACTGTCTATAAACTGTACTGGGCAAAAAAGAAAATAGGTCAGGGGCAATTCCTACCATGCCTAATATGGTGGGTCAATAGCTCTATATCCATATAAAAAGATGTGCTTTCTTCTATAATTACCTTTTTCAAATATGGCATCAGACGTGCAATTTGGTTTCATTATGACTATATGCTTTAGGGTAACAATATCTCTTGATAGGACTATGAAACTGCTGAACAAGTAATCCAAAACAATTTAATGAAAACCAGGAAAGTTCATAAGTATTATTACATATACATACATTTACAAATTCCAAAGGGCATTTCAAATAAAAGCACTCCTGAATGGCTAAAGGTCTTTTCCCTCCTACTTCTTTCAGCCTTCCATGTTTTGAAATAAAAAGATTGTCTTGCTTTAGTATATTCTTTTCAACTTTCAAGATTTTGATCAGAGAAATTAAGAAACAGTCAACTCTACAAAATCCATTCACTAGAAATTATTTGAAATCCTAATTCATAGCACATATGATACTTTCAAAGCTTTATCATAACAAATTAAAAAATAACTAATTGATAATTATTCAGTAGCAAAAACAAGAAAATATAAAACATAAACGGATCATAAGAAAATATTTTCTTTTTAGATTTATTTACAACTTACTTCAGTAAAACTAAGGCTATTTTTGTACAGCATTTACCAATTTAATCAATCCCATACTGAAAAAAAAAAATAGCTCAGTTTAGGCTTCCAGAATACCCTTGACCTGTCTTATCAGCCTTTTCTATCTGGCAATGAAGAAAATAAGCAGTAGTCCTCATAAAGCAATCTCTAGTAAAAATTACAAACTATAGCTTTCCAAATTTAATTCAGCTAAAAAACTCCTCACATGTTAAATAGAAATTATAATCCCAAAGAAACACTATATGGATAATTCAGGGCTTTTACTTTGCCAGACTAGTGGATGATAAAGTGAAACATTAAAAAAAAATCTTATACTTGTAAATCTTGCTTTAGACACCAGGGTATATTCCTGAAAACTTTACACGAACTGAACCTAATTTTATATCTATTTAAGAAGCTTCCTGAACTAAAATGAATAATTTAAGAATAATTAATTATTCCTATTTTATTTGTTTCAAGTAAATCAAATGTACGATTTTTTTTCAAAGCAGTATATCTATGTTAAATTTCTAGCTTCAATGAATAATCTTGTCAGAAATTGAAGACTTCTTATAAGAGTTTTACAGAATACATCACAGCATTCTTGAAGTCCAAGAAAATGTCGTGTGAAGAAGGTTATATTAACCTTCTAGAAATATAATTGTGGAAGTGAACTTCTGCTCATGTAAAGTATATAGCCTGAAAATAATGGAAATCAGTGAACAAATCCTCCTTTAGTGGTGAATACTGCTCCTGTTGATAAGACATAATGGAAATGTACATAATATGTATTGTGGAGAGAAATGTTCAAGGATGAGTTAGGTAGAACAATTCCTGTCAGACCTCCTACTGTAAATCGGAAAATAAAACCTAAGGCTCACAGTACGGCAGATGATCATTTAGTATTACCTCCATGGAGAGTTGATAAACAACTAAATACCTGTAGGGACAGCAATAATTATAGTAGCTGTGTAAAGTATGCTCATGTGTCAACATCCATACTTTTTGTGAATATATGATGAGCTTATCCAAGAAAGCCAATATATACTACAGCTCAAACTATTCCTATATATCTGAAAGTTTTTTTCCTCCCCCGAATAGCATGCAATATACATGAATACAGTTTTGTTTTATATTATATATACACGATAAAAAAAACAACTGGGCCTCCCTGGTGGCTTTGATGGTAAAGAATCCGCCTGTAATGTGGGAGACCTGGGTTTGATCCCTGGGTTGGCAAGATCCCTTGAAGGAAGGCATGGCAACCCACCCCAGTACTCTTGCCTGGAGAATCCCCATGGACAGAGGAGCCTGGCGGGTTATAGCCCAAGGGGTCGCAAAGAGTCAGACATGACTGAGCGACTAAGCACACGTGAAAAATTATACGCAAAGATGCTCACACTTCCCCCTTTGTAAATAACTGCTGAGATGTAATACCTGCGATTCTTACATACAGTTCAAAAAGTCAGGAAGATATTGGGCTTATTCCATGATTCTCCCCTTGGCCAGGTACACACTGTACAGTATTGCCAAACTATGTTTGGTTGTTAGGTACAAACTTGTGGAAAACAAACAAAAACAGAAAAGCTGGGATAAGACAGACTGAATCATAGAAAAATAAGAATTAATAAATAAAACATTTTTCTATTAAAAATTCATTGTGAACCTGACACATTGCCCTTCATTATGTAATAGCTTAAAAGACTTTGCAAGTCCTGTCTACCTATCAAATAAATTTCAACACTCAGATTAATTGATTTATGTAATATTAGAGAATAATGTTCAGTGACCACAAGCCCACCAGGGCATATGCAAATACATGTTTATAAATACACATAGACACACAAGAAGTCTGAATGTCTTAAATTTTAGTCATACTTTTCAGTTGAATATAAATATGTAGTATAATAAACAATAAAATAAAATTATCCTTTATTAACAGTTTTAATGGAGAAGGCAATGGCACCCCACTCCAGTACTCTTGCCTGGAAAATCCCATGGACGGAGAAGCCTGGTAGGCTGCAGTCCATGGGGTCGCTAAGAGTCGGACACGACTGAGCGACTTCACTTTCACGCATTGGAGAAGGAAATGGCAACCCACTCCAGTGTTCTTGCCTGGAGAATCCCAGGGACAGGGGAGCCTGGTGGGCTGCCATCTATGGGGTCGCACAGTTGGACACAACTGAAGTGACTTAGCAGTAGCAGCAGCAGCAACAGTTTTAAGAAGGATGGGGACAAGAGAACACAAAAATGAAACACAATAGAAAGCTATGTAGGTGCACAAAATTAGTTTGTTCTGCAGATTTCATAATTAGATAGCATATACTAACAGAGCAACAAACGTGCAAAGACTGAAATTTACTCTCCCTAATCAAGCAACTGTTTAGCAGGACTAATGTCCTATACCTGCTTGACACCATGACTTAGCAGGCAATCTCAAATGAAAATTAATACTGCATATAATAAATCTTAGTTATAAGTAACCAATCATGTTTAATATACGAAATCCTCAAGTGTTAAAAAATCACTGACATCTGCCAAAGACAACAATGACAACAACATAATAACAATGGCTGCATAGTTTCATTCAAAGCATAACAATATACAATAATAATAATAAAGGTTTCTGTGGATTTCCCTTACAACATCTTACTTACTGTCATCTGATCACAACTCACCTGTAACTAACCTAGCTGTGATGTTAGCTTTTCTTCAGGGGCTAGGTCTTAATCATAAATGAGTGAAATGACTAATTCAACATTGATAAAACCAGTGATGTTTGGGGCCATTCTGGTGTTTACATCTTTCAAAAAGCTCAATACACCTACTCAGTAAGTAGCACAATAGACTTATCTTTCAAAATGTTTACTTCTTTTCTAGGATTGAAAAATAACAAATTAACATTTAAAGTGAATTTTAGTAATTAAAATATAGTTTCAGTCTTCCTCTTGTGGCCAGAATCACACTTTTCCTCCTCTTTCCTGATCATTTAAAATAGTTTTCCAAATCTAAAAGACCCACGAAAATATTTATTACTGCTTCCTGCATTAGTTTTAATTTGCTACATTACTTACTAACCTTAAAAAAAAAAAAAAATCCTTTTCTTCTGCTAAGGGAGCAGCTAATGCAAATAGAGCTGAGATATAAACATTACCAAAGAACAAGATGCTAACACAAATTTAAAGGATTTAGCAATTAAAATATATTTTAACTATTGACATCTGCTTGCAATGTTATAAGTGATGAAAACCTAGTGTTCATATCCTTCATAATAAAAATTTATGCTGCACTTTAATACAAAGGATGTGTTGCATAAACAGAGGATTTAAAGCTGTAGCAGAGTGGCTGAATGAAAGGAAAATGGCAATCTTTCTGGCTCCAGTAGATGCCATTCCCTATCACACAATGTTTCCCACTCATAAATACATGACAAATACTTCCTCAATCATTTTTTACGAGCAGGGATGCACAGGGGGTAGTCAATGGCTAGCTTGAGGGAAAATAGGAACAGCAGGCGGCAGAAACTGTACAGAAAATGGCTATGTGGTAAATTCTCTTCTGGAACATCACTCAGTTACCCAGTCTTTGATCTTTCAGCTACAATTACACTAACTTCCACAAGATCTGACCCCCCACCCCCCCACAACCTCCACCAAACCTACATACTCCCCCAAACCAGATCATTAGTTACACATAAAATTCAAAATTTGGTTTTATAAATAGGATCATCCATACCTCTACATTTTTATAAATTAAAATTTTCTATTTAGACAAGAGTTTACTTTCAATTGGCTATAACCATATCATCATCACAACTGGTCTCACAAAAAACATGGGGTGTCTGGCGACAGCTAAATCACAGACTGGCGTCTCCCAAGCAGTCTGTCTACCATTAGGGTCTGGGAAATGGTATTTACTATACAATTAGAGCCAGGGAGTTCTACCTGTAATCATCCAAATACAGGTGTGAGAAGCCCCTTTGGGCAAGGAAACTGACTCATCCCTTTTCATGTAAACTTTGATGTCTGTATTGTTTCACTGAGCCTCAGGAAACCTTACCATTCATACTACAATGAGATTTATTAACTGAAGTCAAATAATATATTATAAAATTCCTTCCCAAAGGTAACAATTTTTAACATATTAATCATGAAATCTGTAAGAATTTTATATAAGAAATAAGACAGAACTATTTATTTTAAAGTTAATTATCTATGGGAGGATATTGACCAGTCAGACCATGTCAGCTTTATGCTTTCTAGAACATTACCAATAAAGAGGCCAAATTCAGTTTCCTATCAGGAACACAAACTGTCTTACAGTAATATCAAGAGGGCATTTTTAGTTGCAGTAATTTCACAGAATTTATTCTAATGATTTATTGGAGTTAACCATCTGACATTAATTATTGTTTTGGCTTCCAGTCTATGAATGTTTATTTTTCAGTTTAAAGCTTCTCACTCTTTGATATCATATGGAAATGAGAATTTTTAATGGAAAATTGAAACCATGTGCATCTAAGTACTTAATGAAGTACAGAGAAAAAAACGACAATATATTTTAGGAGAATTCAGATATTTTGCTTTGGATACCTTTGGCTTGTAGGCCTAACAGCATAAAATACTGAGACTCCAGTGAGTACTATGCCAAATGTGTACATGCCCTTATATCACATGAACATATAATTTTTTGAAGCTACAAGTGAACAAAAAGGAAAACTTGTACATTTTGGTTACATGTCAAAACTGACAATCAATACATAAGTGCATCGTTTTTACATTTGTATGTTTTAAACAAATACTTGATCTTTCCCTCCACCAGACAGTATTTTTAATTTAAAAAAATGTTTTTAAAGCATTCAATCTGGATTTTAAAACTTATGTCCAGCTATGATCCCAAGCAGGTATTTTAAAGTCATATAAAACATCAACAAAGTTAAAATACCCTAGATTAAAAAGTTTTATTGCTCTAACTACATTTATTCTCATTTTGCAAAGGAAAAAAATCAATATCTATTCAATTTAAGTTTGATAATTAAATATGTATAATTCAATACTGCTTAATGTAATTCCTTTATCCCCCCTTAAGTTCTCTCAGTGTAAATCATTCGGAGACTCATCTCAAAATGTTAACAACAGGCAAAGCTTTCCCATCCGTTTTAAAGTTTTTAATAATAAGGAGAAATGCATTAAAATCAAACATAGCAGTAAGTACATATGTGTGAGTTTGTATGTGTATAGATATGATACGTAAGGGTATATCTGGAGAGAAAAAAACTTACCATTTGTTTTTCTTTCTAATGTAGTCTTTTTCGGAAAGATTAACCAAGTAGACCATTGGCTTTGAAGTCAGAAATAAGTGTTTATTCAATACTTCAATCTAAAGTGGGAGACAGAAAAAGAATCCTTTTGAAAAGTTGAGTAAATAAAGTCATTGAAGAACTTGAAAGAAAATTATATTTAAACAAGTAGCCATTTTCATTTTTATAGATTTTGTTTCTTAAAGATTAGTTGTCATGAAATATCAGGAGTAGAGGAAAAGAAAAACATAACAAGTTTGGGAATAAGAAATCATTTAGAGAAATAAAGTTTTACTAGGCATAATAATAAGTGAAAAATAATGACAACTTTAACTTGCTCTCTAAGAAATCAAAGGTAATAACAGATGGCATCATATTTATAACTTACCTCTTTGTCATTCCAATCATGATAGAATCGAACAGGTTTCTTTTGATCTATAACCCAGGATTTGACTTTGCACATTATGTCCTATATACAATTGGAAAAAAGTAAATACAAGATGAATACTAAGCATTTAGATACTAAATATTAAAAGTTTTCAAACCCTCAAAATAAAAACAAAGTCAACTTTTTTTTATGAAAAGAGAACTGAGTCACACAGATAATCATTTTCAATATCTCATTAAAAAAACAAATAGCAATGAAACATTAATGTGGCATTAACATTTTAACCTGTGAAATGTGGAATACTAGCAAAGTCAGTAATAATCTTAAAAATTTCAAGACAATTAAAACACACCAAAGTCTACAAGAGTTAATAATATTTCAATACTATTGAGTGATGTTAGTTGCAAGATAAACATGTTATTAATTAGGAAATGGGGGGATACTGAAGAAATACTGAATTATAATTTTTCCTTAAAAAGAAACACAAAATAGATGAAATTGAGCCCATTATTGATGATCTAGCCTCCAAAATATTAAATCAGCTGACCAAAACCCTTTTTATTCTGAATTACTTTTTGCCGACACCTTCTCCCTGCCCACTTCTCCTGTCCCTGGTTCCAAACCCCCACCCTCCCACAACCTGCCAAAGCCTCCATTACACAATGGCAAGAGCCCTGCACTGGTGACCTCCAACCAGCTGCATTCACTTTCAGAACATCTCTCTCTGCTGGAAATCTAAAGGCCTTTTAGTTAGCAAGCTAGTGTGCATTCAGAAGGAGTAACTGCAGGAAGAGCCCAATGTGCTTTGTTTCTCTGGCCTTTCTTCACAGAAAGATTAATCATCTGTGAAATGGAAACGGCAAACAGCAAGTGACACAAACTGAACCCTTCAAGCCTTTCCTCATCAGTTTTGTGGTTCTGAATCTAAAAGCTGCGTGTGGCAAGGTTCTCCTTACAGGCATTTTTTTTTTTTTTCAATTAAAAAAAGGAGAAGAAAACAGACAAAGGAAAGCCAAACCAAAAATAAGGCAGGAAATTAAATCTTAATCATATAAAAAGTGTAAAATACTTTCAAAACCATAAATATTTTTAGGAATCCAAGGGGTCTCAATAAATGCTGATTGCTAGTGAAGGAATTTCCGAATTTCACTTTCATTTTAAATTAACTGGACCATGACTTCAGACATAGAAATCTTATCACAAAATCTTTTCGGCATTAGTTTTTTTTCCTCCTTCTCACTAACGTATTATAAATAAGGAGCACTCAAAGCTTAAAGAAAATTAACTCATAATTTAAGTTCTAAAGCAGTATATTCACGTTCAAATCTTCTTAGAAAAATTTATAGATTATAACCAAGTTTTTAAACAGTTGAATGTAAAAATACTTTAAGATTTAAAATATTTATTTTAAACTCAACACTCTCTTAAATATCCCCACAAAAGATTTAACAGCCAAGAAAAGACACCTTAGATTATTAAGATGTCAGTTTTACTTAAGACAAATCAAAAATAGATTGCTCTCAGATGAGATTAAGATGTGTATAAGAGACAGGAGTAGAGGAAAAGAAAAACATAACAAGTTTGGGAATAAGAAATCATTTAGAGAAATAAAGTTTTACTAGGCATAATAATAAGTGAAAAATAATGACAACTTTAACTTGCTCTCTAAGAAATCAAAGGTAATAACAGATGGCATCATATTTATAACTTACCTCTTTGTCATTCCAATCATGATAGAATCGAACAGGTTTCTTTTGATCTATAACCCAGGATTTGACTTTGCACATTATGTCCTATATACAATTGGAAAAAAGTAAATACAAGATGAATACTAAGCATTTAGATACTAAATATTAAAAGTTTTCAAACCCTCAAAATAAAAACAAAGTCAACTTTTTTTTATGAAAAGAGAACTGAGTCACACAGATAATCATTTTCAATATCTCATTAAAAAAACAAATAGCAATGAAACATTAATGTGGCATTAACATTTTAACCTGTGAAATGTGGAATACTAGCAAAGTCAGTAATAATCTTAAAAATTTCAAGACAATTAAAACACACCAAAGTCTACAAGAGTTAATAATATTTCAATACTATTGAGTGATGTTAGTTGCAAGATAAACATGTTATTAATTAGGAAATGGGGGGATACTGAAGAAATACTGAATTATAATTTTTCCTTAAAAAGAAACACAAAATAGATGAAATTGAGCCCATTATTGATGATCTAGCCTCCAAAATATTAAATCAGCTGACCAAAACCCTTTTTATTCTGAATTACTTTTTGCCGACACCTTCTCCCTGCCCACTTCTCCTGTCCCTGGTTCCAAACCCCCACCCTCCCACAACCTGCCAAAGCCTCCATTACACAATGGCAAGAGCCCTGCACTGGTGACCTCCAACCAGCTGCATTCACTTTCAGAACATCTCTCTCTGCTGGAAATCTAAAGGCCTTTTAGTTAGCAAGCTAGTGTGCATTCAGAAGGAGTAACTGCAGGAAGAGCCCAATGTGCTTTGTTTCTCTGGCCTTTCTTCACAGAAAGATTAATCATCTGTGAAATGGAAACGGCAAACAGCAAGTGACACAAACTGAACCCTTCAAGCCTTTCCTCATCAGTTTTGTGGTTCTGAATCTAAAAGCTGCGTGTGGCAAGGTTCTCCTTACAGGCAGGTGTTAATAAAAGGCTCTTGGGTCTGAAAGGTCAAACTTCGCTCTTCCAGAAGAAGTGCGTTTGAGAGTCATCTGTTTTTTTGTTGTTGTTGTTAAGGTAACTTATGAGTATGTTTTAAATATGCATTTCTCAAATTTTATTGTAATATACAATTATTAGTAATAAAGTTCTTAGATTTTCATTGATATATGTTACTTTATCATAAATCAGTAGGTATTTATAGATAAATACCTACTTATTAAATTACCTCAATATTTAGTATACCTTCCTTCCATATCTTGCTGTTACCAACAGGAAAAATAAGGAAAAAGCTCTATATCCTTAGATCCTGATTTGAAACCCTCCAGGAAAAAGA
Source organism: Cephalophus harveyi (assembly GCA_006410635.1). NCBI lineage: Eukaryota > Metazoa > Chordata > Mammalia > Artiodactyla > Bovidae > Cephalophus > Cephalophus harveyi. The sequence goes on along the minus strand of SJYT01000884.1, from coordinate 25,228 downwards.
CTTCCCACAGACTTTAACAAGGAAGGGGCAAGCTAAAAACTTTTAATGAAATCTAACATGTTCTGCTTAAGAATAATCACTTTTACTCTTCTATAACTGAATTTCACTCATAAATGTTTAAAAGTGGCTAATGTAACACCATTTCCTACAAGGAGAAGATCAAAGTGCTATATTACAAATGCATTATGATTAAAAAAGCCCTGTGCAGCCTTGCTATTAACTGTTCTTTAAACCCTAAAAGGCTTCCCATAGATCTCACTTGGCACTGCATATACAACCTTTGACAAGTAATGTAGACCATTTTTATTCATTGCCTAAAATTGTAGGCAATTATGTGCGTCACACTGGCCACCTGCAAATTCTGAATGCCTGCTCCAGTTGTCAGTGCAAAAAACTAATGTCGGAGGGGATTAATCTAGGGGGAGAGAGTCCTCTTTAATGGCTCCAGCAGGTGAAATGGCCCAGCTGGTTACTATGATGAGTGGCCAGAACAGCTTATGTAGAGACACGCAACAAGATTATACAAAAGAAGGAGAAAACTACCATCTTATATTTGGCTTTATGATTTTTTTTTTTTTTCAATTAAAAAAAGGAGAAGAAAACAGACAAAGGAAAGCCAAACCAAAAATAAGGCAGGAAATTAAATCTTAATCATATAAAAAGTGTAAAATACTTTCAAAACCATAAATATTTTTAGGAATCCAAGGGGTCTCAATAAATGCTGATTGCTAGTGAAGGAATTTCCGAATTTCACTTTCATTTTAAATTAACTGGACCATGACTTCAGACATAGAAATCTTATCACAAAATCTTTTCGGCATTAGTTTTTTTTCCTCCTTCTCACTAACGTATTATAAATAAGGAGCACTCAAAGCTTAAAGAAAATTAACTCATAATTTAAGTTCTAAAGCAGTATATTCACGTTCAAATCTTCTTAGAAAAATTTATAGATTATAACCAAGTTTTTAAACAGTTGAATGTAAAAATACTTTAAGATTTAAAATATTTATTTTAAACTCAACACTCTCTTAAATATCCCCACAAAAGATTTAACAGCCAAGAAAAGACACCTTAGATTATTAAGATGTCAGTTTTACTTAAGACAAATTTGTTCCTTTAATTGAATGCAGTTAACTGAAAAAGTAATCTATAAGAATACATACTTAACCTACTTTTAACAAATTAGACCACAATAAAAACATTAAATTAAAAGAAACTAATGCTTGATGCATCAGAAGTTAGTTGAGAATTTTGTATTTCTTTAGTTAACATCGTTACACGGAAATACAGATGTAGGAAGAGTGCAGTTCTGATAACCTTAATAAATTCCTCATTTTCAAAATAAATTCTGTACATGATGAAGATTATGCAAAAATTCCTAGTCATTTGAATTTTTTTGGTTATATGGCAAAAACATGAGTATACTAACTTGAGATAACCATTTAATGCTTAAATGCAGGAATAAATCCTAGATCCACCACTCACCAGTCTATAACCTATTACTTCATTGATATATTGCAGATAAAGATGCGATCTACCTTCTGCGGGTTGTTGTAAAGTTCAAAATGCATATAAAGTGTTTAGTATATGTCTTGGCAGAGTAAGTTCTCAAAAAATGTGTTGTCATTGCTATTACGATCACTGAAAAATACTAATGATCTACAAAATGGCAATACAGTCTCTTGGGTACTCCTTTAAAGCACACATCTTCTCCAACTGGAATAAATGCTCATTAGTACTTTTTAAAAATTTCTGATGATTACCAATAATACTGGCTTTCTTAGTGAAATCTCAATTCAGGGTTCTAGACTTAACATTCTATAAGGACTAGCTTTTGCTGAACTACACTTTAACTACAAAAAAAAAAAAAATCCAAATTCACCTTGAACACTTTGCTGTTCTGCTCTGACTCTTATTAACAATAGCCTCATATTTACACTTCAGAAATGCTCTATGTTCTTGGTGTAGTTCATTACTGTCATTGTTAATAGCAGTTGTAATATATTTAGACTCAGAAAGGATGTGTGACTTGCCTAAATTCTGATTGCCAGTAAGGGGCAGTGGAGAAGGCAATGGCACCCGACTCCAGTACTCTTGCCTGGAAAATCCTATGGACGGAGGAGCCTGGTAGGCTGCAGTCCATGGGGTCGCTAAGAGTCAGACACGACTGAGCGACTTCACTTTCATTTTTCACTGTCATGCACTGGAGAAGGAAATGGCAACCCACTCTAGTGTTCTTGCCTGGAGAATCCCAGGGACGGGGGACCTGGTGGGGTGCCGTCTCTGGGGTCGCACAGAGTCGGACACGACTGAAGTGACTTAGCAGCAGTAAGGGGCAGACCTGAGATTCAGATTCAGGTCTAAGTGACTCAAAAATTCACTTTCTGTCCAACCACCCTGGCGTGTTTGTCTTCCTTGGAAGTGGAAGTGTTAGTCACTCAGTAGTGTCCGACTCTTGTGACTCCACCTATTGCAGCCCGCCAGGCACCTCTGTCCATGGAATTCTCTGTAATTACTCCCTGGTTAGCCTAGGCATTCCAAGGCTGTTATTCAATGTCCTCATCCTCATTCCAGTGTCATCAGGAAAATTCAATATTCTTACTAGTTGGTTACAATATCTGATTGTCAATCCATGTACCACAAAAATAGTATTTTCTTTGCAGACACTACCATAACCTATGGACAGAGGAGCCTGGCAGGCTATAGTCCATGGGGTTGCAAAGAGTCGGACATGACTTAGCAACTGAACACCATAACCAAGTTATGCTATATAACCTATAACTAGATTTTTCCAACTACCTGACTTCTCTATTTTGTATTCTTTAGTTCCCAAAGCAGAAATTATTAGTTCATGATCCATAAATGGAACTCAGGAGTTTCCTAATATACTGAAATTGTATTAAAGTTTTATGTTTATGTACCTTTGAAGGATAACAGCACACATTTTCCAAATGCTTTTAAAAAGGATTCACAATCCAAAAATCCAAGAACCATGGTTATGAGTGACTCCATGGCAACATTCCAAGGCCCCAACAACAATGAAGTATATGTTCCAGGTTCATGGACTCCCAGATTTGCAGTCTGAGACACTGACCTAAAACTTGCTTCAGCCAGACTCTGCATTCAAAATTCATCTATTCTTATCAAAACCATCCTGATTAAAATTCTAGCCACTATAAAGTTTATCTAACACAATTACAGTTAAAATCATAATAGGGTTGTTGGAGAACATTACAAATTAAATATATCATTATTCTAGAAAATGAACTGCTTGAGAGTTATGTTTTGGGCTTCCCTGGAGGCTCAGATGGTAAAGAATCCACCTGTAATGTGGGAGACCTGGGTTCGATCCCTGGGTTCTGAAGATCCCCTGGAGAAGGGCATGGCAACCCACTGCAGTTTTCTTGCCTGGAGAATCCCAAGGACAGAGGAGCCTGGCAGGCTACAGTCCTTGGGGTCGCAAAGAGTTGGAATGACTGAGTGACTAAGCACAGCACAGAGAAAAATAAGTATTAAAAGCTAGATTTACTATATATTTAAATAAATCATAAAGCTACAATAATTAGAACAGTTTGATACTAGCACAAAAAGAGAAGTAAAGATTAAAAACAACCTAAAACACATTAATTGGAGATTTATTAACAAATTATGTGACATTTATAGAACAGTTTTCATGCAAGGAAAAATGTTCAAAATACACTACTAAGTTAAAAAAAAAGCAGATTCAGAACAAAGGAAAGAAATTAAGAATATGGATATTATTGTCAAACAGATTTGGGCTCAAGTTTTGGCTCTGCCACTTTCTAGCTGTACAACTTTGGGACAGCTATTGAACCTGAACCTGTTTGTTTCTGTAAAATTGGGATAGTAATGCCAATGCAACATACGATGATTATAAGGATTAAATAAGAAAATGAATCTAAAGGTCAGGTGTGCCCATGGGCCTCTGATGTGTTAATACCCCATCTGCCTACCCAGCCCCCATGACCTGTTGGACGGCAGATCCTCACAAAGCACGTGTGTGTGTGTGTGTGTGTGTGTGTGTGTGTGTGTGTGTGTGTACGTGTGTGAGTGAGAGCTCCTGAGGTGGGGGAAGGTCTGGACTTCATGGAGCAGAACTGACTCAGGGCAGAGAAAAGGGCCTGAGGTTAGCACAGCTGGGAGGACCCCAACTTACAGGCACGCAGTAAACATTCCATAGGTATTAAGTATTATTATTTATGGCAAAATGGCATAATGTGATTCCATTTGTGGTTCTGAATCTATATATAATACATATAAATAAATGTACTCATAAAATGAAACTGCAGAGATGTCTTATCAAATTGGTAGCAACAGAAATCTGGGAGATTGGATTCCAGAGAGATTTTCCTTTTCTGCCTTTTTAAAAACTACAATGATATTTTATTTATTTTTAACCAGTAAATGCTATCTTTAAAACTGTGGGAAAAAATAAAGGTATATTCACAGGGTGAAGCGGAACGGAGGACTTGATCTATCCTCTGCTCACCCTCTGTAATCCTCAAATTTGATGGCTAACTGGATAGCTTTGGCAGTTTATCAAGGTGACTCACTCTTACTCTGCAATAATTACAGCTTCCAAGCCTGGTACTTGTCTCTAGCCAAACCCACTACCCTAAAACCTGAGGCTAATAACCAGATGAGCTGACCTATGCTGGTTGGGTGGGTTTAACACACATAGCCAACAATGCCCTCAGACCAAAAGAGTGGGGGGCAAGGCCTCCAGCTCAAAGTAGTCTAGCTAGAAATCCACTAACACAGGTTCCTCCTGCTCCAACCACGCATTCCCTTTAAACATCCCAAACTGAGGAAAGTCCAATCCACACTTTCATCATGAAATAGAATGCTATCATATTCTAAGTTGAAATTTAGCATCTGCTTGAATCATGGTAATCCAAGTCTATGCCCCAACCAGTAATGCTGAAGAAACTGAAGTTGAACGGTTCTATGAAGACCTAAAAGACCTTCCAGAACTGACACACCAAAAAGATGTCCTTTTCATTATAGGGGACTGGAATGCAAAAGTAGGAAGTCAAGAAACACCTGGGGTAACAGGCAAATTAAGCCTTTGAATACAAAATGAAGCAGGGCAAAGGCTAAAAGAGTTCTACCAAGAGAACACATTGTGAGAACACACTGGTCATAGCAAACTTCCTCTTCCAACAACACAAGAGAAGACTCTACACATGGACATCACCAGATGGTCAACATCGAAATCAGATTAATTATGTTCTCTGCAGCCAAAGATGGAGAAGCTCTATACAATCAGCAAAAACAAGACCAGGAGCTGACTGTGGCTCAGATCATGAATTCCTTATTGCCAAATTCAGACTTAAACAAAGTGGGGGAAACCACTAGACCATTCAGGTATTTGATTTAAATCCCTTATGACTATACAGTGGAAGTGAGAAATAGATTTAAGGGACTAGATCTGATAGAGTGCCTCATGAACTAAGGACGGAGGTTCAAGACATTGTATAGGAGACAGGGATCAAGACCATACCCATGGAAAAGAAATGCAAGAAAGCAAAATGGCTGTCTGGGGAGGCCTTACAAATAGCTGTAAAAAGAAGAGAAGTGAAAAGCAAAGGAGAAAAGGAAAGATACACCTATTTGAATGCAGAGTTCCAAAGAATAGCAAGGAGATAAGAAAACCTTCCTCAGCGATCAATGCAAACAAATAGAGGAAAACAATAGATTAGGAAAGACTAGAGATCTCTTCAAGAAAATCAGAGATACCAAGAGAACATTTCATGCAAAGATGGGCTCAATAAAGGACAGAAATGGTATGGACCTAACAGAACAGAAGATATTAAGAAGAGGTGGCAAGAATACACCGAAGAACTGTACAAAAAAGATCTTCATGACCAAGATAATCACAATGGTGTGATCACTACACTCACCTAGATCCAGACATCCTGGAATGTGAAGTCAAGTGGGCCTTAGAAAGCATCACTACAAACAAAGCTAGTGGAGGTGATGGAATTCCAGTTGAGCTATTTCAAATCCTGAAAGATGATGCTGTGAAAGTGCTGCACTCAATCTGCCAGCAAATTTGGAAAATTCAGCAGTGGCCACAAGACTGGAAAAGGTCAGTTTTCATTCCAATCCCAAAGAAAGGCAATGCCAAAGAATGCTCAAACTACCACACAACTACACTCATCTCACACGCTAGTAAAGTAATGCTCAAAATTCTCCAAGCCAGGCTTCAGCAATACGTGAACCATGAACTTCCCAATGTTCAAGCTGGTTTTAGAAAAGGCAGAGGAACCAGAGATCAAATTGCCAACATCCTCTGTATCATGGAAAAAGCCAAGAGAGTTCCAGAAAAACATCAGCTTTATTGACTATGCCAAAGCCTTTGACTGTGTGGATC